>JAVGWX010000012.1:16892131-17217131 GCA_036924085.1 Ariolimax columbianus
CCCCATCCTAAACCCCATCCCGGCTACAACAACATTTAGAACCAACGACAACCGCAACTCAGTACAGTGAATATTCTAACACTTTGTTGATTTTAGTCAAGTCTAATATAAATCTAGCTTTCTTAATGGTGAACTATTGTATGTATGACATTTGTGTACCACGATCGCATCATTCAAGGGGACGCCAGTATTATTAGTGCTAGCTTATATCTCCCTATTCATTTCACTCCTCTACCTGTCTCCACCCTCTCTCTCAACCTTTCACCGTTCACCTGAAATTCTCTCTCTAATTCCATCGCTCTTTTACTTTGTCTCTTTATCTATAGTAGAACTAGTAATGAGTTACACATTTCTAATATATTTTCTCTTTCTCGTTGAATGTTAGTCTCCATCTTTCCCTCCCCTTCTTTCTCTTTCTAATGGCCTCTCTATCTCGACTTTCTTTCTCTCTCTCTCTATGTCACGACCTCCATTCTCTCACTGTCTCTCTATCTCGGCTTATATTTCTAACAAGGACAGTTATATCGCAACTTCACTTTTCCCTTTCTTATCTATCTATCTATCTATCTATCTATCTATCTATCTATCTATCTATCTATCTATCTATCTATCTATCTATCTATCTATCTATCTATCTATCTACCTATCTACCTATCTACCTATCTACCTATCTACCTATCTATCTATCTATCTATCTAACTATCTATCTATCTATCTATCTATCTATCTATCTATCTATCTATCTATCTATCTATCTATCTATCTATCTATCTGTCTGTCTGTCTGTCTGTCTGTCTGTCTGTCTGTCTGTCTGTCTGTCTGTCTGTCTGTCTGTCTGTCTGTCTGTCTGTCTGTCTGTCTGTCTGCCTGCCTGCCTGCCTGCCTGCCTGCCTGCCTGCCTGCCTGCCTGCCTGCCTGCCTGCCTGCCCGCCTGCCTGCCTGCCTCTACAATAAAAAAGAGCCAATACACTGAAGAAACATAATTACGCAGTGACACCACCCATTCATGAATCAAATTACGGATGGCATCGTTGCTTAGGAACGGGAATTTGGAAAGGTCAAACAATAACGGAGGTCAGATTTGTTTAGACCAGATATGCGAAGTGGAAGATTGGGAGATAGATGCAAATCTCTCCCTAATCAACAGGCCGGAGGATAGCCCTAGCTTCTATTCAAGAACATGGCATACCACCTCGACTCCAGATTTGGCCTTCTCCACACAGGACATACACTATAAAATAGACCGCCAGGTGCTAAACCAACTGGCAGGTAGCGACCACAGGCCGATCAGGTTAACCATTGACATGGAAGTAGGCCCACAGGAAACAAAACCGCTCCCACGTTGGAATTACAAACGAGCCGACTGGGACAGATTTGCAATCCTGACAGATGGGCTGTGTGAAACCATCAACACACGAAACACCAAAATGAAGCCCATGGTAGAGAGCCTAAGCAAGGCAATAATGCAAGCCGCCACTGAAACCATCCCAAGAGGAGCTAGGAAAAACTATAAGCCCTACTGGAATGATGAGTTACAGAAAGTGGAAGATGCAGTAACAAATGCGAGGAACATGGCAGAACGAGAAAAATCCGTGGAGGCAAACATCGCCCTCAAAGCCGCCGCGGCGAAGTACAAACACACTCTCAAGCAAACAGCAAGAGAAAGTTGGAAAAATAAAACGGAAAGTTTAAACCTGGACAAAGAAGGGAACAAGCTATGGAAGCTAGTCAGAGCCATGAACGACGAAACCCCGTCAAATAAACAAATTACTATCAAGCAAGGCGAAAACTTGATCACAGGTAAGAAAGCCGCAAACGCCTTTGTCGATCACTATGCCAGAGCAAACCACATCGAGGTCCCTGCAGATAAGCATACAGACATTAGCGAAGAGCTAAAGGGGCACGAAAACATAATTACGGCTCCTGAAGAGCACATGATGGCCAAACTAACAATGCGCGAAATGGAAGAGGCTATGAGAACACTAAAGAGAAGGAAATCTCCCGGAAAAGACGGGATAACAAACGAAATGCTGATGGGGCTGGGCCAAACAGCGAAGGAAAAACTACTATCAGTCCTGAACCAAAGCTGGAAAAGGGGTATTGTACCCCAGGCATGGAAAGATGCAATACTGGTACCAGTACCAAAAACAGGAAAGGACAAAACAGATCCGAATGGATACAGGCCCATAAGCCTACTGAGCTGTGTCGGCAAGCTGATGGAACGGATGATAAACACCAGACTGATGTGGCATCTGGAAGAAAAACGAATACTAATTCCACAGCAAGCCGGCTTTAGACAGCACAGATCCACTGAGGACCAGGTCATCCTCATAGCCCAGGAGATAGAAGATGCCTACCAGGCACAGAAACACACAGTAGCTGTTTGGGTGGATCTGGAAAAGGCATTTGACAAAGTCTGGAAGGATGGACTTAGAGTCAAGCTAAGAAGAAGTGATGTTTGTGGGAAGATGTACAAGTGGATCAACCACTACCTCAAACAAAGAACGGCCAGAGTCCAAGTACAAGGGCAGATGAGCAAAAAGGTGACACTCGAGCAGGGAGTACCCCAAGGGGGAGTACTGTCACCCACACTCTTCCTGGTATATATAAACGATATTACAGAGAATATACCAAGAAGAGTCCATAGCTCAATGTTTGCAGACGATCTGGCTATGTGGACCTCTGAAAAGAATCTCACCATAGCAAGAAATCGGATGCAAACGGCCCTAACATCGCTGGAAGAGTGGGCGAACTCATGGCTGGTCAAAATAAACGAGGAGAAAACCACGTGCACAATATTCTCGCTCTCATTAAAACCCCAAAGTACCAAATTAAGCCTAAATGGCAAAATCCTGCAGCCAAACGACAACCCAACCTATCTGGGAGTCACATTTGATCGGCGCATGACATGGAAAAGTCAGATTGAGAGAAACCGAATGAAAGCCAGAGAAAGAATGGCGATCATGAGGAAACTTGCTGGCACAAGCTGGGGAGCAGACGAAGGCATACTAAAGAAACTGTACACTGGAAGAGTGAGACCAGTTCTCGAGTATGGCATCGCGGCATGGACAACAGCAGCGAAGGCGAACTTCGATAAAGTTAACAAACTTCAAAACCAAGCTATGAGAATCATAACTGGTGGCATGAAGTCAACGCCAATTGTAGAACTTGAAAAGATTACAAAACTGCAATCCATGACCGACAGAAGAGACTGCAGAGCCCAGCTGCAGTCAGAGAAACTCCGAAGACTGACGGACCATCCAATGTACCAGAGGCTAAACAATTTGGGAACTGGGAAACTAAAGCGGAGAAACTTTGCAGAAATAGCCAAAGCAAAGATGCACGAAGACCCCATAAACGCACTAACAACACCAAAACCCATCACTACTGTACGAAAACCTACTTGGAGGCAGGACATATTTCCAGAGGTGGTAGAAAATATACCAGGTATTGCAAACAAAAACTGCCAGACCGAAAAAGAAAGGAGAGACACTACCCTAAGCTTCATAACGAAAAGCTACCCAAGCATGGACTGGACCCATGCATACACCGACGGTTCTGTAACAAACACTACACAGAACGGAGGGGCAGGAGCATTCCTGAACCTTCCAAATGGCAGAAAAATAACACTGTCATTCGCTACTGGTAAGTACACAAGCAATTTCAG
Source organism: Ariolimax columbianus (assembly GCA_036924085.1). NCBI lineage: Eukaryota > Metazoa > Mollusca > Gastropoda > Stylommatophora > Arionidae > Ariolimax > Ariolimax columbianus. The sequence continues at coordinate 16,895,799 of JAVGWX010000012.1, forward strand.
AGCGGAGGCAGAGGCACTGAGGGCGGCAGTGGAAGAAATGGCAACACACAGTGAAAATGAGAGCCACATAGTCTTGTTGACAGATGCTCTCGCCGTAGTCACAGCGCTAAAAAGCCAGAAAAACACTGAGCTTAATGACTTAAGAGCAGCACTCTGCAAACTGTGCCAGCTGTCCGCACCAAAAAGGGTAGTGGTACAGTGGGTTCCGTCACACTGCAACATCCAAGGCAACGAGGAGGCAGACAGACTGGCAAAAGAAGGTGCAAGGCTACCACAAACAGATACCAGTATGACGTACGAAGAGTCAAAACGGCTTATCAAAGCCAGGTACATTACCAAATGGGAAACCGAACATACTGGTTACACCAAAAACGATGCCTATTACCAGTTGAACCGAAGAGAGCAGGTCGTTGTCTTCAGACTTCGCACTGGCCACAATAGACTGAGGTACCACCTATTCAACAAATTGAAGATAGGGTGTACCGACGAATGCCCGTGCGGTACTGGTAAAATGACTACTGAACATCTGCTGCAGAACTGCCCGACATACGGGGATCAGAGAGAGCAGATGTGGCCATTGCCAGTGGAACTGCAAGACAAGCTCTATGGTAGTGGCGAGAGTCTCAGGACGACCGCCGCTTTTTTCGAAAAAATAATGGTTGCTGTCTGACTGTGTACGCAGAAGAAGAAGAAGAAGACCAGATATGGAGACTAATCAGATGGCTGAATGACTTGCAGGACATTTACCATTAACAGTAAATGCATATATTAGCTCAGTAGTTATGTTGCAAACCGAGTTAGAATTGAGAAGTTGCCAGACTGCAACTAAGGCATTGGTTTAGAACAACTCAGGCAGAAATAGGGTTCCTGAAAAGGGAAGACGCTCGTTGTAGCAGATGTTCGCATAAATAGTGGGAAAGAGAGTTTCCATATCGTCTTCTTCTTCTTCTTTTTCTTCGTCTTCTTCCTTCTTATTCTTCTTCCTCCTCTTCCTCCTTTATCTCTTCGTCTTCTTCTTCTACCACCACTGCCACTTGTCCTCTACATGGATTCTACTGCAATATTTACGTGTGATGTATGCACTACCACTACAAGATCACATATATTAGGGGCTCATGCGCCTGCACAATGCCAGTATTAGAGAGCATGAGGAGGAATGCTTAAAAGTATGTGAAATTGATTATGTGAAATGACATTACAATGAAAAATAATTGTTGAAATATTATGGGAAATAATATCAGTTTGCGATATATCTACATTGTCGGCACACATACGCACAACTGTTTAACAATAAAATAATAACACTGATATATAATCAAACACACAGAAGAAAAAAAAGACATGTTCCGAGAGCTGCAGTGAAAGAATGTCAAGTATGTTTTAAAACATTGTCAAATATATTTTGATGTGGTTTGAGATACATGCAATGAAATGAATCCTTTTTGTGAAAGTGACTTAGATAAATGCAAAAGCGAGGCAGCGGTATTGCAGGGAGGCGTGTTTCAATTTCGTAATGGTCACATTAATGTGAGAGATTTAAATGGCCGAATTTGAAATGCCAGAATTACGGAAGCAAGACAGACGACAAGTCTGGTGTTTGAGGTGATGCTAATTGAGGATGATGGCGCTGATGTTACTGGAGAGATTCGAAAATGTCTTGTAGATTGGTAGGTAGGAGTAGTTCCATACATGATACAGCAGTCAGGGATGAAGTGTTAGCGAATTCATAGAGGTTGCAGGTGTTTGTATGGGAAAGCCCCAAACATGTCAGTGATCATTTGACATGTAAATGGATTGATATGTTGGCAGCAATCATACTTTCGTAGTGAGGTTGTCAGCTCTAAATATCTTTCTCTAGTGGTCTGTCTCGACCTTTCCGAAAGTTTACCAAATTAAACCACACAATTCTCTACATGTGTTTACTTAATATGTAGAGAAATATCGTTGAACTAAGTTATGTTCACGACTATTGCACGTACTTAATAAATTAGAGTATTTCACGAAACACGTTTAATCTATACCACTGGCATGTGTACAGCCGTACTGTCCTGAAACTCTGCTTTGAATTCGATTATTACAGAACTAGACATTCTGGTGTGACATTTTCTCATACGCCTGACCTTCATGCGCTGTCTGCTGAACACAAAGAAATACTGGTCCGGAAGTTCCATTCTTGTAAAGACAGTACGTGAAGCCTGAAGAACTCATGTCAACTGATTTCTCTATTGGTTGCCGGATTTGTTTCCTGGAGTTGTGTGTGCGTGTCAGATTTCGAAGAATGGCCGCACTGCCCCATTGAGATCATGTCGTAATATCCGACGAACAGTGCGGTACAACCTCTTCAGTGTAGAAGATTCTGGCTTTCTTTGAAATTCTTATGAAATCAGAACTCGTATATGATACTGCTCTTTCTATCCTTCGTTCTAAAAAGAACGTTGTAAATTAACTTAACGTCTGTATGCTGTTTTAGAAAACTCTTCATAGTCTGTGTACAACCAGTTTCTTTTACATTTCCCTGATCTAAACGCTACGCGCATCCAATATATTCTTGAATACATAAATTGTCCTTTCCTCCCCTTTTTCTCGTGGCAAAGCATTCAAGCATTCACCAATTTCAGAATAAACAAATATTTCATGACATCTTATTTTCACCTTTTAAAAATTAATTTGTAGCTGTGTCATTTTGTTCTTGTAGGTGGTTGTATTTTAAAGAAAAAAGAACGTGTTATTATCGAATTTATTCTTTCATTTGATTATCTTATAATCTTGTTTTGAGTCACCACGAATTCTCCTTTTTTCTTGACACTGTAGGCGGTTTTTCTGAGTCTTTCCTCATAACTATAATTTGGAATCCCACTATCAGAGTTTTCTATATTCTTTGTTAGCTTTCCAGCATATCTATATCCCATCTACGATAAGGACTCCACATCTGCACAACCTTACTCCAATCTAATTCTAAATAATACTTTAACAGTTTGTCACTTCATTGCCCCTTTTTAAAATATTTATTTGCGTTATACCTAGTTTTGCGTTTGCTTTTTTCACAGTTACCTGCACTTGCTCAATCACCGTACCTGATCTATGTATGATCTATTATAACCCTTTGGTTGATTTTCTTTTCTAACTTATTAATATTGTTTACTCATATTATGTAGTTATATTCCATATTGGATCTACCCATGTGGATGACTGTGCATTTATCTACGTTAAACTACATTTCCCAGCTCACAGACCATTCCCGAATTGTATTTAAATCCTAACTGAATATATTCACTTCTGTCTTAGATGAGACACCTCTGCATATATATATATATATATATGTTGTTTTCTTTTGTTTTTTTAAATATATATGTGTGTTTGTGTGTGTACATCAAGAACACAATTGGTCCTAAATCCTAGCTCTGTTTTGGCGAAGTTTACAGCGATGCTGCGATATAAGCGCCTTTCGGTCCAACTTTCAGTTTCAGCAAGTCATTTTTTGGGACCATTACAATTTTCCCCTGCGATTTCTATTATCTTTCCAGTGCTACCATTTAGGGCCGGATACGGTCTTGGTCAGCTTAGGTTCGCTGGCTGTCACACAGACAGTCAACTATGAGCCCCTGACTGATGCCAGCTCAATCTCTACCCCTTCTTCAACCCTCTTCTATTTGATCAACTAGTTTTACCATATTCACTAAATTGTGTCCCCGTTGTCTGCCACGGGGGATGGGACGGTTGAGTGTGTAGCTCAGACGAGGATATAGCTTATGTTGCACTAAAGACAAGTTGTAGGAGACAAGTAACAATGCGTTCCAACATCTCTCACGTGTTTGCACATCTTGACATATACACATGTCAATAATCAACTACGAATGGAGTTTCCTTTTTTTTTTCTTTTTTTGTTTTTGGCGTTCACCTTATTTCTCTAATCCCCAAGGCGGTGTGCGTTGCACTGCGGTTTTTTTTTGCGCCTATCGGCCCAGTGCATCCGACTTCAGCATACATTTTATGTAAGGGTCTGCTTCCTCGTGCATTTTCTAAGGGTTTGCTTCCCCGGGGTAACGGCCGGTGCTGTGATGGGGATCGAACCCAGCACCTTCTGGTTGTGATCCGTGTTACTTAACCACTAAGTCACGCCGTCCCCTCTCTTCTAGGTTTGAGAGAAAGAGTTACAGTAGAAGGGTAGAAGCTCATAAAAAAAGCTGCGCCAGTCACCTTTTAGCACATCCTTGGTAAGTTGTACTGATCATATCCTTTTCATCATGGGTACCACTTACTTGGCTTAGGGCAACATACAATTAACCCGTTCCTGGAAAACCAATCCAGTGCGCTTCTTCTGTCGAATCCAGATACAGCCAGATTCGTGCAGGTAACAGGTTTCCAGAGCAAGTCTGTCACGTTTCGTTTGCCGCGTTTATTTATTTAAACAATAATTCGGCATGATTCTTGTCTTATCTCCCCGGTTCTGCTGCCTTCAGAGAAATTGTTTGACTGCTGTTATTTGACTGCAATTGTTTGACTGCTGTTATTTGACTGCAATTATTTGACTGATGTTATCTCACCTATCCTTCGTCTGTATCTCATCTCCTCCAGATTTAGGGTTATGTTTGCCGTCTTTCTTCCACTGTCATTTATCAACGCCTTTCATCTTACACAATCTTTGCATTTATTTTTGGTTTTTCATTTGTCATTCCCCAATGGTTACAGAACAACACAAATAAGACTCGTTAGGATTTCACTAGGCTAATGTGGAAAGATAAGATCATATAGCTTAAAAATAAGATTATATAAATGCGAATATTCATATTTCGCGTGTACCTATTAGTATGTGCTTGTGAATCTTGGACAATGGCGGTTGAATTGGGAAAAAATATAAATGAAATTGGGAGAGTTTTTTCAGACAGGTCCTTGGTTTAACATACATGGAGAGTGACACAGTTGTCATAGGACGTAGTACAGTCCGACAAATTATCAGACTTTGTGGCGACCCTCAGTAAGTTGTTAAGGTGTGCAGTCTTCAATGGCTGGAGCATTTGATAACATCAAATGGGCTTATCATTCATCGTCTGCCACCATTGCTTATTTAGATTGGAACTCCGGATTATACAATAACGTTTGATGTCCTCCTCAGGGTCTCAATACCACATAACAGTTTCTCCGTGAGTCTAGTAGTCTGGAACATCATCTTTCTCCTCAGATCTGCGTACTTGTGGCAGTGCCGAAGTAATTGATCTGCTTTTATGTCTGCCAGACAGAAGTAATATAGGCTGGTAGTACCTGTCTAGAATTTGATGCACAGGTGGTATTGCATCCTGTTGTGGCCAGTTCGCAGACGACATATGTTAACCTGCTCTCTTCTGCGTGGCGGTTCAGGTGTTCAAGTCACTTTACGCTGCATTGCACTTTAATTATGTATTTTATTTCATCACAATTGACCAGCTCGTCGCCATTTGTTAATTTCGTTCCCTTTATTGTAAGCCTCTTCACTCCCCTTGATGTTACATCGCTGAATCACTGGAACATTTGAGACAATTATGTCAAGGATGTCCTCAGTTTGTTAAGTATTCTTGATGGATATGTGTGTCGTTATGGCCAACGGTGCATCAGATAGCATTACAAATGTCATATCTGCTGCGGTCTTACAAGCTTCTATTTCTCCTGAAGTTGTTCGAGAAAGCGGTTTACCGTCTTACTAATGACTGAAGTTCCTGTCAGAGGAATGGAGATCGCCATGAATGCTTTGGAGGAGTGTGTTTGGATATGCCAGGCAACACCGTTAAAGAGACAGAATGACATAAACACTTGGTTGGGCGATTGGTGTCTATCAAGCCACGAAGTAGTTGGATGTGATGTCTAGTGTACAGTATAGACGAACACCAAGAATATATATTTGTATCTGATTTGCTAGTCGTGTTGAGCAGAATACGGACACCGCACACTTTTAGACATGTCGTAAGAGAGGGATGTCAGAGACATTGTATCTCATACTAAAATTGCTGTCATGAAACCGTCATAGCAAATACTGGGATACAAGCATCCCAAAACGAGGTTTGTTTTGGTTGTGGGTTTAGGCTTCACTTGCGAGAGGAGCCAGACAAAAAGATTAAGGAGCTGGTTGAGTCATATACGCGTAGTAGCAAAACCCACATTCGACCCCAAATAATGAACATTTACCAAACATCCTCCATCTCAACATATACGGACCCCTTTATCCATCTCAACATATCCGGACCTCTTCATCCCTCTCAACATATCCGGAGCCCTTCATCCATCTCAACATATCCGGACCCGTTCATCCATCTCAACATATCCGGACCCCTTCATCCATCTCAACATATCCGGACCCCTTCATCCATCTCAACATATCCGGACCCCTTCATCCATCTCAACCTATCCGGACCCCTTCATCCATCTCAACATATCCGGATCCCTTCATCCATCTCAACATATCCGGACCCCTTTATCCATCTCAACATATCCGGACCCCTTTATCCATCTCATTATATACGGACCCCTTTATCCATCTCAACATATCCGGACCCCTTCATCCATCTCAACATATCAGAATCTAACTTGTAGTAAGGGTTATTTATGTAGTAGTTGGTTTTATATAATCTTGCTGTTAGCTCAATTAACATGTCTATTTACTAGACTTTGCAACATTCTTTAAAGGTTAAAATAGTTGTATTGTATATTCTTTTTAATCCACAGTTAACATAACCAAAGCAGATTAAAATTTCGAACAGTCTAGAACACAGAACAAACACATCACATTTTACCCACGAAAGAAACAACTATTTAATTACTTTCGTGTCCATAACACTACGTCATACAGCAGAGGCCCAGTGCTCTAACACACTGGGAGCTACTCTCTAGCAGGTCAGCAACATGATGGCAGAGGCCCAGTGCTCTAACACACTGGGAGTTACTCTCTAGCAGGTCAGCAGCATACGGCAGAGGCCCAGTCCTCTAACGCACTGGGAGCTACTCTCTAGAAGGTCAGCAACATACGGCAGAGGTTCATTGTTCTGACACAATGGACACTTTGTTGTCCCCCAAATATAATTAGGTCATCAATCGTAAATGTCGTAATAGAAGTGGGCAGGATCTCTGCAAGGAAATCATCCCATAGAAAACATTCATTCCTACATTTTTCTGAGTCAACAAATTATAAACACCCACATAACAATTCGTGAGAATTCCCGAAAGATAATAACAGCAGGGTCCAACTTCAGTAGATTCAAAACAAATCCAGCAGATGAGAAACGGCAAGGATATAGCTTCAACCTTTAACAGCATGGTATATGGTCATGATATATGGATGCCAGGTAGAGAGCATAAGGAAAGAACACGCATACAAGCTTCTAGTTACTGATAGGATAACTGAGTAAATGGTTTGGCTTGGCATCGTTCGTTCTCAATCTCCCGCTTCCAAAACCTGAAAGGGCTTAAGTTGCAGAATGTAGTCCAAATAACGGAATGCGCTGTTTCGGGGTTTACAGCTTGACTTGCGATATTTGCATCTTTCGGTCCAAAACATCCGACTTCAGCAAACATTTTGTTAGTACCGGGTTAGCATTCCCTCCTCGATCCCTTCTACTTAGCCAGTCTGCTCTGTTGCAGCCTGTTATCCAGGATCACCGCGTGGAGGTGTAGAGTCTATCTACGGGATCAAATACACGACACAGAAATCAGACGTTGAACCATCTTTACTGACGTTGTAGATAATGCGTTGTTAATGTGGACGGGTCGGGGAAGTGGTGCGCAGGTCGGTAATGGAATGAACACGACCAATGACATTAAGAGATGACCTCAGTAAAGGACTTTCTCCAGCGTTGTACTCCCAGACAGAAGATCGAAATGCGTTTAAATAACATTTGGCTGCCATGCATAAACACTTTTTATGTTAAATACTGACTTGTTAAATACCAGTTTTATAGACGACTGACAGTATCTTGAACAAATTGTTATTTAAAACTAGATCTGCAATTTTGGGGCAAAAATAATAATTAACCATGTGACGTGTGGTCAGAGACAGAATATGCTATGAGATGGCAACATGTTACGTTGGCCAATTCAGATTGAACGCATGACTAAATCTGAGCAGGTAGGAAGATGATAAATGAAAACGCGATCAATTTGCACCAAAATTGCTGATGGAACTCTGGTGTCCAGCTTAAGGTGGAAACAGAGTTTGTCATGCGAGGAAATGTATTGATTAACGCGTTGGTCAAATCGTGGGAAATACACGTTGCCCAATTATTACATTTGCTGTAACAAGTCGGGTTAAGATGCTATTAGGGAGATACATAATGTGGGTGAGTGCCAAGATACGTTACAGGAGATGGAAATATTTTGGTATTAGTCTAAATTTAAGGAAAATGAGTATTTAATGGCGAATGGTCAACAGTGTACGAGAGGGTAGACATTGACAACCACTTTGTGTCCAATCACTTACCTGTTCTGGTTTAAGCAGATATATTTTGGTTGAATAGAGACTAAGACTCAACACAAAAGGCGGATAGAGAGATACAGAGGACATACACAAGTAGGGATAGCGTGCAAAAAAAAAAAAGAACATGCCATAAAGAGAGAGAGAGAGAGAGAGAGAGAGAGAGGATAAAGAGAGCAACAAAGAGAGAGGGCTAGTCTGTTTCCTCTGGTCTTAGATACTTGTTAGAGCTGTCGTCTGAGAGTCGTATGTCAAGATCCACACACTAGCATGTAGTGTATAGACTAATTGAGCCCTGATCAGACGTCTTAGAGTTGTAATGGTTAGACAGAGTACACAGGTCACCGACTAGACTAGACACAAGCGTACAGAATAAGTGCGTCAGCTGGGGCCTCTAGTGGACTGGTGGAAATCGATGACAGGTGTATATACAATACATTTGTCCTCTTCTTTGTTGTTTCCTGAAAAGGAGGTGTGTTGCGTTGTATGGTAGTTTTACAGCCAGACTTCGATAGCTGCGCTGTTCTGCTCGACAGATCCGGTTTCAGCACAGCCCATTTCTGGATCTGATTGTCTTTCCTCCACTATCCCTTTCTCGGAGCCCGGCTGCACGGATGCAACCTATTTCCTAGGCGTCTACTTATATACCTAAAATGGTCTTGGAGAGCTATGGTTCGCTGACCCTGGCGCAATCAGTCAGCTATGAGTCACTGACTTCTGCCGGTTCGTTTAATGCGGCTTCGTTACCGTACAACGTATGATTATGTTTATTCAACCAAAAGAATGCAATCAGGGGTGTGTCATATTTTTAGAGAATATGTACTTTGGCACGACATTTCAGATACACAGAGTAATGCAGCCAAGCTCACCCAATTATGCTTATATGATTATTCTCTTTTGTCAACTATATATGGTATTGATTAAAAGCAAATGCAGACGATTCGATGAACTATTTCCTTAGAATCAAACTTATAGTGCATTTGAAATGTTAGAGATAACAATTGATATCCACTGTTTTATTGTAGTGAATTTAAGGATTCCTATTTTCCAGATCAAGATAAGCATACCGAACCAGACCCCATCTCATGCCAGTGTCGGACTCCCAGGAAATAGGCTGTGTTACCTGCACAGCCAGGTAGGATCGACACTGTTTCCAACAATGGTGAACTTACCGAGGAGCGTCGCATTACACTACAGCCAGAAGGACCGATTCATTTACTTAAGTACACCTCGATTAGTAAGAAGAGCCACTGTAACATACCACCAAAGTAATGTCATCAATATTTGAATTAACTTTGTACAAATTGCTATCACAACAACAGCACTACTCTTGCACGTAAAAAAACCCAAAAGAAAAGTGTAAAGCAAAGAATTTGAAGAAGAAAAGACATTAGAAGAAGAGTAAGAACGAATGGAGAATGTAACTACCAGTAGCAGAAGTAGTAAAGGAAAAAGGTCTACTATATTTTAGTCAATGTAAAGTTCGCCGTAAAGCTGACACAGCCATCGGAGATAAAGTGTTAGAAACGTTTCAGCACCGGGCGTCTGCTTTAAAAAAAAGTTGAGTGGCTAGTTCCCTCTTGCTTCAGTTCATTTAATAATTTAGTAAGCCAGGTCTCAATTAGCTGCTGGGTAGATTGAGCGTTTCGAGGCCGGGGATTGTACCCCAATCTTCCCCATGAGAAACCACTCTAACCACTATCTTTTCATTTAGGTGATCCGGGATTTAAAAAAAGAAAAGAACCACTACCGCCCTCTTAGCAACTAAATAAGTTGTGCATGGGACTGGCAACCTAATTATGTAAGAACCATTGCTTCGAAGTATTTCATACAAGCTCACTGAAAGGGGATTGGGTAAGTGGCCAAATACAATGTAGGCTCAATATCTCGAACGAAATAACAGGAACAAGGACAAACAGAACTTCTTTATAACTCAGACGCTGCATTCTTCGAAGGCCTTGCTACTTCCGTCTGTTGCTTGTTAATGGTTATATTTGTACGCATTCTTGTTTTTGCATTCGTTGCTCGAAATTACAAACACGCATACATTTTCCTAATAACGCAAATGAATATTTTGAAACGTAGTTGTGGAACGGCCCTGTTAGATTCGTTACGTTTGGTTATGTTAGACCAAACGGATATTATTGTACATCTGGTAGATCGAAATGTGTTCAGTCGCTTTTAGGTTTGGCAGTTTCTTTAGCTCGATGAACAGTTGGGTAAGACGTCCGTCTTCCATAACCAATAATTGATTCAAGACTCGTTCAGTTCACATATATCGATCTTATTGTTGTAATTTAACATCAGTCATTGATTGATCTCAATAGTTCACCATACCTTTTATTAGCACGCTTCGGTTGACCTAGTTCTAAGTAGACGAATTTAGTAATCGTATACAAAGAACTGGTTATCTCACTTTCGTTTTTACTTTCTCTGCATTATTATTTCTCTCGCTTTCTCTTTCACCTCCTCTCTCATCTCCTCTCTCATCTTCCCTCTCTTCTCTCTAACCTTCTCTCTCACCTTCTCTTTAACCTTATCTCTCATATTATTCTACTATTACTATTTTTCCTACCTTCAAACACCTTCTCTCTCACCTTCTCTTAAATCGTCTCTTATATTCTTTCTTGTATTACTATTTCTCTCACCTTTTCTCACACCTTCTTTAACTTTCTCACCGTCTCTCGTTTATTCTCTGTGGCATTCTCTCTCACATTATTTATTTTATTACTGTCTCTCTCACCAACTCTTTCGCCTGCTCATTTCTCTTACATTTTCTATCGCCTTCTCTTGAACCTTTTGTCTTACATTTTCTCTCGCCTTCTCTTTCGTCTTCTAATTTCTCTTAGATTTTCACTCGTCTTCTCTCCAACCTTCTCTCTAACATTTTCTCTTATTATCTCTCTCACTTTCTATCACTTTATTTTTTACACTTTCATTTTCTAAAATGTTGTTATTTTTCTTCCATTCTCTTTAACTTTGCCACTATTATTATCATTTTCATTGTTATTATTGTAATTATTATCATTTTCATTGTTATTATTGTTATTATTTTCATTTTCATTGTTATTATTGTAATTATTATCATTTTCATTGTTATTATTGTTATTATTATCATTTTCATTGTTATTGTTGTTATTATTATCATTTTCATTGTTATTATTGTTATTATTATCATTTTCATTGTTATTATTGTTATTATTATCATTTTCATTGTTATTATTGTTATTATTATCATTTTCATTGTTATTATTGTTATTATTATCATTTTCATTGTTATTATTATCATTTTCATTGTTATTATTGTTGTTATTTTTTTTTTCATTATTATTATTGTTGTTATTATTATTTTCATCATCATGTAGCATGTCCTTTGTAGAACGTCGCTCTCATCACAGTATGTCTTAAAGAAACTCGTCCTCTTGCCAAAACTCCAGCCTCCGCCACAGTCATACCCAGGCATTCCTGGATATCTTGGTGCCATCATCTTCTTGGTCTAACCCTTCCTCTTTTGTCTGGTACCATACCTTCCATCACTGTTCTCTCGAGACCTTTGTTTCTCTTAATGTGACCAAAGTATTTGTATTTTATTAGCCAAAATGGAATTGATAAACCAGTTCTCCTCTATGTTCAACTCTTACCGAATGTCTATATTTGTCTTTTTCTCTGTCCATGGTACTCTGAAGATCTGTCTGTAACATTTTGACTCGAAGGATTCGATTCTTTGTCTGGAAGTTTTAGTAATCGTCCATGATTCGCAGCTATAAGCTGCCACAGGAAAAACACAGGCTCTCAAGACTTTTACTTGTATCATTCTATTGATGCTCTGCCATCATTTCTTCAGTCTGTTCTTTCGAGCAGTCGCCATTTTTGCCAATTCTGGAGCCCAGATATTAACAATGTGTGACCTGATCTATTTCCTCACCACCCACTGTAAATTTATGCTGACATTTGTGTTTTGTCGGTGGCCATAATCTTTCTTTTATTTATGTTTATGAACAGGTTTTGATCTGTACTGTGTCCATTTACGGCTGAAATTAGCTGATCTAGCCCTTCTGCACTTCTTAAAAGTATCACTGTGTCATCTGGGTATCGTAACTCTGGAATATCGTACCCGTCAATGGTAAATGGGTCGAAACTTTCAATTTTATCGTCTTCTTGAACATTTATCATTATACATTTCGCATATATGTTGTATAGATATGGTGAGAGAATATATCCCTGTCGTACTCCCTTTTGTACTGCAAAACCAATCTGATGTTTGCCCAGATACTCGGACAGCGACTTATTGATCTTGGTATAATGTTTCAATGAGATGGACTATATGCACAGGAAACCCAATTTCCTTCATTATGTTCCACAGATTTTGATGTTTTCCGCATCGAAGGCCTTGATGTAATAAATGAAACATATGTACAGGTCTACATTAAACTCTCTACATTTTTCGTAGAATTTCTTCATATTGAATATGTAGTCTCTATGTCTTTCCCAAAACATGTCTGGACTACGTGAATTTCAGAGACGGAATTACCTTGTCTGTGTTCTTATCGCCTTAAAGGCATCGATCTCCCTGCCTTGTTGCTGTAGGTTTTCAATGTCCTTTCAAGTTTTAACTATGTATCCTCTTTTACCTTTTCTTATTTCTCTTCTAACTTGTCTTGCGCAGTGTTGATATGCTTTGTTAGTCCCATTTGTTTTAATTGTTTCCTTTCTTCGATGAGTTTCTGTGTTTCCTCTGATATATAGCCATGTTTCTTGTGCAACATCCTGGGAATCATTTCGTATTATTATTATTATTATCAACTCTCTTGCCTTTTCGCGGTCCGGACAGTAGATTTTTAGACCCCTTGTCTAATGAATTTCATTTCCGCATAGCCTCCCTGTCGAATCTTACGTAATGGTCTCCTTCACTCTAAATGCCTTTATATCTCTCCCTCTATATCCCCTTCAGAACCCTCCCCTCCCCCGTTTGTCAACTCCATCCAGCCATGTACCTCCTCCTTTTCATTACCTGAAGTGCCATTTGTAATACCAGGTATTAATCTGACATCCTATTTCCATTATCCGGTAATTCTCACACCTGGCTCAGAATTAAGGTAGTGGCTGTTGTCTGGCTACATACATGCACTTAGACACACACACACACACACACACACACACACACGCACGTGCACACCAACACGCGCTGCCAGGCTGCTCATCTTTCTCAGGCAGTCGGGCAGGCTGACTGGCTTGCTGGTTAGCTAACCGGTTGGTTGGTTGATTGTTCAATGGATTGATGTATAGTTGGATGGATAGGTGGTTGGTTGGCTGATTGGCTGGCCAGTTGGTTGGTTAGATATATTGGAGGTTGAATGATTGAATGATGATGGATTAATGATCTGATGGATGGGTAGTTGAGTGAGTGGATGAATGGATAAGTGATTGGGTAGATGGATGGATGGTTGGATGGATGTGTGATTGGTTGGTTGGATGGTTATGTGAGTGTATGGTTATGTTCTCTCTGCCTGTGCCATCCATGACTCCCCTCTCTTGATTCTTGATCCCTTGATGTCTGAGATACTACTGTGCAGAGGGTGCCGCTTGTCTGTGGTGACACGCATATAGACTTTGACGTGTGCCAGTTTATGTCTGGATGTCCCCTATAACAATCTCAACATGTACCGTACCATCACAATCGGAGTATCTCTAGTGCAGCCGAGAACCAGTCGCAAACCTTCATTATGGATGCGTTTCACACTGTGTTCTTGATAGTGTGAGGATGCCTAGTCCGTAATCGATGACATACAACACGACCTGAAGAATTGGGATGAACAGGAGGTGTTGTTCAAAGCGGCAGCAGCCATGGTATTGAGTGCTCTTAACCCTCTCTTACCTCTTTGTACGATGTGGTCAACATGGCAATGATAGGAAAGTTACGAATAATGTGATGACATGTGTGATGCGAAGAATGGCCGACGGGTTTAGGAACGAAGGGATGTGTCGGGAATTCGATTATTTGAGGAGGTAAATAGATGGACGGGTTGGCGGAGGTATAAATGTTTTGATGATGGACGGTTTAAATGACGATTGAGCAGGGCGTATGGACTGATTTAGGTGGAGAGATGAGTGGGTTGAGTGTGGGAGAGATATTTTGGGAATGAACGGATTGACGGTGTGGTGGAGTATGTACTGATGACGGTGGAAGATGGGCAGGTTGTAAGGCGTGAAGAGCGTGCTATGCGGATGGACGCATTAAGTGTGTGGAGGAATATGGACTGGTTGAGATGGAGAGATAGGCGTGTTGCAGGGCAGGATTAAAGCGCTGTGAGGATGTGAGATAAAAGAGTAACACAAATCTACTCGTTAAAATGAAAACCTCAACGCTATTAGGAGTCTGTTTAAATGCACATACGGATTTAGCGTCGATTCATATGTGTTAAATATGCACACTATATATAGACTCTACTTACGTTCACATAATGCATTTCAAAACATTTGACGTGCATGAGTCGTCCAGAATGAGCAATATACTAGATACTGTACAGTGATGTTTTTTTTCTGAAATCATGTGACACACGCGTAGTACTGTACCCTGGCACGCATAGTACTGTATCATGGCACGCCTAGTACTGTACCATGGCACGCGTAGTACTGTACCATAGCACGCGTAGTACTGTACCCTGACACACGAAGTACTGTACCCTGACACACGAAGTACTGTACCATGGCACACGTAGTGCTGTACCCTGGCACGCGTAGTACTCTACCCTGGCACGCGTAGTACTGTATCCTGGCAAGCGTAGTACTGTATCCTGGCACGCGTAGTACTGTACCTTGGCATCGATCGTCGACGTACTCGAATGGATTCATTCATAAGTTCGATCGTGAACTTAGGTCATCAGAAACTTTCCTGTATTGGATAAAAGTCCTTCCAACATTAATGATCTAGGGCTGTTGGCTATAGAGAAGCAATCTGATCTAAGAAACCTTGAGCTGGTATGTCTTATTTTCATGTCTCTTGAGTTGTCTATTTTAGTATTTAAACTTGACATGACTACACTTAATTGTAATCTCAGAGGCAGCACTGCTTTTATTCTACTCTCTCCATCGTGTATCACTTGCAGATTGTTGGTGTTCGGCCGTCATCGTAGGTAACTATAAACGTTCCCGTATCTGATGTAAGTCTTCCCAGCATTTCAGTTACACGTGTAGCCTTCGATGGAGCCGGTGCAATAACAGCATATATAATTATTGTTTTGAATTGTTTTTCTTCTTCTAGATCGTTGCGGGTGTCAGGTGCGACATGTCTGAATGACGAGCTAAAGCAGTCACAGCTTTCCCACCTTCGTGCAGTTAATGACATATTGTTTCACCCTTCAGGTCGATACTTCGCATTTACCTCTCGTTGCTGCCATCACTAAAACGGCTTTCGCTGCGTTTACGAGTCATTATGTAGCTCACAGTATTGCATTTTCGAATGAAAATTACACACATATAACACTGCTATGCTTAAGAGACGGGGTTTGAAGATGCTTCCATCGAATCGAAACATACATTGTTATGCAGCAAAATTTAGTATTTTTATGAGTAGCGAAAGTTCACATTAAAATGAGGATAGAAAGTACAGTGTATCGCATACAAAGGCGTGTAACACATATGTTTAGAATGACTTTTAAGACACATGTACTGCTAAATACGAGGCGTGTTCAAATGAAACCGAATCAAGTTGCCGTATTAAAAAGATATGAAAGTTTCATCATCTCGTGTGACAGAATAAAATATAGCAATTATTATGAAGCAAACATGTCACATGGTTGATTAGAAAAAGTCGCCATAAACATTCAGACACGCATCCCACTGCTTGGGCAGACGGCGGATACCATCCGAAAAAAATGACTTTGGCTGTTCTTTGAACCACTTGGCCACAATAGACTGAGGTACCACCTATTCAACAAATTGAAGATAGGTGGTACCGACGAATGCCCGTGTGGTACCGAGAAAATGACCGCTGAGCATCTGCTGCAGAACTGCCCGACATACGAGGATCAGAGAGAGCAGATGTGGCCATCACCAGTGGAACCACAAGAGAAGCTCTATGGCAGTGTCGACAGCCTCAGGATGACCGCCGCTTTTTTCGAAAAAATAATGGTTACTGTCTGACTGCGTACGAAGAAGAAGAAGAACCACTTGGTCACATAGGCCATGACGTCTACGTCGGTGTCGAATCTTTGTCCAATCAGACATTTGTTTAAAGCTCCGAACTAATGGACGTCTCAAGGGGACACATCGGGGATATATGATAGGTGTGGTACTACGTTTGAGTCATTTACGATCTTAAATATGTCTTTATTAGTCGGAGTTTTTTTTTTAACACTTTCACCTGATGCATCACAAGCTAGTAATATCAGAATAATTGGAGTTATTTATAAAGAAATATATGTTACATTATTTCATGGGTTTGCCCCGCATGCTTATCATTCCACTGTTCACAACTCTGTACGTTATCAGCTCGTTGAAGAGCTCAAGACCATCAATATCCGTATAACTTTTGTTTTTAATTAGAAGGGAAACATCAAAATCGAAGAAGGATTTTTATATTTCTTTTTAGTCATTCTTCGAAATTCCGAAAGAAATCGAAATACATGATGTCATTGTTGTAGATGTTGAAACCTTTTCTGAATTAAATTGAAGGTTGTATCAACAATTGTTAGATACAATAGTATTCTGAACAATTATTCGGGTTTGTGATAGGTTCGTCAGGACTTTCATTATCAGATAGGGGAACTTTAGTCCTGCTCCTTACAACTGGAAACTCTGCTCCTACATTTACTTCTGCTACTGAAACATCTGCATCCCTAATATTTTTAGTAACTGTCTCATCATACCTGGCTCCACTTAGAAAGTTAACAAGTTCACTCTAAACATTCATAGATTCATTTATTTTGGATTGGGTACACTACCACTTTACGTACATCAATTTTTGACAGAATATCTTTTCATATCCGATCTAAGAAACATCGTTTGTATGTATCTGAAGTTGTCTGTTTATCATTTAAACATTTCATGACTTGACTTTATTGCAATCTGAGAGGAAACGTTGCTTTTATTCTATTCTATCCACCTTGTACCACTTGCAGATGTTAGTGCTCATCAATTAACGTTATGCTTGAGTGTGTTCCGCCTGTAAGGAGATGTAGAGACAAAATGTGTACACTTCCTCAATATGGTTAAACACAATTAAATATTACTTTGGCAACACCCTTACAACTAAATTGACTGAATGAGATGAACAAGATACAAATAGAAGGTCTAGAATTTGTATTACTAATTTTCTTCTGCAAGCATTTATTCTTCTCATGCGTATTTGCTCCGTTCTCATACGTTTTCATCTCTAATTCATTATCTGTTCACTTTGAAGCTAGCTACATAATTCTTGCCCCGTAGTGTCGGAAACTAGATACAGCCCAAGAAATAAATGATCAAACTGCAACATGAAAATTGCCAATATTCACAATTCTAACAACAAAAGCTATATATTCAATGTTACTGGCATCTGGCGTGCGAACAAGAATTAAGGAACAAAGTTTTACTTTCTTTATAAATTTGTTAAATTGCTATGCAATGCCACTTGCTAAAACAGTTAAAATTAATTCATTCTGAACAGCATGGCTTCAATAACTAGTCATGTGCCTTTTACAGATTGATATTTGTTACGCAATTGACATGCTGTAAGATAACATGTACTGACATTTCTAAAGCCTATAAAACTTCCCATTTTTTGTTTAATCAAATCATTTATCATTTTCACTGCTGAAATCTAAACACTGCTTGGCTGGAAACTGGACAAATGTAATGGAATTGTCAATATTGGATCGACTTCATCTACTATCAGATTCAAAGTACTGTTGTTGTTGTTGTTCTTCCTTATCAGACTGTAGTCGAGGCGTGTGTTTAACTCACACCACTTTTTCCTGTTTTGTATGTCCTACACTCGCGTCATGCGAATATCAGTTAGTTGTTGTTGTAAAGCAAACAACTTGCAAGAGAAAAAAAAAACATGATATAATTATGTAGATAGACTAACCAAACTCTCTTAACTTTTTCACCGTTAAGTAAAAGTCGAATATACATGATATTGCCTTTCCACTGTTATCAGAAAACTTCAAATTTAGAGGCGCTACCTGTCCCAGCTTACTGCACAACCCCTTTACATAGGAGTGCAGCTCAGTACATACTCCTCAGTTTTAGTAAAAGCTAGCGAACATTTAGGTAAAGGACATATGCATAGAAAATAAACCTTACCAAATTGTAACTGTATTATTTAACAGTGCACAACGAGGCCGCAACTTCAGCCGCCTTAAGAATTTGGCCGCTTGCGTGCATTAACGAACTGCACACATGTCATAACCGGCTCCTTCATATATATAAATATATATACATATATATATATATATATATATATATATATATATATATATATATATATATATATATGCGCATATACGTACACACCAGTCGGACCAGTTCCATTCCCACCGTGTCCGGTTTCACTGACACTGGATTTATTTCTCCAGCCGTACGGAAATTAATGGCAACCTATACTGTACTTCACTCTTGTCCAGAAACTTATAACAGCCAAATAGGTGGCCGTTGTAAGATATTGATCAGACTATGTTAGTCAGCGTGAGGCAAAACATACTTGTTGAACTATGTCAGTCAGGGTCAGGTAAAACATACTGGTCAAACTATGTTAGTCAGGGTCAAGTAAAACATACTGGTCGAACTTTGTTAGTCAGGGTCAAGTAAAACATACTGGTCAAACTATGTTAGTCAGGGTCAGGTAAAACATACTGATCAAACTATGTTAGTCAGGGTCAAGTAAAACATACTGGTCAAATTATGTTAGTCAGGGTTAGGTAAAACAAACTGGTCAAACTATGCTAGTCAGGGTCAGATAAAACATACTCGTCGAACTTTATTAGTCAGGGTTAGACGAAATATACTCATCAAGGGAACCACCATTTCTCCGTTTCAGGCAGTTCTCACTATAAACATAATGTTTCTTGGCAGGCTGGCTAAGGAGATGGGAGTTTAACGTTATCCACGTAGTAGAGAGCGACACGCAGAGGAAGCCAAGCATAGTACAACCGCTTAGAGGAACGCGGTCGACCTTCATTACACCACGCTCTAGATGTGAGGAAAACAACTGCAATCCGGCACTGAGGAAAACAACTGCTAATCCGGCAATGAGGAAAACAACTGCAATCCGGCACTGAGGAAAACAACTGCAATCCGGCACTGAGGAAAACAACTGCAATCCGGCACTGAGGAAAACAACTGCTAATCCGGCACTGAGGAAAACAACTGCAATCCGGCACTGAGGAAAACAACTGCAATCCGGCACTGAGGAAAACAACTGCAATCCGGCACTGAGGAAAACAACTGCAATCCGGCAACTGACGCCCATTTCAGGATACAGAAGATAAACATATTCATTCAACAGGTATAGCCAGGAGAAAATAGACATAGAAGAAAAAAATTGCCCTAACCACTTTGACGTTCTCCCTTAAATTTCCAGCTGTATGTCCACTTTGACGTTCTCACTTCAATCTCCAGCTGTATGTCCACTTTGACGTTCTCCGTTCAATCTCCAGCTGTATGTCTACTTTGACATTCTCCGTTCAATCTCCAGCTGTATGTCTACTTTGACATTCTCCGTTCAAGCTCCAGCTGTATTTGTTCGTGCAGTAAAAGTTCACCTTTTAAATGATGCTTCCTGCTAATAATGTTGTGTGTTGTTTATGTTGCTCGTTGAGTGGAATTGTTTCTGCCAGAAATAGCTTTGGCTTTACTTATATCGGAAATTTAATTCAGCGCTTTTCCCTCGATAACTTTCTAGTCGTGCTTAAAATGTGATGCAAATTCTTGTTTTTCTGTGCGAATTACATTTCTTCACATTTTGGAGATTTTATTGTGTATATATGCATCTAAATTGATACATACACACATACGTACACAGACACACGCACACACACAGACAGACACACACACAGACACACACACACACACACAACAAACACGCACACACAAACACACACACACACACACTCACACACACGCACGCACAGACACGCATAGACACGCACAGACACGCATAGACACACACACACACACACATATACACACAGGCACACATACAGACACACATACATACACATACACACATACACACACAGGCACACATATACAGATACACACACACAGGCACACACACAGAAAAAAAAAACACACACACAGACACACACAGACGCCCACACACAGTCACACATACAGACACACACAGACGCCCACATGCAGACACACACAGGCACACATACAGACACACATACAGACACACACATGCATACACACACACACATATACACACAGGCATACATACACAGATACATAGACACAGACACACACACAGACACACACAGGCACACACACACAGACCCACACAGACGCCCACACACAGGCACAGACACATAAAGACACACACACAGACACACACAGGCACACACACACAGACACATACAGACGCCCACACACAGACACACACACACAGACACACACAGGCACACACACAGACACACATACATAGATACACACAGACACACATACATACACACATAGACACACACACACGCACGCACAGACACGCATATACACACACACAGACACACACAGGCACACATACAGACACACATACAGACACACACAGGCACACATACCCACACATACACAGACACACACAGGCACACATACACAGATACACACACAGGCACACATACAGACACACATACAGACACACACATGCACACATACAGACACACACACAGGAACACATACACAGATACATACACACAGGCACACACACAGAAAAAACATAGGCCCACACACAGACACACACAGGCGCCCACACACAGACACACACAGTCACACACACAGACACACACAGACGTCCACATACAGACACACACACAGGCACACATACAGACACACACACTCACACACACACTCACACCTACGCACGCAAAGACACGCACAGACACACACAGACACACAAAGGCACACATACACAGATACACACACAGGCACACACATACACACACAGGCACACACACACAGACACGCACAGACGACCTCACACATACACACACAGGCACACACATACACACACAGACGCCAACATACAGACACACGCAGGCACAGACACACATACAGACACATACATACAGACACACACACACACAGGCACACATAAACAGATACACAGATACACACACAGACACACACAGGCACACACACAGACACACATTCACACATG
The DNA here is from genome assembly GCA_036924085.1 of Ariolimax columbianus. Classification (NCBI taxonomy): domain Eukaryota; kingdom Metazoa; phylum Mollusca; class Gastropoda; order Stylommatophora; family Arionidae; genus Ariolimax; species Ariolimax columbianus. Next base: position 16,917,584 of record JAVGWX010000012.1, read on the forward strand.
CACAGATACAAACACACAGACACACACAGCAGACACACACACACACAAAGACACACACGCACGCACACACAGACACACACGCACGCACACACAGACACACACACGCACGCACAGACACGCACAGACGCACAGGCACACATACAGACACACATACAGACACATACACACACAGGCACACACACAGATGTATACAGACGACCACACACAGGCACACACACAGACACACACAGACGCCCACATACTGACACACACAGGCACAGACACACAGACACACAGGCACACATACACAGATACACACACACAGACACACACAGACACACAGACGCCCACACACATACGCATACAGGCACACACACAGACACACACAGGCACACATACACAGACAGATACACACACACAGACACACATATACACAGATGGCTGTCAGTGTCACTAAAGCTTACACTTCTTACTACCTAACAGTAGCTAACTCAGAGCAGTTAGGTACCCATTTTATACTGTCTTACGACGAATGATCGCATGACTATCTAGCCCAGCATGTACCACATATATAACTTAACTTAACATAGCTTGATGATACTAGTCTATAAGGCTCTACAGAGTCTGTATACAAATAGTTTATTCCACTCCACCGATACTAAAAATACCAATCTATTTTTGAATGCATTAACTAACCCTGCCTGCACCACATCCCATGGCAATGCATTCCCAGCATTCACCACTCTCTTACTAAAACTATATGTTCTAATATCTGATCTGGACCTATTTTTAAACAATTTGATGAATGAAATAAAGAAGAATGATTGACTTGAGTCTCTTTGGCAGGATCATATTTACACTCCCACGACTAAATTACTGTTATATTATATTCTGTTATGTGAAAAAAAAAATGCCAATGTACTCTAGGTAGACCTATTTGTGCTACGTCTATCTCAATAAATTGCAAATTGTGAAGGTGCCGATAGTTCATGTAGCTCGCTGACTGAACACACTATTATACCGTTCTTTCATGCACCGCTCTTTGATAGATACGCGAATGATTTCAAAACGTTGCATTGTGTGTCAGTTCGTCTCACAGTGTCTTCTCACGAGAAGCAATGATTGATCTACTTAAAATGTCATCTCTATCCATTACTAATGTCCCTACTTCGGTTGTTCCTATTGTCATAATGTCACATCTATCCATTACTAGTGTCCCTACTTCGCTTGTTCCTATTGTCAGAATGGCACAATTATCCATTACTAGTGTCCCTACTTCGCTTGTTCCTATTGTCATAATGTCACATATATCCATTACTAATGTCCCTACTTCGGTTGTTCCTATTGTCATAATGTCACATCTATCCATTACTAATGTCCCTACTTCGGTTGTTCCTATTGTCATAATGTCACATCTATCCATTACTAATGTCCCTACTTCGGTTGTTCCTATTGTCATAATGTCACATCTATCCATTACTAATGTCCCTACTTCGGTTGTTCCTATTGTCATAATGTCACATCTAGCCATTACTAATGTCCCTACTTCGGTTGTTCCTATTGTCATAATGTCACATCTATCCATTACTAATGTCCCTACTTCGGTTGTTCATATTGTTAGAATGTCATATCTATCTATTACAAATGTCCTTACCTTCATATAGATCGAAGCTGGTTCCATAAAAAAGGCATTTAGGTAATGGTGTTGTTCCAATACCGATTCAAATAAAAATGTAGTGATACCAATTGTAGGCCACAAGACTTCCGTCGGTGACCAAACAAACCGAACCATAACAGCCAACACAACTAATAAATACGAACCATAACAGCTAACACAACTAATAAAAACACGACACGGTGTAAAATGTGCGGCTCAGTTCATAATTACATGATTTACCAGGAAAGTGTGATACGGGGCGCATCAGGACAGTGTGATACAGGGCGCGTCAGGAAAGTATGATACAGGGTGCATAAGGAAAGTGTGATACAGGGCGCGTCAGGAAAGTATGATACAAGGTCCGTCAGGAAAGTTTGATACAGGGCGCGCCAGGAAAGTGTGATACAAGACGCGTCATGAAAGTTTGATACAGGGCGCGTCAGGAAAGTATAATTCAAGGCGCGTCAGGAAAGTTTGATACAGGGCATGTAAGGAAAGTGTGATACAGGGCGCGTAAGGAAAGTGTGATACATGATACGTCAGGAAAGTGTGATACAGGGCGCGTCAGTAAAGTGTGATACAGGGCGCGTCAGGAAAGTGTGATACAGGGCACGTCAGGAAAGTGTGATACAGGGCGCGTCAGGAAAGTGTGATACAGGGCGCGTCAGGAAAGTGTGATACAGGGCGCGTCAGAAAAGTGTGATACAGGGCGCGTCAGGAAAGTGTGATACAGGGCGCGTCAGGAAAGTGCTAGATGCCGCATGTCAGTTACTAAATACAGTTGACAAAGCCAGAACTGGTTGATATGATTGTACTCAGACCTAAACGGACGAAACATGAACTATACAGATGTGTGTTTTTGTTGACGTTTCCTTCATCCTCCTCGCCTTGCATAATTGCAAACTTGGTGCCAATTTACAGCTAAGTCAATTGGAATATCAGTTGGCGGAAATAACATAAATAATCTATGATATGCCGATGATATTGTATTGTAAGCCCAGAATGAAACCGACTTGCAGGAAATGGTATACATGGTAGTTCAGCAAAGTGAAAACAAAGGCCTAAGCTTAAATAAACAAATCTGATGTGATCGTAGTGACGAAGAAACATGACTCTCCAAAATGCTGGGTTAAAGTAAAGGGGACCGAATTGAAACATTAACATTAGCACATAATAACATCAGATGGAAGATGCAATTACGTAATAAAATTAAAAATAGGCCAAGCAAAATCGGTCTTCCAGACCATGATGGGAATATTGTGCAACAAAAACATGTCGCTGGAATTGGCTTGGCTTCGTTCATTCTCAATCTCCCACTACCAAACACTGAAAGGGTTTAAGTAACAGAATGTAGTCCAGAGAACGGAATGCGTTGTGTTGTAGTTTACAGCTTGACTGCTATATTTGCACCTTTCGGTCCAATACATCCGACTTCAGCAAGCATTTTTTGAGTACCGGGTTAGCATTCCCTCTCCGATCCCTTCTCCTTAGCCAGTCTGCCCTGCTGCAGCCTGTTATCCAGGATCACTGCTTGGAGGTGTAGAAGGGTGTTGGCAGCTTTGGTTCGCTGGCCCTGACGCTAGCAGTCAGCTATGAGTCGCTGACCACTGTAGCTCATGCGCTGCTCAGCATCTTGATTCCACTGGAATTGAGAAAGAGAGTTATTTAATGCTACGTGGGTCCAGTACTGACATATGGCAGTGAATCACGGACAATTAGTAAGCACACCCTTAGATCTTTTGAAGCAATGGTGATTTGTTTTACTGAAGAATGCTCCGGATCCCATGGACTGCAAAGAAGACTAATGATACAGTACTCAAGAAGGAACAAAGCACAAAGACAACTTATTGCAAAGAACAGAACAAGGCAATAGCATAAGCGACAATCAGCAACATAGTTGGTAAACGACACACTTGGTAGAAATAGATGTAGGTCCAAAACCACCAAGGCCAACTGGCAGGGCACTTGATGATGATGCGACTAGAATATGTTGCTACCAGGAAGTGATCCCTTGCAACGAGACATTAGCCAGGTAACCACTAAAACACCACTTGAGTCAATGAATGCTTAAAATAATTAAAACAATCAATTACGAATTGAAATATTCCACATTTTCACCATACCAATGACCCCAAGCTTAATCTTCAAGTTGTAGAGAGACGCACATCGAAGTTGTGTATTTTATTTGACGTGAAATAAGCTATAACCCTGACACGTGTCACCTGTGGCGTTTACGTGCCGGCTGTCTGCACGGACTACTTTTTCTATAAGGTACATATAGTCCCATAGAAATCAGTGCTGTCGAAATAGCCACATAAAAGACACTGCTGTCATGATAGTTTCATTGAGGACGCCACAATCAGGATAACCCCACAGAAGACACTGTTATCCAGGTAACCGCATATAAAACACTGCTGTGCAGGTAGACACGTAGAAAAGACTACTATACAGGAAGAAACAAATAAGACACTGCTATTCACGTAGCCACATTGATGACACTGCTGCCCATGTAGCCAAATATCAGATACTACTGTCCAGGTAGCTTCATAGTACACGTCGCTATCCAGGTAGCCTCTATAAAAGACAATGCTATCTAGATAGCCCCCATAAAAGACACGGTTATCCAGGTAGCCCACATACAAGACACTGTAACCTTGGTATCCCCCATACAAGACACTGCTATCCAGGTAGCCACCATACAAGAAACTGTTACCTAGGTAGCCACTATAAAAGATACTGTAACCTAGGTAGCCCCCATACAAGAAACTGTTACCTAGGTAGCCACTATAAAAGACATTGCAACCTAGTTATTCCCCATACAAGAAACTGTTACCTAGGTAGCCACTATAAAAGACACTTTTACCTAGGTATCCCTCATAAAAGACACTGTTATCCAGGTAGTAGCATGCTGTCATGGCTGAATTGGTACATACATAATTGTACTAAAACTCCCGTCTTTTAATGAATCAGGTTTTCTGTGAAGTTAATCGGTCAGTGTCTCTCTTTCCCTGCCAATAATGTATATACCAATTTACAGCTGGGTTGACTAATGTGGTTAGATAAGATGTCTCATACTGGTAACATTTCTGTGAAAAGCTAGCCTTATACTTATCAGCTGCTTGAACGTGTTTTGTGAGATGTATAGCTGACATGCTGTTAGGGAATGGAGTGGTAGAGACCGCATTGTTCTAGGCCTCATCTTTTCGTGCAATAACTGTAATCACGGTTCACATTTACAGCTGGGTCGAATGGAGCGTATTGACCCATGAATGAATAATGGACCCTTCGCCTTCTGAAGCAGGAGCGATACAACCCTGTCACTCAGGCGAATGTGGTAATTAAAGATGATGATGATGTATATTCGCTCAAATTGAAGCTATTATCTCCTACTAGAACTAGCTTTTTTAAAAGATCCTATAGCCGAGCATTTGCAGTGGTGGTTTCAATCGTCGTTGTAATACATAATGAAGTTGCTAACTACGTGCATAAGTCTTTGTAGAAGAGTTATGCTTTTCCACCGCATACCACTCGGGTGATATTGAAAGGAAGTCGAAAATAGAGGACACAATCAGTTAACATTTTGTCAGATTCCACAAAATGTGTCTGGTCCATGTCGTTCTGTTTAATCTCCAAGTCGTAGAACGATACTATGTATTTACTTGGAAATGAGGTGAGCTCATTCTGACATGTATCAGCCGAGGTGCTTACGAGCGGTGTTCACTGTAAGGACACGCATTCCATTCGGCAGTGCTTCACAAACTATTCACTGTGGCGGACCGATACGTTATTCAATTTTGTTCTTGAATGTGAATGAAGTTTTATTTGAATGTATTACCTCTAAATGATAGCATGAACACGTAAACATTGATGATAAATTATTTCCTCAGTGGCCGAAGAATGTCAAACAAGACGAGCAGAACATAAGGAAGAGATTAGCGAAATGTGAAGTAGTAGTTTGTTCCTAAGGATCAACGTCACTGTATTCCGGACATACCCATAGGTGCTCAGTTAATCTCAGCAAATGGCGTAGGGTCTGTGTGCTGATGGTCCCTGTAGCTCGCTGGTTGTACACTCTCATGGTCCGTCCTCTCATGCGTCCTATTGCGCTCGAACCTCGTTTAATGTCGAAACTTTAAAGCCTGTGGATTGCTGCTTCACCTATTGCAAATAGATGAGGATCTAACAGAAGGTCATTTATTGATTCCAAAATGTCACTTCTACCCATCACTAATGTGCCCATGATGGGTGCTTGTAAAGTCATGATAGCAGCTTTTCATCGCCCTAAATCCCAGCATTAGCAAGACAGTACATCAATGTCAACTCCTAGAGGTTTAAGGCCTCAACAGCTGTTATCCACTCGTACCAAAGCCATCACTTCTGAAGTACGGATTCGCGTTCGCCACGATGACTGCCCTTGTTATAGAAGTCATATATTCATCTCAGCGCTGATGTCACTGCTTCCTCTCCCTTCTCAAACTGAAGGTTGTTGATACGTATACCCCACTGCGCTCGGCAACGACCTGTCCTCTCACTCTAACCAAGAAGACCCATCATGATGTCCGACTACGCAGCACTGATTCGTCGGTGTATATGACGGTATCTTCCGTCGGTGTATATGACGGTATCTTCCGTCGGTGTATATGACTGGATCTTCTGTCGGTGTATATGACGGTATCTTATGTCGGTGTATATGACGGTATCTTCCGTCGGTGTATATGACGGTATCTTGTGTCGGTGTATATGACGGTATCTTCCGTCGGAGTGTATGACGGTATCTTCCGTCGGTGTATATGACGATATGTGATGTGTGGTCTCCATTATCAATTGACTCACCTCGTGCTCTGCTTTCCCCTTGCTCCATTATCTGCATTCCATGGCTTAGTTTATGATGACTCCCTGGTATTCTATCATTATATCATTCTATCATTATATCATTCCATCATTCTATCATTCTATCATCAGTGTGGGCACATTCTTCCCCTTTGGCTAATATCTCAGCAGGGATGACATGTCCTATTGTTTTCCACGCCTGTGCCACCCATGACGTCCAAATCTCTATTATTGATCCTTTGATGTCTGAGATACTACTGTACAGGGATGTCGCCTTTCTGTTGTCACGCGCATATAGGCTTTGACTTGTGCCAGTTTATGTATGGATGTCACCGATAACATTCCCAACATGTACTGCATCATCACAATCGGGGTATCTCTAGTGCAGCCCAGAACCAGTCGCATACCTTCATTTTGGATGCTTTCCAACCTTCCACACTGTGTTCTTGATAGTGTGAGGATGCCCAGTCCGTACTCGATAACAGACAACACGACCTGACGAAATATGATGAAGAGGAGGCGTTGTTTCAACTTGGCAGCAGCCATGGTCTTGAGTGCTCCTAGCCCTCGCTTACATCTTCGTACGGTCTGTTCTAGTCAACAACAACAGCAGCTATATGTTTGAATACTCCTAGCCCTCGCTTACATACAAGTATTTGTATAGTCTGTTCAACAACAACAGCAGCCATTGTCTTGAGTGCTCCTAGCCCTCGCTTACATATTTGTAGAGTCTGGTCTGGTCAATACAACAGCAGCTATAGGTTTCAGTGCTCCTAGCCCTCGCTTACATATTTGTAGAATCTGGTCTGGTCAATATAACAGCAGCTATATGTTTCAGTGCTCCTAGCCCTCGCTTACATATTTTTAGAGTCTGGTCTGGTCAATACAACAGCAGCTATAGGTTTCATTGCTCCTAGCCCTCGCTTACATATTTGTAGAGTCTGGTCTGATCAATACAACAGCAGCTATAGGTTTCAGTGCTCCTAGCCCTCGCTTACATATTTGTAGAGTCTGGTCTGATCAATACAACAGCAGCTATAGGTGTCAGTGCTCCTAGCCCTCGCTTACATATTTGTAGAGTCTGGTCTGGTCAATACAACAGCAGCTATAGGTTTCAGTGCTCCTAGCCCTCGCTTACATATTTGTAGAGTCTGGTCTGGTCAATACAACAGCAGCTATAGGTGTCAGTGCTCCTAGCCCTCGCTTACATATTTGTAGAGTCTGGTCTGATCAATACAACAGCAGCTATAGGTTTCAGTGCTCCTAGCCCTCGCTTACATATTTGTAGAGTCTGGTCTGATCAATACAACAGCAGCTATAGGTGTCAGTGCTCCTAGCCCTCGCTTACATATTTGTAGAGTCTGGTCTGGTCAATACAACAGCAGCTATAGGTTTCAGTGCTCCTAGCCCTCGCTTACATATTTATAGAGTCTGGTCTGGTCAATACAACAGCAGCTATAGGTTTCAGTGCTCCTAGCCCTCGATTACATTTTTGTAGAGTCTGGTCTGGTCAATACAACAGCAGCTATAGGTGTCAGTGCTCCTAGCCCTCGCTTACATATTTGTAGAGTCTGGTCAACAACAACAGCAGCCATGGTCTTGTTTGTTCCTAGCCCTCCCTTACATCTTTATACGGTTTGGTCAACATGGCAATTATAGGAGAGACTCCGTTCAAATATAACTCAGGGGTATTTCAAATTATAAGACGAGGGATAAGTATGATGAGGGATAAGTATGGAAAGAAAGATAAGTATGTGAAGAGAGATAAGTATAAGATAGATACGTATGAGAAGAATTAGAAGTATGAGAAGTGAGATACGTATGGGAAGAATACGAAAACCACATGCACGATATTCTCGTTTTCAATAAAATCCCAAAATACCAAATTAAGTTTAAATGGCAAATTCCTGCAGCCAAACAACAACCCAAACTATATGGGAGTCACATTTGATCGGCGCATGACATGGAAAAGTCAGATCGAGAGAAACCGAATGAGAGCCAGAGAAAGAATGGCAATCATGAGGAAACTTGCTGGCACAAGCTGGGGAGCAGACGAAGGCATACTAAAGAAACTGTACACTGGAAGAGTGAGACCAGTTATCGAGTATGGCATTGCGGCATGGACAACAGCAGCAAAGGCGAACTTCGATAAAGTTAACAAACTTCAAAACCAAGCCATGAGAGTTATAACAGGTGGCATGAAGTCAACGCCAATTGTAGAACTTGAAAAAATTACAAAATTGCAATCCATGACCGATAGAAGAGACTGCAGAGCCCAGCTGCAGTCAGAGAAACTCTGAAGACTGACTGACCATCCAATGCACCAGAGACTAAACAATTTGGGAAATGGGAATCTAAAGCGGAGAAATTTTGCAGAAATAGCCAAAGCAAAGATGCACGAAGATCCCATAAACGCACTAAGAACACCAAAACCCAGCACTACTGTACGAAAACCTACCTGGAGGCAGGATATATTTCCAGAGGTGGTAGAAAATATACCAGATATTGGAAACAAAAACTGTCAGACTGAAAAAGAATGGAGAGATACTACCCTAAGCTTCATAACGAAAAGCTACCCAAGCATGGACTGGACCCATGCATACACCGACGGTTCTGTAACAAACACTACACAGAACGGAGGGACAGGAGCATTCCTGAACCTACCAAATGGCAGAAAAATAACACTGTCATTCGCTACTGGTAAGTACACAAGCAATTTCAGAGCGGAGGCAGAGGCACTGAGGGCGGCAGTGGAAGAAATGGTGACACACAAAGAAAATGAAAGCCATATAGTCCTGCTTACAGATGCTCTCGCCGTAGTCACAGCGCTAAAAAGCCAGAAAAACACTGAGCTTAATGACTTAAGAGCAGCACTCTGCCAACTGTGCCAGCAGTCCGCACCAAAAAGGGTAGTGGTACAGTGGGTCCCATCACACTGCAACATCCAAGGCAACTAGGAGGCAGACAGACTGGCAAAAGAAGGTGCAAGACTACCACAAACAGATACTAGTATGACGTACGAAGAGTCAAAACGGCTTATCAAAGCCAGATACATGACCAAATGGGAAACCGAACATACTGGTCACACCAAAAACGATGCCTATTACCAGTTGAACTGAAGAGAGCAGGTCGTTGTCTTCAGACTTCGCACTGGCCACAATAGACTGAGGTACCACCTATTCAACAAATTGAAGATAGGTGGTACCGACGAATGCCCGTGCGGTACCGGTAAAATGACCGCTGAACATCTGCTGCAGAACTGCCCGACATACGAGGATCAGTGAGAGCAGATGTGGCCATCACCAGTGGAACTGCAAGACAAGCTCTATGGCAGTGGCGACAGCCTCAGGATGACCGCCGCTTTTTTCGAAAAAATAATGGTTACTGTCTGACTGCGTACAAAGAAGAAGAAGGAGAAGAAGAAGAAGAAGTATGGGAAGAATACAAATTATAAGAAGAGTATAGGAAGATTGGAAAGAATGATACGATGGATAGGTATTAGAAGAGGGAAAAATATGAGAAGAGTGATACCTATGGGAAGAGGGTGAAGTAATAGAAAAAGGTTATGGAAACAACAAAACGAGAGCTCACACGTTGAACAACCTGGACATTCCAGCCAAGGTGTATGACTGCGAGGTGTGGAACCTACGAAGAAGTAACATGGCGAGGCTCCAAGCTCCTCAACCAGCGATGGAGCGTAGAACATGGCCTACGACAAAACTTTAGTCCGGCATGGTACTTAATGGTAAAGAACTGAGATGAGTTCAGACAACCTGGCCTAGGGCACATAATGTGCCCGAATGAGCAGCAGGATTACAGTATTATGGTATGGTATGAGGGAGAAGTGTGGAAAGAGAGGGAATTAGGAAAAGAGGGTGAAGAAGTAGACAAGGGGAAAGTATGAGAAGATGGATAATAAGAACATAGAACAAAAATGAAGACTAAGTAGAAGGCAGAGGCAAGAATTAGAATAAAGTCTGAAGAAGAAGAAAAGAAAGAAGACGGAGATGGGCTTGAAAAAGTGCAGAGAATAAACAAATGCCGGAGATGAATGAGGGGAAGAAAAAAAGTGCGGAGAAGGAGAAGCAAAATGGGAGAAGACATATATGTTTTGCAGGCCAGACTATATTTAAACAATAAAAATAAACTCAGTAGTTGACACAAGCAAGCTGCGCCACGTAGAAGACAACACAAAGGTAAGAGAGCAACAATAAGATAGATGGTTTGTTGTTTCTCACTGGCAGATTCCTGTTGAATTTGCTTCCGTCTGCTAACGAGTCACTGTCATTGTTTATCTCAAATTAGATCGGATATCACCGGTTGGATCGGCAGTAACAAGTATGGCATTCTCTTACATGTGATAACACAATTCGTTGTCACATTTATTATTTCCATTTTGACAATGTCAGATTATAAGCAGTTGTTGCTGATGGTAATTGACGATTCTCGTTTCTCGATAAAGGTATGACAACGGACAATAGAGAATTGAGATTTCATTATAGTTTGCTCTGGATTGAGATCTCTTAACATCTCTTAAGCTCTTGGCCTACGGCTTAGTGCCAAATTAGTGGTTAAATTGTCGTGGAACTGACTTTTGAAACAAATAGTACAGTACCGTTTGGCTTGGCTTGGCTTCGTTCGTTCTCAATCTCCCTCTACTAAACCCTGACACGGGCCTAAGTAGCAGAATTTTGTCTAGAAAACGGAATGCGTTGCGTCGTAGTTTACAGTTTGATTGCGATATTTGCACCTTTCGGTCCAACACATCGGACTTCAGCAAGCATTATTTTTAGTACCGGGTTAGCATTCCCTCTTCGATTCCTTCTCCTTAGCCAGTCTGCTCTGTTTCAGCCTGTTATCCAGGATCATCGCGTGGAGGTGTAGAAGGGTCGTGACAGCTCTGGTTCGCTGCCCCTGACGCTAGAAGATAGCTATGCATCGCTGACCGCTGCATCTCATGCGCGGATCAGCATCTTGATCCTGTATAGTACCGTTTGGCGTGGTTTTGCTTGACCAGCGATCTATTTATTTTTCGGGGAGCCGAAAAACCAACAATTCAACACATTCAAAGACAACGGACAGCTCAAAGCTTTGAAATGAGTGCAATTCAGTGGATGTTAGCCTAATACGGAACCACGGTCAACGAATAAACGAAGAAATCTTCCTTTCCAATATAACAGCACAGTACATCCAGACACGCCCGACAATATTGCCGCCTTGTATGTCTGTATCCACTCATGTCCCAGCCATTGCTTTAGTTCTTTTTGTATCAGCACAGCGTTTGCTTCTAAGTTGCTAAAATTAGTGAGAGATGCAAAATACTGACCATGACTCGATATTATTTTAACACGGTTAGCCTGGAAAGGTGTGCTACATTAGCTTGACCAACAAAGTGAGGATAGCCTTTTTCATCCACACAGGGCTGTGCCTTCTGAGAGGCCTAGCATAGTACTACAGCCAGGAATACCCAGTCCGTTATTTTTCAGTACGCTCTGTGATATACCACGCATAATTATATACCGTATCCTGTGACGCATTGCAAAATGGGAAGGAGTCGAGACAGACATCAGTGTCAACATGACCCCAACAGTAAATCCACAAGTAGTACCATTGGTACATTCCCCTCAAGCTGTACAGCTGATATTAAAGAAAGTATAAGCTCATGATCCATAGACACAATCTAACCGCCGTCAGATGTTTTCACAGATGTAATATATGTACTGCAAGATGTCAATCAAGTAGGGCAAGCTCCCGCACCTGGGGAATGAACTAAGCAATTTTGGTGTAACTATTCTATTGCCGCGTGTGAGGGAACTCCGAGATAACGACATAAAGGCTTGGGAGGATGTTGTGAACTATTAGATATTTAAATCACTTTGATAAAAATAGAGCTATTCAGGCTGTAAGAAGCGAACAGAACTCACCACACGATGACTGACACGCCCTTGACCTGCAGGGACAGATCACCATTTTCATCCTCAGGATAGGACACAATAGACTGAATAGACACACGTACAAGCTTTAACTGCCTGCTTCACCACTGTACACATGTGGACTAAATAAACACAGTGCTCAGCACGGTTTACAGTACTGCCCCATGCATGTTCAGCTAAGGTAGATACACTGGTCCAACAATACAACACGAAGCTACACAAAAATTGCCCATATCTAAAGAAGAGCACAATACAAAGGCTCAAGTCGACCAGGCTGTAAATGTGAAATTGGATGTCTGTTAGTGAAGAAAAGTCGACGAGAAAGTGACAGATGAGGCCTGGTTCATTGAAGTTTCTAACACTTACTCCCCTACATTAGTGTCTGCTTTGGACTACTTAAACTTAACATTTCATCAGAGGAATCACATACTTATGTATCATCTGGGTAAACTGTAGCGTGCAGTAGAAGGGATCACAGACCTAATTCCCACACCGGCACTGAACACAATCTAGTTAACCAGCTTTCTTTGAGAAAAACAAAAACACATTTTCCCAAAAACAAGGTAACCAGCATGTTTGTATAAACACCACAAAATAGACATATTGTTGTGTTGAGAATCATATAGTCAATAGACGCAAGGTACATTTTGATTGTGGGCTTCTGGGTCGGTATTCTGTTCCAATCTGGTGCGCTTTCATTCACAAAGTGAAATGGTTCACATGTTAAGGTCATCCGATACCCAACAAACAAACGGACATACAGTCCAAACCTTCTAGCCCGTAATCCTAAACCAACTGTCGTAACCGTCAGCGAAAGATGATCATAATACATAATTTTTTAAGTTGTGTTTATTTTCCCACATAAATAAATATCTACGTTTTTGAAAATAGCATACGTGTTGTGTGTGTTTCATTATTACAAGTTCAGTTTATTAGCTATAGCAAATATGACCCATCATCCACTTACTGTCACATCTTCTGTCACATCTCGGAAGATGTCACTAATGTAGAATGACATCGCTTTTGCCATTAATCGGATATTTGAATACGAGAATGCTAACGTAGCATGAAAAATACAAGCAGTATATTACCATAACAAAATGACAACCTGTTTTAGTAAGTCATATACTTGAGCTATAAACTGATTTATCGTAAGTAAACATAAAAATCAATTTGTTTAAAATGTAGTTACAATAACTGAATGGGACACACTTATTTGTAACAGGTACTGCCAATTTGTTAACGACAATGTTTTTGTGTTTCCACCGCTCTTGTTAGTTTTATTTGTAGAAAGTGCACCACATACATGTTGTTCTTAAAAACGTTACCGGTCAATATAGCTCATCCGACCCACCCCACCCCACACTAACAAAAATGCAAGATGTCTTCGTATGTAACTTGTTTTATGTCATGGTATTGTTTTGAGACGTTCTGTTACATTTTGTCATGTTAGGTAATGTTGTGTTATATGTTTATATATTATGTTTGTATGTGTAATGTAATATTATGACATGTCACGTGATCTCACTTTATGATACACGATGTTATAATACGCCATCGTTACGTCATATGATGGTATGTGATACATTATGTGGATTTGAAGATTATGTGGCGAAGTGGTTAAGCCGTCGGCCTTGTGATCAGGTGGTGTGGGTTCGACTCCGGACTCCGCCGTCTTTTTCACGGGTGCTTGATGCGGAGTCCCCTGCATCCCGTAGTCGCCACCTGGTCGTCTTGTCCGCGACTTGCCGCTGGGTTCGCGTGGCACGAGACGAGAGAGTGAGGATCAAAAGTAGCGCAGTTAATCCTTACAAATAATATCGCTAGAAAAATAAAGTATGTCATCATCGTCTACGATGGACAGCGGACTTAGCCTTTGATACTTTTTGTGTATGATACGTTATATTATGACATTTTATGCAATTGTGTACATATTTATGTTCTTTAAACGCCAAAAACAAGCCAAAAACAAGCCAGAAACAAGTTTTGACCAGTTTTGAGAGGTGTCACACTACTTGTCTTCTTCTTCTTCTTCTTCTGCGTACGCAGTCAGACAGTAACCATTATTTTTTCGAAAAAAGCGGCGGTCATCCTGAGGCTCTCGCCACTGCCATAGAGCAGTTCCACTGGTAATGGCCACATCTGCTCTCTCTGATCCTCGTATGTCGGGTAGTTCTGCAGCAGATGTTCAGCGGTCATTTTACCAGTACCGCACGGGCATTCGTCGGTACACCCTATCTTCAATTTGTTGAATAGGTGGTACCTCAGTCGGTTGTGGCCAGTGCGAAGTCTGAAGACAACGACCTGCTCTCTTCGGTTCAACTGGTAATAGGCATCGTTTTTGGTGTAACCAGTATGTTCGGTTTCCCATTTGGTCATGTATCTGGCTTTGATAAGCCGTTTTGACTCTCCGTACGTCATACTGATGTCACACTACCTGTCTAAGTTCGTGTATGTTATTTATATCAATAGTTAAGCATCTTTGATGATCGCATTACGGAGTCTCTTTCGACTTTCCTCTCTGCCCGCTGCGATCTGGAGCCTATACATCTGCTTCCATGGGGTCGTGTTCGTTCTAATCAAACGCTCGGTGTATGTCAAGCGTTTCGTCCTTATGATGGTTGAAACATATTGCTGGCTGGCGTGTTAACTTGTTGGTCTTGAATTCTTCTCGGCCAATGCTCAGTAGTTATCGAATAACATTTTTTTTAAAAAAGCATTCAGTTTTTTTTCAAATTTCTAAGCATCAACAATTATAACATTCAATATGTTGTAGTGACGTTAGACGTGTGTTAATGAAAACGATTTTTAAGGATAGAATAGAGAAAAACACTGTCACATTTGTGAACTTTAACCTCGATATATCAGAGAACACATGTTTTCATATAGTATATCCTCAAAAATACCACTCAGATTTATATGAGAGATAGAAGAAAAGTATTTGGACAAATATGGAATGTGTGTACAATCCGAATCCGATCAACTCTACCCTATAGCAGTTCTTTGTCAAAGTCACAAAAACTGTTTGCACCACGGCGGATTAGATTTGAAACGTGTCTCTCAGAAACAGACTCGGTCTGTCACTGATGCAGTAAGCTCTCACTACTTCTAGAATCCCCCTTTCCCCTCTCTTCCACATTGGTTTGTCATACGTCTGCCATTCGCTACTCTATTCTATTATTCTAACAGTCATGTTAGTGAACTATCTCATGTATGGAAACAAATTCCCTTAATGTGTTTTACATTTCCAATTTGGATTCGGTTTACCTGATGTCAATTGATCGAAACTTAGAAACGTTTACAATTTTTAATATAAAATTTGTGGTAAACAATTAGTTTACATTTTCCGCGACTGGAGCACTTTCATAGTGTTTATATTTAAATATTCAGCGCAATTGTTGAATGTTGGTTTTTCGGGTAAGGAATCTCTCATAGACGGAGTTGAGTTAATGGAAGGGAATCGCTCCAGACGGAGTCGTGTTTGTGGAAGTGCGAGTTACACAGCCAGATTTCTGTGCAGGTTTGATGTAGTAAAGTCTTGTGTGAGTTTATTTGTAAACAATATAACCATTGCTTTACTTGTTACTCAGGTGTTATTTTAATTGTTTAATAGACGTAATATAATATTGCAATACAGGTATTAAACGAATCAGGCCAGTGCATTGTGCCATATAGCAAAAAGGTATCCTTTTCTTCTGCACACCGATGTGGTTAACCGTTAGAAGGTTCCGTCCGGTGTTTTCTCGAGTATGTCTTTCGGACTCTCGGCATTGAGGAATATGTTTGTGCGTGGCATCCCGCTTTTCCTTTGCTTAGCCGAGGGAAAAATCTAATGTTGGCCCGTTAATTTCACAGGCTTTTATTTTCTTTTAAATGTAGCCTACTCGACAGTATAGGATCCCCACTCTGCTTTGGTGGGAATTGGTCGCCGCTATTGTGGTAATTGCGTGAGGTCTTGCAACACAGTATTTCCCACTGTTACCTACAGCAGTATTCCCAGAATAAATGGGAAATTAGGCATATTAAAGGGGTATCATTACCATATCTGAAGATATACATAGCTGTTAGAGGTACATAGTAGCCACACCAAGCTGTTAGATGTACATAGTAGCCACACCAAGCTGTTAGAGGTACATAGTAGCCACACTAAGCTGTTAGAGGTACATAGTAGCCACACTAAGCTGTTAGAGGTACATAGTAGCCACACGAAGCTGTTAGAGGTACATAGTAGCCACTAAGCTGCTAGATGCACACAGTAGCCACACCAAGCTGTTAGAGGTATATAGTAGCCACACTAAGCTGCTAGATGCACACAGTAGCCACACTAAGCTGTTAGAGGTGCATAGTAGCCACACTAAGCTGTTAGAGGTACATAGTAGCCACACTAAGCTGGTAGGGGTACATAGTAGCCACACCAAGCTGTTAGAGGTACATAGTAGCCACGCTAAGCTGGTAGGGGTTCATAGTAGCCACACCAAGCTGTTAGATGCACATGCACACAATGGCGCCAAGAAGATGTTAGACGTGCATAGTAACGACAATCAGCTGTAAGATACACATAGTAGCGACAACCAGCTCATAGATGCGCATAGTAGCGACAACCAGCTGTTAGATGCGCATAATAGCGACACCCAGCTGTTAGATGTGCATAGTAGCGACAACCAGCTGTTAGATACACAAAGTAGCGACAACCAGCTGTTAGATACACATAATAGCGACAACCAGCTGTTAGATACAAATAGTAGCGACAACCAACTGTTAGATGTGCATAATAGCGACAGCCAGCTGTTAGATACGCACAGTAATGACAACAATCGTACAGACAAATATATTTGAAACACTCTAAAACACATACCATATTACACAACGGAAAGTGAAATTATATAACATCTGTACTCGAACCATGAAGTTCCAGGTGACCGATGCCCTCCCCATGTAAGAAGGATATAAGTTAGGAGATTACGAGTTTAGTTATAACCCTCGTGTTTATAGAGGCAAGTATTTGACTCCTGTAGGTGGCCATAGGTTATCAAAGTAGGGGTGTAATGTGCGGCGCAGTGGTTAGCGCTCTGACTTCACATCTGAGTAGTCCTGGGTTTATTCCCCAGTTGAGGCGGAAATGTTTTTTTCAGACCGCAACGGCACTCGGTTCGACCCAGCCTTAAATGGGTACCGGTTCAGTCCAGAAAGTAATAGCAGCGAGGGAGAGGAGATGGCTACCGCCCTCATATAGCCGAGCCTTTGAAATGTGAGATCGCTAACACCTCACACCCCACACCCCAACGGCAGTAATGCTATGGGTTACTTTACTTTATTTAATATTCCTTATTCTCATTGCTCGTTTAGACTGGGTGGAACTCTGGATTCTTCAATGTAGTCTGCTATATTTGTCGTGGTATCAATACGGTCATGCAGTATCTCCTTGAAGGAAGTGGACGAGTGCTGGGAAGTCAAGAAGTGTATGTGCTTCTGTCATGTTTGCCAGGCCGTAGTAGCACAGGCTGGTAGTGCCTATCTTGAATTGGATGTACACGTGGTGTCTTATTCTGCTGTGGAGAGTTCTGAGACGAAGTATGATAACTTGGTCATTTATTTAATAGTTGGCCATGCATTTTTTTCTGTTTCAGTTTGTCTTCCTCTTTGCCCTTCTCATATTCCTTGATTTTACAGAATGATAGTATCCATGTAGCACAGCTTTCTGGCATATTTAAAATATTGTTGCCGAGCCTGCCCTCAATTCGTTCAGTGTTCTTGTGGGATGTGAGTTCTGTTTTGACTGTACGTGCACCAGTTAGCATCACGATCTCTCTATGTATATGGCTTCTTCGTACAGTACTTTCTGTCTGGGTCTTAAGAGCTTCTATTTCGGCTCTCCAATTGCTAGAGAACTTGCCTTTGGCTATGTACCGGGTTATATTTGACTCATTTTTCTGTCCGATTACAACTGCTCCTTCTCCGTCCCTGGTCACATTTGCAGCTGAGCCATCTGCATAAGCTTATATCCAATTGTTTGATGGATAATTAATGTTACATCTACTGTTTTCTAATGAGTCTTATGTCGAGGTCTTTATGCATTTCTATGTCATTGAACTATTAGTTTTATTCTTTCATCAGCTCTGAGAGTATGCATAATTGGGTGTGGGTAATTATTTCTCCTAAGTCTGTCCTATCGTCCTTTACTCTTAAGTCGGCCCTTTCCTTGGCTGTTGATTTGTTTGTGCATTGGGTAGTTCAGAAGTCTCTTGTATTTCTCTGCGTGTTGCATTACTTGTATGTCTCTTTAATGCTCACCGACTGGAGGTCTGCCATTGTTTTTAGTCGCGGTGATGAAACGTGTTGCTCGGTTCTGAACTCTACTTAATTTATCAAAGCGTGTTCTGATTGAACTGGCCAAAACCGTGTATTATACTCCAGTACTGGTCTAAGTCGTCCTGTGTATAGTCGCTTAAGGATTACGTTACCTACACACCAAGATGTGCCTGATAACATCCTGCTGCTTAGTAGACCTGGGGAGAAGAAGATGACGTTGTAGTTATACATTTCTTTTTTTTTCTTGAAATATTATTTCGGACAAAAGCTAACAGCCTGCTCTTTCTTATGTTCTGCAGATCGTGTACGTGGGTGCTCCAGGTGTATCGTACGCCTCACTAAGAACTAGGCACTAAGGAAAAAGAAGTTGGGTTTCTTTAGATTTCTTAACTCTAGTCTGTCTTACAATAAGGTCATCATATAGACTTCCATGGATCGAATATGGACAGAATATAGTCTGACTTTATTTGCATGTACGTAGAGTGTTGTTTCCAAGTGCTAATATATACTTCAAACAAAATCGAACATGCAGATGCAGACATTAGTGAAGAATAAAAGAGCCACGACAACATCAAGATTGCACCAGAGGAGCACATGATGGTAAAACTAACGATGAATGAAATT
The DNA here is from genome assembly GCA_036924085.1 of Ariolimax columbianus. Lineage (NCBI taxonomy): Eukaryota > Metazoa > Mollusca > Gastropoda > Stylommatophora > Arionidae > Ariolimax > Ariolimax columbianus. The sequence continues at coordinate 16,936,916 of JAVGWX010000012.1, forward strand.
AATGAGGCCATGAGAACTATGAAGAAAAAGAAATCGCCCGGAAAAGGGGAATTGTACCGCAGGCAAGGAAAGATGCTGTAATTATACCAGTACCAAAGAAAGAAAAAGATAGAACAGATCCAAATGGATACAGGCCTATAAGTCTACTGATCTGTGTAGGTAAACTGATGGAACGTATGATAAACACCAGACTGATGTGGCACCTGGAAGAAAAACACATATTAATTCCACAGCAAGCAGGATTTAGACAACACAGATCCACTGAGGACCAGATCACTCTCATAGCACAGGCAAAAGGGGACGCTTACCAAGAGAAAAAGCATACAGTAGCGGTTTTGGTGGATCTAGAGAGGGCATTTGACAAGGTCTGGAAAGAGGGACTTAAAGTCACGCTACGAACAAGTGAAGTATATGGAAACATGTACAGATGGATCAGCCACTACCTCGAAAACAACAGCCAGAGTTCAAGTACAAGGGCAGATGAGCAAAAAGGTGACACTGAAGCAAGGAGTACCCTAAGGGGGAGTACTGTCACGCACACTTTTTTTTCTGGTGTATATAAGCAACATCATAGAGAATATACGAAGAAGAGTCTACAGCTCCATGTTTGCATACGATCTGACTATGTGGACCTCTAAAAAAAATCGCAGCGTAGCAAGCAATCGGATGCAGCAGTCCCTAACATTGTTGGAGGAGTGGGCGAAATCAGGGCTGGTCAAAATAAAAAAATAAAAAACAACATGTACGATAGTGTTCCTTTCAAATAAACCACAGAATACCAAAATAAGTCTTAACGGCAAATATCTGCGGCCAAATGACAACCCAAACTATATGGGAGTCACATTTGATCGGCGCATGACATAAAAAAAATCAAATCGAGAGAAACCGAATGAGAGCCAGACAAAGAATGGCAAGCATGAGGAAACTTGCTGGCACGAGCTGGGGAGCAGACGAAAGAATACTTAAGAGACTGTACTCTGGAAGAGTGAGACCAGTTCTCGAGTATGGCATTATGACATGGGCAACAGCAGCAAAGGCGAACTTTGATAAAATTAGCAAAATTCAAAACCAAGCCATGAGAGTTATAACAGGAGGCATGAAGTCAACGCCAATTTTAGAACTTGAAAAGATTACAAATCTGCAATCCATGACCGGCAGAAGAGACTGCAGAGCCCAACAGAAAGCAGAGACACTAAGAAGACTGACACACCATCCAATGCATCAGAGACTAAAAAGATTTGGAAAAGGGAAACTAAAGCGGAGACACTTTGCAGAAATAGCCAAAGCAAAGATGAGCGAAGACCCTATGAACACCATAACAACACCAAAGCCCATCCCTACTGTACGCAGACCCACATGGAAGCAGCATATCATTCCAGAGGTGGTAGAAAATATACTAGGTATTGGAAACAAGAACAGCCAGACGGAAAAAAAAGAAGAGATATAACCCTGAGGTACAAAGCGGAAAATTATCCAAGAATGGACTTGACCCATGCATACAACGACGGTTCTGTAACAAACACAATACAGAATGGAGGGGGAGGGGTATTCCTGAGCCTAACAAATGGTAGAAAAATAAAACTGTCAGTGGCAACTGGAAAATTCTCAAGCAATTTCAGAGCGGAGGCAGATGCTCTGAAGGCTGCAGTAAAAGCAATGCTGACAGGCGAAAGCAATGAAGGCCAGATAGTCCTGTTTACAGATGCCCTAGCCGTGGTTACTGCACTAAAAAGCCATACAAATACTAAACTTAATGATTTGAGAGCAGTACTCTGTCAACTATGCCAGCAGTCCGCACCAAAAAGAGTAGTGGTACAGTGGGTTCCATCCCATTGTAACATCCAAGACAACGAGGAGGCAGACAGACTGGCAAAAGAAGGTGGAAGACTACCACAACCATAATCTAGTGTGACGTACTTAGAGTCCAAACGGTTTATAGGTCCAGATACATGACCAAATGGGAAACAACATACTGGCTACACAAAAAATGATGCCTACTACTAGTTGAACAGAAAAGTGCAGGTCGTGATCTTCAGATTCCGCACAGGCCACAACAGACTGAGGTGCCATCTATTCAATAAACTGAAGATAGGTGGCACTGACGAATACACCTGTGGTACTGGGAAAATGATCGCTGAACTTCTGCTGCAGAATTGTCCGACATACGAGGACCAGAGAACGCACATGTGGCCATCACCAGTGCCAACACTAGACAAGCTCTATGGCAGTGTCGACAGCCTCAGGATGACAGCTGCTTTCTTCGAACAAATTCAAATTGACGTCTGACAGCGTACGAAGAAGAAGAAGACGAAGAAAAAGAAGAAGAAGAAGAAGAAGAAGAAGAAGAAGAAGAAGAAGAAGAAGAAGAAGAAGAAGAAGAAGATGCAGAGATTCTAAACTGTGGTGGTAGCGAAGGCCAAACTTTGAAAATTCAAATTATCAGTCACTGGACCTAACACTGATTTCACTGGATCTGCAGTTACTGGATGTAACACTGCCGTTACTGAACCTGCCGTTACTGGGCCTAACACTGCCGTTATTATACCTAATGCTGTCGATACTGGACCTAGCATTGCCGTTATTAGACCTAATGCTGTCGATACTGGACCTTACATTGCCGTTATTAGACCTACTGATGTCGATACTGGACCTTACATTACCGTTATTGCATCGACACAGAAATAGCGCACAACTTATGTGAGAACAGCACGGCCATCTTCGGGGACAAAGAGAAACACGTAATAAAAAACAGAAAAAAATCACTTGTTTTTTCTTCTTCATATTTTTCTGCCGTCCATTGTGCTGAACACAGATACAAGAATGTGTTTCACGTTACTCTGTCAGTCTTTTAGGAAAACCTGCCGCCTTTTAATGGAAAAAGTTTCTACTTGATGAGGTTGCCTGTCCCATGCACACCCTTTATCCGTCGACTATTGCGACATGCATGACAGGAAATAGTAACCCTATTCTGCTTGCCGGTTAACCACAAAGTAAGCAATCACAGCACCAACAAATAATATTCAGTTATTGCTATTTCTTGTTACATTCTTGTTCACTCTTTCTAGCAAATGACGGCAGACATTCTCGTATCCCATTCTATGCCAGTTCTTTTTGTGGTTTTTCATTACTTGTTTTCATGTTTATTGCTAATTTCCATCAATAAAGCTATGTGGTTTAGGTTTCTTTTTGTTTCTATTTGCCTTCGATAACCGAAACATGCTTGTTATTGTGATTATCAAATTGAAGGATGTTGTTCCTCACGATTTAGCTCGTTTATTCCCTTAGTACCTTCAAATCAAATGGGGGATGTTTGTTCTAGTTTTACATGAATGGGTATAGCATGCTGGAACTACTATCAATATTTAGGGGCGCTAGTGTCATTTTACTGCTGGAAGGCCCACTTGCTATTTCCCAGTCACGTGACAGATAGGTATAAATGGCGGACAACTCTGTTAGTACTTGCGTGGAACAGCGTGTTGTGATGAAGTTTCTTGTCAAAAAAGGCATTAAACCTGCGGAATTTTACAGAAGATTGCAATCACAATAAAGTGACGAGACATTCATTTGCCTTGAGACATGCTGTAAACGTTGTAGAGAAAGCCGTTCATATGTGAGTGATGATCCCGACCAGGGCTGCTCTTAACCAACTACAGTCATTCCTGTGAATATTCATATTGTGGGACGCCTTATCCTAGACAAACAACGCATAATATGTCGCAAAATTTCACAAGAGACAAGTCTTTCTCTGGGTACGGTGAACACATTTATTCATGAGAATTTGCATTTTTGGAATGTTAGTGCACGTTGGGTGCGAAGACAGCTTTCCCCTTTTGACCGGTAGAGAAGAGTTCAAACCTGCACTGAATTGAAGGAACGCTTTGACATGGTTGGGCATGACTTGTTGTATCGCTTCATTACATGTGACGAATTATGGGCACATCATTAGATGTGACGAAACCTGGGCGCATCATTACATGTGACGAAACCTGGGCGCGACATTACATGTGATGAAACATGGGCACATCAATGCATGTGACGAACCCTGGGCGCATCATTACATGTGACGAAACCTTTGCGCGTCATTGCATGTGACGAAACCTGGGCGCATCATTGTGCTGAATCGAAACGGGTTTCCAAGCAGTGGAAGCATACGCTATCACCACCACCCGCACAAATTCGGACAATTGCGTCTGAAATTAAAGTGATGGTGACTGTTTCTGGGTCAAACTTAGTGTCATTCATGTTGATTTGCTACCCTATGGTGCCACTATGAACAGTGAACAGAACATGTGCATTTTGAGTGAAGTGCACAAACGGGGTCTTACTACTGCAAGATAACGCTCGATCTCATGCGGCACAACGCGCTGTGTCATAAATGCTGCACATCGACTGGGAGGTATTGCCACATCCACCTTACAACCCAAACATCGCTCCATGCGATTTCAACCTGTTTGGAATCTTCAATAATTTCAGCACTGATAACGAAGGGAAACAGTCTGTCCTGGATTGGTTCAGACATGCTGACAAATCTTTTTACACTGAAGCTTAGCTAGCATTCTCTAAACACTGGGATAAGTGCATAAACGTTGCAGGAGAGTTCAAGGAACAATAAATGACATTTCAACTACTTAAACAAGAAAGAATTGTCCTTACAAAAAAGAGTCCCCGTTTGACTTGAACACTTCATGTATGTTTTATTTTTAAACCACCTGTATATTGAAGTTCGGCGTCCCTCATACTAAGATTTTTCATATTCATACTCGTCTCGTCCTCAAACAAGTATATATAGATGAGAGGTCAGACTTTCGTTTATAAAAAAAACAAAACAATGAACGAAAGCAAAAAAGAGTGGTTTGCTCAAAAACCATAAGTTTCAAGCGTACCCAGGTGTCAAGAGAGGTGACATTTGCATGTAGTCCTTTAGGAGATGAACGATAAACTCGGAGATTCCATGTATACTGTGTACACGCAAAATAATTCAAGGCTGTTGACAATCTAAAGGAGCAAGCTGTTAGCCGCTGTTTAGGCAACAATTATAATAATGGATTGAAGGCAAAAATCATGCAAAAGAAAAATGCTTTTACCTGTTTGTCTGCATACTTGCTTTCAAAAATTAATAAAGATCACTTCACCATTCACAAGGAATAGATGCATGAAGACTAAGAGATTCGTGATTTTCCTCCAAGTGGAACACCAAGCTACAACTATAGCTGGCCTATTTTGCCAAAATATGTCTCTGAACATTTGCAGTGATGGTTTGAGTAAAAATGAGTTACATGATGAGGTTGCTAGGCCCTTGCACAACTCTCTTTAATCCCCATTACGACATGCCAGGAAGGTTACAATGCTCCGAGTTTTCAGACATGGTCTTACCCAGTTAATTAGGTACACTAGGACCGAGACAACCGCGCGTCTAAATGTTTTAGCATCATGGTAATAGTTTACAATAAAATACATCCCTTGACTGTCAACGTTCATCCAGTTGCTGTTTTCGTTTCTCCAGTGTTTAAACTACCCATCATACAACATTCTTTAATTTGTTTAGGTGCCATAATCAATTAATCATTAATGCTGTTCTACGTTGCTTTACACAATCCTTTTCATAAATTTATTTTTCCATCATTATTTGCGTTGTCCTTCTTGATTCTGTGAAACACTTAAAGGGGGCGGGAATTTGTGATTAAGTAGATATTATATTGCGTAATATGTCTTGAGTAACGTTGTCTATTGCGCAAATCCGCTTGTATGTTGCAAGTGTTTTGTTTGTGGTGGGCGTCACATATTGAACGTGTTTTTGAATAAGTGAAGTGCAACACATGTGCTACTATCAAGACAAACATATAAAGCAAAAAGCGAACAAACAAGAAGAGTATATAAGAATGTAGTAGTCCGTCTTTATTTGTCTAAAGAAAACAAATGGAAAACAGGTGGTCGAGTTATAGGGATATCGGTTTGTCTGACCCCAAAGAGACATTTTATAAACGTTCGTTTGGCATATACAGTTAGAAGGAATCCTTTTGGCGGACAACCGCTTGTCAGGACTGAATTATTAGGGATTTCATTATACTTGTGTGATTCGTGGTGATAAATACCCTTCTTCGCTGCCTTATTCTTTCCACATTCGCAAATCAGGTACCCATTTACAACTTGTTTGACTAAAGCGACCTAGTTGCGAGAATAGAACCGTGCACCTTTGACATTAATAGCTAGTGCTCTGTCATTACACGAAACATAGATTCAATTAGAACCTGCCCAATATAGCGTATGGCGAATGCAGGGACACGGGGCTTTTATTTTCCAGACATCAATTCTGATGTTGGAACTCGGCAGTCAGAATGAAGGTCACATTTTTTAAATAGTTTTTTTAGTGACTTTATGCTCGTGTTGTTTTTGCAGTAGCTGCTCGTGTTGGGTTCTTCACTCTTTGCAGTTGTTTTGTTAAAGTTTCTATTCATTAATCCCTGGGTGACTACTAGCTGTATTGCAATACCATAATTCTCAGTATGCTGGTCACTAAGGGCATCACAGTGTAAATCACTACCTAGTTTTAAAAAACAAATTAATTAAATTTACTCTCAAAAGATGGTGATGTAGTTGAATTATAGGCAGAAGCAACTGAACTGGTTGTCACTCTCACTCTCTGGTCCCGATCGACATTGGACCAGTGGCAAGACGACTAGTCGAGGTTGTCACTCTGTCTCTGTTCACTATCGACCTTGGACCAGTGGAAAGACGACTAGTCGAGGTTGTCACTCTGTCTCTCTGGTCCCGAGCGACAATGGACCAGTGGCAAGACGACCAGTCGAGGATGTGACTCTGTCTCTGGTCCAGAGCGACATTAGACCAGTGGTAAGACGACCAGTCGAGGATTTGACTATGTCTCTGGTCCCGAGCGACATTAGACCAGTGGCAAGACGACCGGTCGAGACGACTGGAAGTACCTCAGGATGCACATTCTGCTTCCACCTCCTTTGAAACCAACAGGACAATCTCCCATCGCTTCCAGTCATCACTTTGAGAAGCGAGTGCCCTACCTCTTGACTACGTGAATTGTTACACAATCTTCCGTAACACACGTTTCAATGAGTCCGGCGTGAATTTCATGTAACAATCTTTATTAGTATAGATCATCTGTATCTGACTTGGCTTGGCTTCGTTCGTTCTCAATCTCCCACTACCAAACCCTAAAAGAGCTTAAGTAGCAGAATGTAGTCCAGAGAACGGAATGCGTTTTGTCGTAGGTTACAGCTTGACTGCGATATTTGCACCTTTCGGTCCAACACATCCGACTTTGGCAACCATTTTTTGATTACCAGGTTAACATTCCCTCTTCGATCCCTTCTCCTTAGCCAGTCTGCCCTCCTGCAGCCTGTTATCCAGGAACACCGCCTGGACGTGTAGAAGGGCATTGGCAGCTCCGTTTCGCTGGATCTGACGCTAGCAGTCAGCTATGGCTCGCTGCAGCTCATGCGCTACTCAGCATTCATCTGTATTTTGTATATATATATATATATATATATATATATATATATATATATATATATATATATATATATAAAACAATATTACAGACAAGGTACACATACTTTTTCCAAGTATGCTGTATTGAGTGCCATCTCTACAAGTGTGAAAGAACATTCACGAAGGTGTTAACACAGGTAGGCCTATAATTGTGCGGCTGCTGTTCACAGTACAATGGACAGGAAGCAGGATACATGCAAATGACGAAGCTGTTTCCTGTGTGTTCTACACTTCCGGGAGACGTTAGATTCTGCCAACTGAGAGCACATATTTGTGAAACCTTCATTTTTGATAATCGGCGGGAACAAAAAAATAGATTCACTAGGACCGTCCAATCTTTCCACGCAGAGACTGAGGGCTTAACGCGTGGGCTGGAAGGGGTACGTCAGCCGAAGATATAACTCGCGCGCTGGAGGGGGTCCGTCAGCCGAAGATATAACATGCGGGCTGGATGGGGTCCGTCAGTCGAAGATATAACGCAGCTCATCAACAACAAAAATATCTTAAGCATTGGCTTACGACCTTCTTACCAATTGTTCAGATGTATGTTTTAGTTCTGGTGATGAACACTATAGCAAAGCTGCAGTTTTCATCTTTTGCGTTTCGTGGAGGGACATCCTGACAAACGTGAACAGTCGTATTTGCCTTGGTCTCCTAATTGTGTTCACTCATTTTATGAGTCTTCTACTATAGCTTAATCAACTGTGCAGCTTTGCAAGTTGGTATCATTCCCAAAATATTGTCTATAGATAGTTGGTGGATTACCAAATAACAGTCGGCCGACCACAGTTGAGGTTCAGAGACGTGTGTAACTTGGACAAAGGCGCTGGCCGTACATCTAGCCCCGGACTCGATCCATCAGAAGATGAGCTCTAAAGATCTACCTCAGACTGGACGAGATGAAGCTACAAGCTTTTGCAACAAGGGGAAATGAATTTAGACACCAGAAATAAAATGAAAACCAAAAACTCAGTAGAAATAGTTTACTCTACAGGGACAGCCTACTCTCAATGGTCATTCTGTAGTGAGCCATAACTGAAAAGTGCTACTTATACATCCGATTCGAATGTTCTATACAGGTATAGTGTCAGACTACCATTACAGCTTGCCCTTCACAGAAAGCCTGTACTCTAACATTTGATATGTCGGTTTCAAAATCATTTTTGTAATCACAAAGTTGCTAGCCCCATATATAACCCTCTTTAATCTACTTTTTTGAACGCGATTGAAAAATGGCATTGATTCTGTTCTTATTAAAATGGCTTCCAAAAAACCATTATAGTATTTATAATAATTCCATAGTGTCGGGTATTTATTTACTGCTTGGTATTTTGGGCTAATGATTTCTCCCTGATCTCTTCCATTTTTAATTTGTGACTTACTTGTTTGGATGTCATCACATAATGAACATAGCTTTGACCATATACATCCTCTTTTTGATCTATATTCAGCATCTTTCATTTTCGGTTATTTGTTTCCATGATATGCTAAGGAGGCTGCATGGCCTAGGAGTGAAGCGTCGGTTGCACAATCCCAAAGCACCCGGTGCAAAACACGTTCGTGTCCAATTTTCCAGTCGTGAGTTTTATTTCGCACTTCTGCATACGGAAAGTAATGGCTTCCTACCGTACTGATAACAGCCAAATAGGTTGGCGGTTGTAAGAAGCTACGTTCTGCAAAGGACATGCTACATACTGAGATATGAGAAACTCATTACCTGTACCACTGTTTGATAGTAAATTGTTACCTGTTGATTAGGTTTCCAGTTTACGTCTTTAATTATCATAGTTTTGTTTTTCTCAGTGTTCATTTTAAATTTAGTATTCGTGATAAGTAAAAGAAAACAAATGTTAACTATTTGGAAATAATGAATAAAGATTACATTTTCGCGTTTTATCAGTACATTGGTCAAAGATTTACAACGTGTTGATTGACAAACACGGTGCCTTTAATAGCAACAGAACATTCCCTCTATTTGACCCGGTCTGAAACTTTCCTTCGTACGGTGCCCCAACTCTGGTTCATTACTTCCACGGCTATCATTTCGGTTTTTAGCTAGGTTTTTATAGTTCGACAATTGTATCGCCTTCCCTTTGGTGACCATTTCATTGATTCATGGTTCACTATATAGACATTTCCCAAAGCGAGCCATTAAAAGCATGAAAAACATTGAGAAGAAGAAGCAGAGGAAGACACGATTAATGGTTGTGAATCTCTTCAATTCTATAGCTAGAAATGGAATATCGATGATTTCCAGTTGCCTTCGAATGGTGATTCATCGATTTTCTCCGGTATCTTTTGACTCATTATTATCTCCAGGTATCAGTGGCCCCAAATCAGAGCTTTCCCTCGCCTATCTCGGACATCTGATAGATTTGTCACCGATGTAATAGGGGTCAGGTAGACCATCAGCTAATCCAGCTACTTTGTTGCCAATTCAAATCCTCACAGCTCATTTCCTTGTCAAATCTTTCTTTGTACAAATTGCCACAGGATAAATATTAATTTTCACAAATGCTTCCCTGAGATCTCAAACAAATCCTCAAAAATGGCTTTCTTGGTAATACATTCATAAACGGCTTTATATTGTGCATTATAATATTATGTGTTTGTGCTTCATTGCATATATTACATTCCTAATTTGCATTATGCAAATTACATTTGGTTCGCATAAAGTGTGGGGTCTTAATTGTGTGCTATTGCAATTGGAAACGAAGAGAGACATTAAGGTCAGGTGAAAAATAATGATTAAGACCCGCATCTCACATCAGGATCAGGGGAAACATACAGATTGGAACCCCCGTCACACATCAGGATCACGTGAAACATACAGATTGGAACCCACATCACACATCAGGATCACGTGAAACATACAGATTGGAACCCCCGACACACATCATGGTCAGGTGAAACATACAGATTGAAACCCCCGTCACACATCATGGTCAGGTGAAACATACAGATTGGAACCGCCGTCACATCAGGATCAGGTGAAATATACAGATTGGAACCCCCATCACACATCATGGTCAGGTGAAACATACAGATTGGAACCCCCGTTACACATCAGGATCAGGTGAAACATACAGATTGGAACCCCCATCACAAATCATGGTCAGGTGAAACATACAGATTGGAACCTCCATCACACATCAGGATCAGATAAAACATACAGATTGGAACCCCCATCACACATCAGGATCAGATGAAACATACCGATTGAAACCCACATCACACATGAGGATCAGGTGAAACATACATATTGGAAACCCCATCGCACATCAGGATCAGGTGAAACAAACAGTTTGGAACCCCCAGCACACATCAGGATCAGGTGAAACATACAGATTGGAATCCCCAACGCACATCAGGATCAAGTGAAACATACAGATTGGAACCCCCATCACACATCAGGATCAGGTGAAACATACAGATTGGAACCCCCATCACACATCAGGATCAGGTGAAACATACAGATTGGAACACCCAACGCACATCAGGATCAGGTGAAACATACAGATTGGAACCCCCATCACACATCAGGATCAGGTGAAACATACAGATTGGAACACCCAACGCACATCAGGATCAGATGAAACATACATATTGGAACCCCCAACGCACATCAGGATCAGGCGAAAACGTATATATCATGATCGCTATCTGAGATGGTCATGTGAAACTTACTGACCAAGGCCCATTCTCAGATCAGGATTAGATTAAATTTATTGACCAATACTTCATTTTCAGCTCAGGATTAGGTTAAACGTGTTGATCAAGGCCCCATTTTCAGATATGGACCATGGGAAACTTACTGTTCAAGGCCCCAATCTCAAATCAAGATAAGGTGAAACTTACTAATCAAGGTCCCATTCTCAAATCAGGATCAGATGAAACTTACTGTCCAAGGCCCCAATCTCAGAACACGATCACGTGAAACTTATTGATCAAGGCCCCCATCACACAAAGGACCAGATTACACTTATTATGAAAGCCCTCATCGCACATCAGAACCAGATTAAACTTATAATCAAGACCCCTTTCTCACATCATGACCAGATTAAACTTAATACCAATGCCTCAAATCAAGATCAAGGGGGGTTGTTGTGTATCGTCGAAACATCTGCCAATCATATCCAGTTTCAGCACGGATCATATTTAGAACAATGTTTACATTCATTCTTCGAACCCTTTCTCGCATCCAAGCTGCACATATACAGCCTGTTCACAAGGCTAACATTTGGAAGCAGAATAGTGTCTTGAACAGCACTGAATCGCTCACCCTGACACAAGCAGCCCGCTATGACTCGAGGGCTGCTGTCATATAATTTATTTTGACTTTAGCAACTTGTGGATAATTTACGTAGATGTTGTGTTGTCTGTTACTTCTGCATCTTCTTCTACGTGTCCTTCTTCTTCTTTCTTTTCTGTCTTTTCTTCATCATCTTCTTCTACTATCTTCTTCTTATTCTTCTTTTTCTTCTTCTTCCGCCTTCAGACAACTAATATGAACGTCTGTAACAAAGGCAGCAATCAGCTGATGGCCATGTACGCATCTGTACATTGTTTCATGGATAGACATTGGTTGTCGCCACGTGCTACACCTATTGACTTGTGAATGATTGAAAGGGCTACACCAGGTGTTCCGCTGTCATTGAGGCTATGTCATAGGTACAAAGGTCCGTAGTGTCAATCTTGAATTTATTGTAAAGATGACGAATCAGTCTCTCGTGTCCTGTTCGTAACCAGAAGATTATCAACTGACCTCACCTGGAAATTGAGTGATATGTGTGATTTCCTTTATGACCAGGGTGGTCTTTGTCTAGTTTGGTCTATTCAAGTATTGCTAGGAACTGATTGTTTTTGTTTGTGAAGGTATTATGTACTACAAGCAAACCTTCACCAATGTAATGTCGTCACTGCAGTGCAATATAATTTCTTTTCGAGATTCATCAATTCTCCCGATATTATCTAAACCGAATATGTTAAGACCTGATCAGTTAAGTTTAAAATTCATTTGTCAGCTAATCAAGAATCCAAAACTTTTTTGAGGCCTACACACCTCCAATTTAATGTGTTATCCATTTGTCTATTAAACAACGAACTGAACTGTCATGAAACTCTCACATCTCCATCGAAGTTTAGAATTCACGAGATCTTCAGATGATCGGGTTCGTCAGAGAAATTGCGCATTTTTGTCCATATCTACAATTCGGTAGTGACTTCAAGTTACAAAATATTTACTCAACACAGACAACTCCAGCTAAACACCACATAAAGAGTAGAAATCTGTTAAGTAATTCACTATTAAACAATACCGCTTTCGTTATGGCCTTTATCTCATTTGCTGAGATCCACAAGGAGGATTTATACGGCTGAGGAACAAAGATCTGCTGTCTCTACAATCTTCGCTCACAGTATAAGCTAGGATTGTATTTTACTGTATCAGCAACACATTAAATGTTCCATAAATTAGCATACGATGCATATCAATCTAATAGCGTTAATGTCATTTGAGCTTAGTTTCTACATTTGCCTCAAGGGGAATACAATCAGAGACAAAACATTCATTATGCTACGTCATCTGCACGAAGATATCACATGCTCCTGTATGTGTTTGTGTTGCCCTGTGTGTCTTTGTGTTGCCCTGATTGTGTTTGTGTTGCCCTGACTGTCTTTGTACTGCCCTGACTGTGTTTGTGTTGCCCTGTCTGTGTTTGTGCCACTCTGCCTGTGTTTGTGCCACCCTGTCTGTGTTTGTGCCGGAATGTCTGTGTTTTGCCGGCCTGTCTGTGTTCGTGCCACCCTGTCTGTGTTTGTGCCACTCTGTCTGTGTTTGTGCCGGCCTGTCTGTATTTATGCCGGCCTGTCTGTGTTTCTGCCAGCCTGTCTGTTTGTGCCGACCTGTCTGTGTTTTTGCCGGCATCTCTGTGTTTGTGCCGGCCAGTCTGTATTTGTGTGGCCCTGTCTGTATTTGTGCAAGTCTGTCTGTGTTTGTGCAAGCCTGTCTGTGTTTGTGTTGCCCTGTCTGTGTTTTTTAACCCTGTTTGTGTGGTCTGGGTGGTGTTTGAGTCTTGTCAGTTTAATTGCAAACCATGTGCTATTGAGACTTGTCAGTGACACTTAGCGCCATATTGTAATTAATGTGTGACTTTGTTCAATAAATAACTTTAATAACTGAACGTAACTTAACATCGTTATGCCAGTTTTGAATAATGTCTGTGGACAAGAAGTTTATTTTACATTTCCTTGATCTAAAAATACATATGCTCATCCAATCTATTCTTGAGTGCATTAATTTACCTGTCCTCTACTATTTCCTGTGAAAATGCATTCCAAGCATTCACCACTCTCTGACTAAAACAAATATTTCCCTGGTATTTAATCTGGATCTTTCTTTAATTAATGTGTGGCTGTGGCCTCTTATTCTTGTAGGCGGTTGTGTTGTGAAACAAAAAACAACTTATTTTAGTCTTCTTGACCATTTCCGATTATTATCTTGTAAACTTGTATTAGATCACCTCGACACTTCATTAAAGTGAGCGGATATCAGAAAATATCATTTGGGCATCGATCACATTGAGCAGCAATTGTACAACTACTTAGAATACACGTGTTAAACAAGAATAGACTAACCAAACTTGAAAAATGAGATACATGGCCAAATGGGAAACAGAACATACTGGCTACACAAAAAGCGATGCCTATTACCAGTTGAACAGAAGAGAGCAGGTCGTGGTCTTCAGACTCCGCACAGGCCACAACAGACTGAGGTACCACCTATTCAATAAACTGAAGATATGTGACACTGACGAATGCACGTGTGGTACCGGGAAAATGACCGCTGAACATCTGCTGCAAAACTGCCCGACATACGAGGACCAGAGAAAGCACATGTGGCCATCACCAGTGACAACACTAGACAAGCTCTATGGCAGTGTCGACAGCCTCAGGATGACCGCTGCTTTTTTCGAAGAAATACAGTTTGACGTTTGACAGCGTACGAAGAAGAAGAAGAAGAAGAAGAAGAAGAGAAATGGGAAAAGACCAGTCAAAGCTGTAAATACATAATGATACGTTTGCGGGTATCAACTAAGAAATACACATTTAAGTTTGCAACAACAACAAAAAATGTAATTACCTTGTTCAATGGGAGCATGTGATGCTGCAACATAAGAACACGTGATATAACAGATTGAATAACCCCTTATACAGACAACAATTATGCCTATGACCCATGTGTTTGTGCAGACAAGCAGCACAGACAACCGGTCATATATATATATAGACTGTTATATGCTTAGTCAACTGTGTACTGAGCATTGACCCACGGAGACAAATCACCACACGAAGTTGTTTGGAAGAGGAAAAAGTAGATGACACAAGGAAGACAGAGGAGCAATGATGGAAGATGGAAGACAGAGGAGCAATGATGGAAGATGGAAGACGGAGGAGCAATGATGGAAGATGGAATGAGGAAGAAGCATGAGAAAGAGGAAAGAGTGACGATGGAAAATGGAAGAGAAAGAAGATGAGGAGGAAGAGAAAGGAGAAAAATAATTTGCAAACACAACAGTATCGAGCAACAATTATTAGTGGTTTAGGACTGGTATGGTTTCAAATGAAAAAACACGGAAGGCGTATCAGCCTCTGTATGTCATGAGCACGGCGCCCTGTGAGTTGTGAGCTCTGTCTCCTGTATTTTAACAGTCTACTATGACTGGAAAGGGTTATCCACAAGTGGCATTCTCTGCCACAGATCGTACAACCATGCCCATCGTCTTACATGTGGTAAACATGCCTACACCATCAAAGACGTCGTTAGCTTAACAGCGAATGTACGCTTCGTGATGCTTTCAGGCAATAATCATCTTCCCACGCCCATTGCAGTCGGTGGACAATCAGTTATTTCAACAAGGTTTTACTTTACACTTCTTCGTGATTGACATTTCGTGTCTAATTGCTCCAGGCGGCCGTGTACACGGGTGGGTGGGCATTATTCTGCACGTAGGGGTAGAGAAATGTGGTAGTCCCTTCTAGACTCAGATCACTGATCGTGTTATTCGCATGGAAAAGCATTGTCTCGCTCATTAGAACGGCACGTGATTTACGTAACAACTGCTCAGATACATAATCAAGATTATAGATGCATCATTGTGTGTGTTGTGGGTGGGGGGGGGGGGGGAGATGGGGGGGGGGGACTATGTATGTAGGTACGTGTGTATTTATGTATGCAAGCATGCATATAGTTCAGTGTGCGTGCGTGCGAGTGAGGGAGGATGTATTTGTGTGAGTATATGTGTGAGTGTATATGTGAGTGAGTGTGTGTATTAGTGAGTATGTGTGAGTGAGCATGTGAGTGAATGAGTATATGTCTCAGTGAGGGTGTATGTGTGTGCAAATTTATATATATATATATATATATATATATATATATATATATATATATATATGTGTGTGTGTGTGTGTGTGTGTGTGTGCGTGCGTGCGTGTGCGTGCGTGCGTGCATTGTGCGTGCGTGCTCGCGCGCATAAATGTATGTTTGTTATGTATATATGTATGATGTATTGAATTGTTATGCAAGTGTCACCGTAAAGAAACCTAAATACGATATTTTGAGAATTCAAATGAGAAATATGCAAGGAGCCTTTATGACGGAATTACGTTAAGCAAATATATATATTGTAGGAGCGGGAATAGTTTGGTTGGGACAAAGTTTACCTGCGAGAGACATTACGATAAACAAAATAATTCATTAATTGAACCCTGTTCGTTTGGCTCAGAAATTTGGTTCTTCTAATTTTTGGACGGATCTGGAATGTATGAGTTTTGTGATTGGAGTGAAAGATGGCCAACAAACGGCGGAATCTGCTGAGAGCGGATGTTCATTAGCGGTGGTCATTTATATGTGCAGTTTGTATGAGCCGCCTATAGATTCCAAGGGTCTGAAATGAGAATAAAAGAATATAACACTGTTTCCTACTATACTATACGTGTACTAAGAGAGAATTACAAATGTTGACACGAGGAGGGGCACCTCATCATATTTAAACTTTACGCCACAAACAAGATGCGACCTCAACACTCTGCGGTACGAGAGAAACGAAGCATTCAAATTCAGCTCTATTTTTAGAACAGCCGTTTTGTTTTTCTACGTATGAGCTCTTTTATGGAATATAAAAGATATAAAAGTTTTCCTATTTAGGGAAGAAAACTCATCTTCTCATGCAGGACAAAAGCATTATGAGCATGAATTAGCCTTCTCGGATTGAAGGACAGATATGTTGTTAACAATACCCCAGATAACTGACATGAGCACAGAATTTAATGAATCGGTTTCCTGCAGTTCCGATTAAAACGAAGATGGGCTAATATCAGGAATGCATGCACGAGGATGGGCCAATATCAGGAATGCATGCCAGCGATTGTTTCCCCAGAGCTGCTTGACATAATACAAGATGGGACTGTCGTGTGATATGCAGATATATACATATATGTATAAGTGAGGTGCATATGTGTATTTGCATGTATGTGTGTAAATGTATGTCTATTTTGCCTTGGAATATATTCTTCTCCTCTGTGTCGTCAATCCTCCCTCTGCCCTTATCATCTCTATCTTCAGTGCCTCCATCGCCATATCGCTGCCTGTCACAGTTGTAACCCTCACTACTCTTCTCCTTCGCTCTTCCTCACTTTTTCTGTCTCTTTCCATGTTTCGTGAATGCCCTTTCAGCGCCACATTTTATCTATTTCTTTCTTACTCGTCTCCCTCCTCACCCCCACAACCCTCATTGGATCGATATCACGCTCTGTCTCTCTCTTCGTCTCTCTCACTCTGTGAGAGCCTCACTTACCCTCTCAGCTACTTCACCCCCCCCCCCCTCTCTGTCTCCCATTCCTTCTGCCAGCTTCACTCGTCATCTGATCTACTTCACCCCCCCCCTCTCTCTATCACTCCCATTCTGCCAGCCTCACTCGTCATCTGATCTACTTTACACCCAACCCCCCCTCTCTCTATCACTCCCATTCTGCCAGCCTCACTCGTCATCTGATCTACTTTACACCCAACCCCCCCTCTCTCTATCACTCCCATTCTGCCAGCCTCACTCGTTATCTGATCTACTTTACACCCAACCCCCTCTCTCTCTATTTTTCTCACCTACTCCCACTCTGCCAGCATCACTAGCCCTCTGGTCTACTTCACACCCAACCCCGTCTCTGTCTATCACTCCCACTCTGTCAGCTTCACTCACACTCTGACCTACTCACACACTCTCCCTCTCTCTTCCCCTCCCATTCTGTCGTCCTCACTCACACTCTGACCTACTTCTCACACTCTCCCACTCTCTCTTCCCCTCCCATTCTGTCGTCCTCACTCACACTCTGACCTACTTCTCACACACTCCCACTTTCTCTTCCCCTCCCAGTATGTCGTCCTCACTCACACTCTGACTTACTTCGCACACTCTCCCACTCCCACTCTGTCAGCTTCACTCACACTCTGACCTACTCACACACTCTCACTCTCTCTTCCCCTCCCACTCTGTCATCCTCACTCACACTCTGACCTACTTCACACACTCTCCCACTCTCTTTTCCCCTCCCACTCTTTCATCCTCACTCACACTCTGAACTACTCCCACACTATCACACTCCCGAAATCCACTGACCCGTTTCTCATGACCAAGTCATCTTTCCACTGATATCGTTTCACCCTTCGGGAGGTGCAAATCTTCTTTTCTTTCATATCTGTGTGACCGTTGTTTTCAATCCATCCTTCAATGGTGTTTTCCAAACACTTGGTCATTTTATTTCCTATCACCTTGAAGCCCTGGTGTCTTCTGCGTTGCGCTAATGAGACTGGTAGGTTTCAGACGTTCCTGGTGTGTGTACGGAACTAAATTATCAGAATGCTGTTCATTTACTCCTGCTAGATGATTCATAGACGGAGAAATAAAGACAATGTATTATGAATTGGACAATGCACAATGCATAATGAACTCATTTGGCCCACATGGAAAGCCCACATGGAGAGCCCACAATGAAATAAGTCTGTCGAAAACTTGAATTCGATTATTACCACGAGCTAACAATTACAAAATCCCACATAATAAAATGTGAGATTTCATGAAAAATTCATACAGGATGGGCCATATCTAATTGTTTAATACCCATACCTTAGCAGGGGAGAAACGACCACCAAGCAAATCATGCTTTCAAGATCTTAGCTTCTTAATCCACCCTTATACATTGCGACGAGGAATGAAACATGTGAAAAACATGCAGGGAAGTCTACATTTGCTCAACTAGGAATAAAGCGAAGATCATTGACAGTATATCTAGGGAACCGGATTTACATCGCATAAATCAGGTCCCCCACCTCCCTCAATGACCCAGATACTGCGTTGTTAAGAACATGAACATGGACTAGACATATAGTACACATGTCTCAACATGTTTTATTTCTTTACGAAAAGTAATCTCCTGGTGAATCTACAACTTTAG
Organism: Ariolimax columbianus; assembly: GCA_036924085.1. Taxonomy (NCBI): domain Eukaryota; kingdom Metazoa; phylum Mollusca; class Gastropoda; order Stylommatophora; family Arionidae; genus Ariolimax; species Ariolimax columbianus. The sequence continues at coordinate 16,955,942 of JAVGWX010000012.1, forward strand.
GAGTCCAGTGAGATGGGGGAATGGTTTGAGGAAAGATTGTTGTCCAACATAATATACAGCAAGGCAAAAGACGTCAATGAGTTGAACGAAGATTTGGCTACTTTACATCATATCCTTGTCGTGCCTGATTGAACGCCAGGATTACATACTACTGAACAAAGACCACTTGCTCCTGCTGGTGCCACTCAGTGTACAGGCCATGTTTCTTTACCCCTTTAGAAAACGATGTCACTAATTATCCTGGAATTTAACTCTTTTTCCATAATCAGCAAATTTGAATGTAAACCAAGCCATCACTCACTGCATCAAACTATATAAATTATATGTCAGTCCATAAGCCAATCATGCGTGCTTCCAACTGCTAAGTACTTCATTTATAACTATGTCTGTTTGTCTACAAGCCTATCATGTCGTATATTCAATTGCTAAGTTCTTCATTTATAACGTTGTCTGTCTGCAAGTCAATTATGGCATGCTTCCAACAGCCAAGTTATCTGTAGCTGAGAGATAACTTAGAGGTAAGACGCTCGCCACTTATAAAATGAACGAACGAGAGTAGATGTTCGAATCCTCCAAGATTCAAATATCCTCTGGCCTCCTTGTAGTTTAGAGCAGTGCCTAGTCGGATCGTGTACGTAAAAAAAACATGAAGGTCCCTTGTACTCGATGTGCCTTGAAAGAACGCTGGGCAGTTAAACATCAAACTAGCAGCCTCTTAGCTGCTGTGCGGACATCAAATCTAACGTTAATGGCATTTCCACTGAACAATTGCCTTCATGGAGCTCAAATGGAGAATGACCCTACACCATCCAAAGATACAACAAACTAATCACGGTGACTGCACACTTCATGGCAAGTGTGGCCAAAACATGACCTTTAAACATCGTGGGTAGAGAAGAAGCCAACAAAAGAAGTGGGAGCCCGTCCAATAAAAAACTGCATCCAGAATATTATTTGTAGTCACTGTTATTAGTCTTGGGAATGTTTATTCTTTCCGCTGAGTTATCATTTCTCTCACTCCATTCCTCTGTCTTCTCTCCCTATTTACTTACCCGCTTGCTAATTCGGTATGTTACTATCTTCCAAATACATTCCATCCATGTGCATCTATCTTCCTCTGCATTTCACGATATATCTCTATTTATCCCCCTCTCCCCTTTTCTTCATCTATCTCTATCTACTTACTGTTTTCAACTCATTCGCACACCATCTCTTTCGTGTGTGCAGTTTATCTGCTCACTTCTCACTTCTGTTCCATCTTTCTCTCAATCCTCACTCTCGACCACTCACTCTCGCCTGAGCTTACCCCATACCCTTTAACGTAATCTCTCTATTACATTGAATTCTACCTCATCTCCATTTGATCCTTTCTCTCTCTTCCTCGTCCACTATCTACTTCACCTTCTCCGTTTCTCTGCGAATCACTATCGCTCAATTACACTCTTCGCTCACTTTGATTTTCTTTCCATCTCTCGTCCACCCTCTACCTATCACTCTCCATTTCTCTCACACTAACTCTCTCCTGTTTTATTAATGATGTCTTTCTATCCCCCTTCATCCACTAGTCTGTATCTGTCCTGCTCTTCTCCATTGTCTCTCAGTAACTGTCCTGCTCTCTTCCCCACAAATGATTTATCCAGCCTCACTGGATTCACCTATCTTTTCTCTGTCTTCTCACTCTCTCCTCTCACTCTTTCCCTTGCATTTTCCCTCACTGTATCTCTCTTTCTCTATCTATACATGTATCTCAATTTCTCTCTCTCTTCTTCCATCTCCCTATATCGATCTCAATCTCTCTATCTTCATATATCCCCTTTCTCTATCTCCATATTTCTTATCTTTCGGTAGAGTTCTTTCTCTACCTAAATTGCTCTATTCCTCTTTTCCTCTATCTCGATGTACATCTCTCTTTGTTCTTATATCTCCCATTCTCAATTTATCCCTGTATTCCCATATCGCTATCACGAGTCCTGATTTGAATCATACACGATTATATCCCCAGGACACACTAACTAAACGTGTTCTACCCCAGACCGATGATATTCAATTATTAAATCTCTTTCCCAGTATTCTCCAAATCCCAAAGTAACTACGTTTGTGGCAGATACACGTGACTGCCTATCCTAATATTGTTTTGCTTCACTTCACAATTCTGTTCCGATTTCATAGAAATACAGAACAAGTGGTCATTACCCACTGGGTCAAACTGTGAACCGTCTTCCCAAACTCAGCTGATAAGATTTCACCTAACTTCTCTTCATCTTCACTACTCTTTGATATCCACACTTTTCCCTTTCTTTGTTGGTTCCACTCACGAGAATGTTTTTGGTGGGTTGTTTAAAGAAAATATTGTTGAAGTGCTTGCCACTGCAACGCCAAACCATTTCAACTTTATCTCTAGCTGTATGAGCTACTATGCTGGTGATAAAATTAAATGTAATCTTTAATGTGGCTGCCATATGGGCTGACAATCAGGGAGTGGAACTTAGATAATCACACCCAGAATACCGACTGACAAATCGAGAGCACTACCGTTTGGGTCTAAAAATGAACGTACGCTGGTATTAGACTCACGGAAGACAAGTCAGCTCTCAAACACTCTAATGAAAGAACGCCACGAAAATCGTGTTTAACCCCGCAGAAACCGCAGATTTCAAATACCTGGTCATTGACAAACAAAAGCCCTCAATAAATTCGTCTGACCAAATAGTGAACGGGTGCTGGAAATAACCATCTGAAGACAGGTCAGTTTTACCCTACTAATGACAGGGCATTGCTACGGAAAACCAGCTCATATCGAGAGGAGCCGCAGACACTTTGGTTCACGTACCAGGCTGATAAGCCAATGGCGCGAGGCTACCATGTGGGGGATTACGGCCGAACCCTTGTAAGCCGCAATCCCGCCCAAAGTCTCAGCACCACTGCAATGGGAGGCTCCTACATGCTCGGGACCTGGGGCTTGCGCCCCAGCCATATCCGGTAGAGCCGCAGCAAGAGGTCCTTGCCGTCTGCCGATCAAAGCGGGCGGACAACTGCTTGATACTCACCTTATACGGCGATGGGGTGCGAAACCACCAACTAAAGACTTAGTACCTAGTCGGGGTGTCGAAAACAGTAGAGCAGCCACCTCACTGTGAACTGTCGAGACTCAACCAATGACCATGAGAGCTGTCCGCACACCAGGCGAACAACATCTCTGTGACATTACCAGGCTTGTCCTCTGGCTAAATGCACGTCGGCTACGATATCTACCTCTGTACGTTATCAGCCATATAACTATCATGCTGGACGCAGAAGAGATGCAGACCAGCGGACATTGCACACCTGCCCCACTGTGTCAACACCCCAGGTGGCGGGGAATGCTAGGCGTACCATCCCTGCATAGAAGCCAAGAAAATAAAGGGAAAAAGAGATACCCCACTCACATGCAAATGCTACTTTTCTGGCAGGACGGGACGATCCTGGGATACAGACACACTGGACTGCCTCTCTTCCGGGTAAACCAGCCCATCTCATATATAATCTCACATATCATCATTGCACCCTATAGACACGAGTAGTGAAGACTCGAAAGTCTGGTAAGACAACTTCCATAAGAGAGACAACTCTGATCATAAACAGCTGGGGACAGCCAAAGGCTAAGGAGGGCATCCCTACAGAAACGCCTGCTGAAATCGGATGCACGGGGCCGCAAGCCTAACAAAACAGTGCAACGTAAATCGCAGCATGATGGCAGTACAACCTATTAGAAAAACGCATGGCGCTCATCCTGCAGAGTCCCGCCAGGCAGCGATAGTGCCGGGCCTCACGCCTCGAAGGGGCCCACCCTTGACTACTGGTGGTCACCCACCCATGTGTCGTGGAGTCAAGGCACATGGCTATGGGGCAACTTCTATTGGCCAAAACCTCAAGACCTTCAAAATACTTCAGTGGAATGCGGAGGGAGTCATTAACAAAAAACTTTCCCTAACACACTACCTGCATGAAGGTAAGATTGACGGGGCATGTATCCAGGAAACGCACCTCAACAATAACCATAAATTCTCAATCAGAGGATACCAGACCTTCCGTCTAGATAGAGAAGGCCACAAAGGAGGGGTCCTGATACTGACCAGAAACTGCATACCGAGTAGCGCGGTATCTGTCAATCACACCGGACAAGCCGAAATTGTAGGAGTTGACATAATGGCTCAAGAGACGAAGCTCCGCATTTTCAATCTGTACGGACCACCAAATAGAGATATATCGCTCTCGAGTATGGAGGTCAGAGACTCCAACTGCATAGTAGTTGGAGATTTCAACAGCCACTCGGAGATATGGGGATACTCTGACACAGACAGCAGAGGTGACGAAGTGGAAGATTGGGAGATAGATGCAAATCTCTCCCTAATCAATAGGCCGGAGGATAGCCCTAGCTTCTATTCAAGAACATGGCATACCACCTCGACTCCAGATTTGGCCTTCTCCACACAGGACATACACCATAAAATAGACCGCCAGGTGCTAAACCAACTGGCAGGTAGCGACCACAGGCCGATCAGGCTAACCATTGACATGGAAGTAGGCCCACAGGAAACAAAACCGCTCCCACGTTGGAATTACAAACGAGCCGACTGGGACAGATTTGCAATCCTGACAGATGGGCTGTGTGAAACCATCAACACACGAAACACCAAAATGAAGCCCATGGTAGAGAGCCTAAGCAAGGCAATAATGCAAGCCGTCACTGAAACCATCCCAAGAGGAGCTAGGAAAAACTATAAGCCCTACTGGAATGATGAGTTGCAGAAAGTGGAAGATGCAGTAACAAATGCTAGGAACATTTCAGAGCGAGAAAAATCCATGGAGGCAAACATCGCCCTCAAAGCCGCCGCGAAGTACAAACACACTCTCAAGCAAACAGCAAGAGAAAGCTGGAAAAATAAAACGGAAAGTCTAAACCTGGACAAAGACGGGAACAAGCTATGGAAGCTAGTCAGAGCCATGAACGACGAAACCCCGTCAAATAAACAAATTACTATCAAGCAGGGCGAGAACTTGATCACAGGTAAGAAAGCCGCAAACGCCTTTGTCGATCACTATGCCAGAGCAAACCACATCGAGGTCCCTGCAGATAAGCATAAAGACATTAGCAAAGAGCTAAAGGGACACGAAAACATGAATACGGCTCCTGAAGAGCACATGATGGCCAAACTAACAATGCGCGAAATGGAAGAGGCTATGAGAACACTAAAGAAAAGGAAATCTCCCGGAAAAGACGGGATAACAAACGAAATGCTGATGGGGCTGGGCCAAACAGCGAAGAAGAAACTGCTATCGGTCCTGAACCAAAGCTGGAAAAGGGGAATTGTACCACAGGCATGGAAAGATGCAATACTGGTACCAGTACCAAAAACAGGAAAGGACAAAACAGATCCAAATGGAAACAGGCCCATAAGCCTACTGAGCTGTGTCGGCAAGCTGATGGAACGGATGATAAACACCAGACTAATGTGGCATCTGGAAGAAAAACGAATACTAATTCCACAGCAAGCCGGCTTTAGACAGCACAGATCCACTGAGGACCAGGTCATCCTCATAGCCCAGGAGATAGAAGATGCCTACCAGGCACATAATCACACAGTAGCTGTTTGGGTGGATCTGGAAAAGGCATTTGACAAAGTCTGGAAAAATGGACTTAGAGTGAAGCTAAGAAGAAGTGATGTCTGTGGGAAGATGTACAAGTGGATCAACCACTACCGCAAACAAAGAACGGCCAGAGTCCAAGTACAAGGGCAGATGAGCAAAAAGGTGACACTCGAGCAGGGAGTACCCCAAGGGGGAGTATTGTCACCCACACTCTTCCTGGTATATATAAACGATATTACAGAGAATATACCAAGAAGAGTCCATAGCTCAATGTTTGCAGACGATCTGGCTATGTGGACCTCTGAAAAGAATCTCACCATAGCAAGAAATCGGATGCAGACGGCCCTAACATCGCTGGAAGAGTGGGCGAACTCATGGCTGGTCAAAATAAACGAGGAGAAAACCACGTGCACAATATTCTCGCTTTCATTAAAACCCCAAAGTACTAAATTAAGTCTAAATGGCAAAATCCTGCAGCCAAACGACAACCCAACCTATCTGGGAGTCACATTTGATCGGCGCATGACATGGAAAAGTCAGATTGAGAGAAACCGAATGAAATCCAGAGAATGAATGGCAATCATGAGGAAACTTGCTGGCACAAGCTGGGGAGCAGACGAAGGCATACTAAAGAAACTGTACACTGGAAGAGTGAGACCAGTTCTCGAGTATGGCATTGCGGCATGGACAACAGCAGCGAAGGCGAACTTCGATAAAGTTAGCAAACTCCAAAACCAAGCCAAGAGAATTTTAACAGGTGGCATGAAGTCAACGCCAATTGTAGAACTTGAAAAGATTACAAAACTGCAATCCATGACCGATAGAAGAGACTGCAGAGCCCATCTGCAGTCAGAGAAACTCCGAAGACTGACTGACCATCCAATGCACCAGAGACTAAACAATTTGGGAAATGGGAAACTAAAGCGGAGAAACTTTGCAGAAATAGCAAAAGCAAAGTTGCACGAAGATCCCATAAACGCACTAACAACACCAAAACCCATCACTACTGTACGAAAACCTACCTGGAGGCAGGATATATTTCCAGAGGTGGTAGAAAATATACCAGGTATTGCAAACAAAAACTGCCAGACTGAAAAAGAAAGCTTCATAAAGAAAAGATACCCAAGCATGGACTGGACCCATGCATACACCGACGGTTCTGTAACAAACACTACACAGAACGGAGGGGCAGGAGCATTCCTGAACCTACCAAATGGCAGAAAAATAACACTGTCATTCGCTACTGGTAAGTACACAAGCAATTTCAGAGCGGAGGCAGAGGCACTGAGGGCGGCAGTGGAAGAAATGGTGACACACAGTGAAAATGAGAGCCATATAATCCTGCTGACAGATGCTCTCGCCGTAGTCACAGCGCTAAAAAGCCAGAAAAACACTGAGCTAAATGACTTAAGAGCAGCACTCTGCAAACTGTGCCAGCAGTCCGCACCAAAAAGGGTAGTGGTACAGTGGGTTCCGTCACATTGCAACATCCAAGGCAACGAGGAGGCAGACAGACTGGCAAAAGAAGGTGCAAGATTACCACAAACAGATACCAGTATGACGTACGAAGAGTCAAAACGGCTTATCAAAGCCAGATACATGACCAAATGGGAAACCAAACATACTGGTTACACCAAAAACGATGCCTATTACCAGTTGAACCGAAGAGAGCAGGTCGTTGTCTTCAGACTTCGCACTGGCCACAACAGACTGAGGTACCACCTATTCAACAAATTGAAGATAGGGTGTACCGACGAATGCCCGTGCGGTACTGGTAAAATGACCGCTGAACATCTGCTGCAGAACTGCCCGACATACGAGGATCAGAGAGAGCAGATGTGGCCATTACCAGTGGAACTGCAAGACAAGCTCTATGGCAGTGGCGAGAGCCTCAGGATGACCGCCGCTTTTTTCGAAAAAAATAATGGTTACTGTCTGACTGCGTACGCAGAAGAAGAAGAAGACACCCAGAATACTGTCATTCACCATGTCTTATTGTGTGATTTTCAAACAGAAAACAACCAAGAGACCCGTGGAAGGAAATTGACCCAATACGAAGGACAACTAGAGACAAGAGAAAAAAATAAAGCCGGATTTTATATACATGTATGACAAAACAGATGGATGTGTGCACGTATTGCTATGTTTTCATATTTTCAATAAATAATGACGCTGGTGTATTTTGTTTATTTGTTACATGTATACCGATGCGAACATGCGTTATTTTGCGCCTATATGGTTGTACCTGTCTGTTTCTAGCTGTCTGTTTGTACATGTCCGTTTGTACCTTTCTGACTGTACCTATGTGTTTAACCTGTATGGTTGTACATGCATGTTTCTACCTGTATGGTTGTATATGTATGTTTGCATCAGCCTATTTGCACCTGTCTGTTTGTACCTGTATGTTTGTACCTGTATGTTTGTACCTGTCTGTTTGTACTTGTATCGTTTTACCTCTATGTATGCACGTGTGTTACCAAACCCGGAAAAGGGAACAGACAGGCTAACATTACAACCTGGAAGGCTCTAATTCTCTTATTAGTATCACATCTATGATGTTTAGACCACCAGCAGAGCTCTGCGATGAACTCCTTCGTTGTGTGACGCTTCTATTTAACTCCATACAGTATCTAGTTTAGTATTGAATCGTTGAGCCACTGCATCTTCCTTGACTGCCCACACAGTGGCTAGCCATGTAACACATGCTCACCATTTTGTTTGATTAGGCCACAGGTACACACTGGTAAATCAGACAGCCGAACCCTGCACATTTGTCTGTTCAGTCTGGTGTATCCTGTCCTGAGGCGAAGAATGGTGTTCTGTCCCTGCCAGTTAATTAATGTGATATTCGTCGTTGGCTCAGCCTATTCTTGTCTGACAGCCTAGATAGCGGTCTTTACATGTAAGTATGTGAGATCATTGTCTTGTTCCGCACAGACCCCATCCATTGTATGCAGGCATATCTTCCTTCTTGTTTCTCGGTATTCTACAATGGACGATAACCACTCAGGTGTGTGTGGTTCACATTCCAGCATTTACCTTTGCTTAGTTCAGTCATCTGGAACGGGAGTCTTCGACCTTGGGTGCTTGCAGTACAGACATACGTCTGCGAAGATGATTACCTAATGAGAGTCAGATTTGTAGGCAGTCGTTAGAGACTAGTCATGAAGATTTGCATGGAGCAAGGTACCCTAGCATGTACAAACTATAAGCTTGAAACAAATGAGGAGATCTACACTTCATGGAGGAGGGGAGTGAAGAAGGAGGGTTGCGCATGTGAACCTCTAGCTCATACAGTAGAAATGGTACTGCTGAAATACTGAAATGCTGTTATTCAATCAGGCATATGAGCGCCTAATACCAGGTAGCAAAGCAGATCAATTTCATCTTTTCGCCTTTAGAAGGTACATATTCCATACCTTCTCTGTTTTCCTTTCAAACTCGCATTTGATTATTAGTATAATTTTTATTTTAATAACTACCCCTTCACTCTATAATTAAATAGAAGCGATTCATTCAAGTCACGGTATTAGACATGGTCCATTAGCAGATAGTATTTCAATCCTTTAGTCTCTTTTCGTCTCGTGTCTTGTTGTCTCGTCTCATCTCGTTTCGTCTTGACTCGTCTCTGTCCGCCTCGTCTCGTCTCTGTCCGCCTCGTCTCGTCTCTGTCTGTCTCGTCTCTGCATAGTCTCGTCTCGTTTGCTGCGTAACCTAGGTGATCGTACGGCCATTACATCTCAAACATTATGAACTTTCCGTCGCCATCGTACCCAATCCATTTAGTGCGTTAAGGTCTCAATTAATCGCATTCCCGTCATCTCGCGAATATCTAGCGTCTAGTGCAACATAGGACGACCTTTCTTTTTCCACTTGATAGAAACTGCGCCTCTGAGTATCACAAATGGCAAGCTATGAGAACGTATCACATATGGGTTTCACACTGGGGTATCAGAATAGCTTTAGCGAATTGGCAATCGAAAGGAGATCGGATACTGTTCGATAGTGTATTGGACAATATTGCATGTACTGACATTCGTGACGTGATCTTGAGACGATATGGGGGAACTTTTCTCAATACTAAATGATTTTTGTACTCTTCGATGTTCTTAACATTTTATGATCTGTTTATCCTGGTCTGAAACCGTTGCTATTTTATCTTCGTAACTTCACCTTCTTCTTCCTCTTCTTCTTCTGCTTCTTCTTCTTCTTTTTCTTCTTTTTCTTCTTCTCCGTGTTCTTTTTTCTTCTTCTTCGTCTTCTTCTTTTTCTTCTTCTTCATCTTCTGTTTCTTCGTAAATCGTAATTCGAGGTCCAGCGAAGCACGTTTTTCACTCATTATCTCGGGTATCCTATATGTTAAAATAATGTTTTTTAAGAGTGTTGTCTGGGAAAACAGAATTCTACCACACGGATCCATTTGCTTCAGGTATGTGTGAATCTTCTACCATATATACGATAGATCGTACAATTTACATGTATGTATGTCTGCCTGCCTGTTGTTTGCTTACATATTTGCATATATGCCTGCCTGTCAGTTTGCCTATACGTCTGCCTTTTTGTCTGTCAGTCTGCTTTCATGTATGTCTGTATGTTTGCTTGTTTGTTTGTCTGATTATATGTTTGTCTGATTATGTTTTTGTCTGATTATGTTTTTGTCTGATTATATGTTAATATATCGGTAGGCTTCTCTATATGTATGTTACTTTGTTTCTTTCTCTATCTATAACCATTTCCTTTTGTCAAAAGTATGCGGTCTTGACCCTTGATGAACTGCCTCTATTGAAAGGAAACGCCTGTTATTAGATGTATACGCCTCAGTTATGTTGTGTGGCTTAATGGAGCTAGTGAACGTATGTCCTCGTTGCGGTAGTGCAATGGGTGGCTTCCCTGAAGATTCACCCCTTGGTGGGTCACAATCTTGATCACCACCTAGTTATACAGGCTGTTGTAGCTGTACTTCTGTTCATGTTCACGATGTGGACTGGATGCAGGAACGGAGTCATTAGTTTGCATAAGACGCTGATGCCAATTTTCGCACGCGCGTCTTTCTATCTCTAAATCTCTTTCTCTCTCTCCCTCTCTCTCTCTCTCTCTCTCTCTCTCTCTCTCAAATTGCATACCTCTCTCCTTTTAATTAAAAATAGACATCCCTTTATGATTGATTTTGACTTACCTGTCGTTCAACATACCTTCTTGGAATCCTACACCCTCTCCACCAGTCTTCTCCCAAATCTACTACGCACTCGTGCTTTTCTCATCCTCCTATTCTAGTACATCGCCTATCTAACCCTAACCTCACATCTTATAACTTCCTACATGTATTAGCTATTGTCATTATTATTACGTTGAAGATGCAGCTAATGTGCCCTTTCAGCGTCAACTCCTCCCCCAGCCTTCATATCGATTAGACTGCGCGGCCAACCTTTCTCAGAATTCTTTCTGTTGAAAATGTCATCTATTTTCTGCAAGAATTCTTGCCATTTTTATGCAATGAAGCGATTGCCATGAACTTATCTGGTTTCTCTTGTCGTCCCATCTCCATTACCGACTCGCTTAAGCATGTATACTGTAAGCACGCTATAATTATATGTACACGGTATGCATGTGGTCTATGTTTGATAATATAAATGTTTGAAAGTAATGGAGTCTATAAATATGTTTGGATCGAACTAAACCTATATTCCGTTAATGCACACTGTGTATGAAGAAAGACTTTGTCTGCTGGGACACTTCGCGTGGCCGGTTGGCTAACTCCTTTAACTAAACTCACTATTTCTCTCTCTCACTCCCTCTCTCTCTCTCTCTCTCTCTCACTCACTCTCTCTGCGGCAATACGCTTTCGTCATATGGAGGTGCGTGGTTCGATTCCGGCAGTCTAAACTTCGCTGTCTTTTCTGATGTTTATTGCCTATGTTGTCTGTGCGCGGTCAAATACTTTTCTTTGCAAACGTTATTTCTACAAGCACGCTTTATCTACAACCTACTCCCTCAAAATTTCCCCAGTTCTTATAATTATTAATATTATTCTATAATTATTTTACTGAAATACAAATCGCCATAACACAGCCATTGTTGTAAACGCGAGAGCCCAAGTACTGTTGGGGCCAATAAAAACCTAAGAAATACCAATAACAACATGACTTAATTACTTCACCAGGCTCCCAGTGAGCATATGGCAACAACGAATGTGTACCTGATTTGAACCATATTCTTGTGGTACGTCCATTAGACTCCAGCTGTCTTTTCCTTCTTCTCCACTGATCTTTGCCATGTCTTCTTTGGTTCGGCTGTACGACTCCTAAACCTGAGCTACTCTGCAGGACGATCAGAAAATGCAGATTGAAGTCTTCTACACAGGCAGTCAGATGCGCATTGAAACATTCCATTGTCAGATGTGCATCATTACGATCGTACAATACACTGGTAAGACCAGGTCTGAAAAGTCGCCCGATGGACAGGTCTCGATAACACAATCACAGTGACTGACCTACCCCGTTTGTTCTATTGTATATTTGACCCGTCTTCACTAAAATACTGTCCCAGCCTACCCCAACAGCTCTTAAAGCATGAGATGGATCATTGAAGGGAAACGACTCTCTCCCCGCTGTCGTCCACGCACCACCTAGTTACATCAAGTCGAGAAGCATCATCCTCTTTGCATGCGGCCAGGACTCAGCCATTCTATGTGCTCACGGACGGTAGGCTACGGGACATAACCGCCTAAACTGACTAACTACCTGCCAACCATTGATTCCCTACTCGAGTAATTTTCCCCCGGATTACAATCTTGCGCATGTCTGACTATATTGACATAATTCTTTCCGAGGGTGTGCTCTACTCATCTCTCCTCTCTCTCTCTCTCTCTCTCTCTCTCTCTCTCTCTCTCTCTCGATCTTTCTCTCTCTCTCTCTCCCTCTATCTCCTCTCAATCTACAGCTGTTTATTGCTGAAAAGTGTCTAGAGATTGAAATGCAGTAAAAGCTTTATTTAACAAAAGAATGTTTTATGAAATAAACAGATATCATCTCAAACTAAACAATCTTAAACTCAATGTACAGTCAGTCATATTGTTTTAGTGAGAATCCTGGAGTGTAATTAAAACAACAAACAAAAAGATACGTGCTTAAATAGCTGTGGAAATACAGAAAAAAAAAAGATTACATAGGAATGATGTTCGGATACCACTCAACCATAATTAATTAAGTTTTTGATGGTGTTCATTTCTGGTGTTTCTGGCCGGTTAAAGTTGTTCTTATGACATCGCGAAGCGTGCCAGCAAATATGAATATGGGTACTGGCTGTAGTGCAATGCCAGATTCCTCAGTAATCTCGTCACTATGGGGGATCAATGTGTGAGTCCTAACCTCATTAGTCAGATTATTGTGAACACAACATGTCTATAGCAGCGCCACTCGTCGTTGGGGAAGTGTGCTTTCGCTCAATATATTTCTCTTGATCTTGATATTGACTTTTACACAAATATGGAACGATACGATCACTGAGCTGCAACTGATGGAATCAATCAACTGAACCGAATTGAAGAGATAAATTGATGTTGTTGGAATGAATAAGCTAAACTGAATTGAAGAGATACGCTGATGTTGTTGGAATGAAAAAGCTCAACTGAACTAAGGAGAAACGTTGATGTTGAATCCAATGAACAGCATTGCCAAACAGACTGCGTTCGGAAATACCTAAGCTCAGAAAAATAACAGAATATAAAAGATAAAAAGAGAACACGTTACTGTTGGATATGATACACAATATATAAGAAAAACTAAATATATTATTACAAGACAGTCACTTTTCTGGAATTACCCGAGCTCGAAAATTAGAGGGAGATCGAAGCACATACAGAGAAAGGCGCTCGATGCTAAAATGAAGCCACCCCTCCTCCGCCGCCCCCGCCCCCTCTCTGAAGACGTGGCGAGAGATGTGAGGGATTGCTCAGGACAGAAGGTCGTGGTGAGTATTTGGTGAAGACCTGAGGTCTGGTAGGGAGATGACAAGCTTTAGATTAATTTATTCAAACATATCAGCTCAAACGACTTGAAAAGAATATCAAAGGAATAACAGATATGTTAAGAGAGATGAAAGTCAGTTGTTTAGGCGTATCGGATTTTCATTCTTTTTACGACGAAGTAAATATTAACGATACACAAGAGTTATGCACTGGGTGACAACTATTGTTGATGGATCGCGTGTTTTTATATGTTCTTGAAACGATGCTTGTTGTTGAGAGCAGAATAAAAGATGCAAGAAACTGCTATCGGGGATGAAGTATTGAAGTCCTCTTCGAGCTAGGTCTTAGTTTTTGACGAGGTGAGGTGACCAGTTGTATTCCTGGCTACAACTCTTTGTGGAAGAGTAAACAGCTGAGCAATTGAAGAATAGGTCGGCTGTGTTTTCCTCGTTTTAATGGAGCACTCGACTAGAGAGAGAAAGAGCCGGGGGGGGGGGGGGGAGATAGACGGTTGGTATCAATTCTTCTCATTGGGAAGACTATCTGTACACATCAGGGGAACTATGTATGTACACTGTGAGGACTTTCTATGTACATCGGAAGGATTATATGTGTGTACATTGGGATGACTGTGTGTGTGTACATTTAGAGGACTATATGTGTGTACATTGGGAGGACTATTTGTGTGTACATTGGGATAACTATGTGTGTGTACATTGGGAGAACTATATGTGTGTACATTGGGATAACTATATGTGTGTACATTGGGGGAACTATATGTGTGTGCAGTGGTGGACTATGCCTGTGTTCATTGGGGGGACTATGTGTGTACATTGGGAGGACTATGCCTGTGTACGTTAGGGGGGGGGGCTGCCTATGTACACTGGGAGGAATATGCCTGTGTACATTGGAAAGACTATGCCTGTGTACATTGGGAGAACTATGCATGTGTACATTGGGTTACTATGTCTGTGTACAGTGGGAGGGCTATGCCTGTGTACATTGGTGGGACTATGCCTGTGTACATTGGTAGGACTATATGTTTAAATCGGTAAGCTGAAATATTGTTACTGAAAGAGTGTCCAGTTCGATGACACAGTGGACGATGCAGCATCAGTCAGAGCCTCAAAGCTGACTGATTGTGTTAGTGTCAGCAATCGACTTATAGTTGACTGATTGTGATTGGGTCAGCAAGTGACTTAAAGCTGACTGATTCTGCTAAGGTCAGCAATCGACTTAACTTACAATAACTTAACTTAACGTCTTTATACTTGTTTAGAAGACTATGAAGAGTCTGTATACAACCAGTTTCATTTACATCACCTGGCTCTAAAAGCTATGCGCATCCCATTTTTTCTTGAATGCTTTAACTATCCCTGCCTCCACTACCTCCCGTGGCAATGCATTCCAATTATTCACCACTCTCTGATTTTAAAAAATGTTTCCTAATACCTAATCTGAACTTCTCTTTAGTTAACTTGTAGCTATGCACTCTGGTTCTTGTGAGTAGCTGTATTTTGAAAAAAACAACTTGTTATAGTCTAATTCATCAATTCCTCTGATCATCTTATCAACCTGTATTTAGTCACCACGAATTCTTCTCTCTTCTAGACACCGTAGGCCGGTTTTTCTTAGTCTTTCCTCATAACTGTAATTCTCGAATACCACTATCAGCTTCGTCGCTCTTTTTTTGTATTCTTTCCAGCATGTTTATATCCCCTTAATGATAATGACTCCACACATGTACACAGTACTCCTATCTAGGTCTAACTATTGTTTTATACAGTTTGACTATCACCTCCTTGCTCCTATGTTTAATATCTCTTTTTATCATACCTAATATTGCATTTGCCTTTTTTACTTCTACCTGAACTTGCTCACTCACTTTACCTGTATGATCTATTATAAACCCTAGGTCCCTTTTCTTATCTATCATTCTAATAGTGTTCTCTCCCATTCTGTAATTATGTTCCACATTGGATCTACCCACGGGGATGACTCTACATTTAACTATATTAATCTCCATTTGCTAGCTTATAGACCATTCTTGAATTGTATCTAAATCTGATCCCAATATATCCACTTCTGCTTTAGATGACGCTACTGCATAGTTTTGTGTCATCGGCAAATTTTGCAATCATGGATCCCATATCAATGCCCAAATCTTTTAAATATATCAAGAACAAAAATTGGTCCCAAAACCGAGCCATGTGGCACTCCACTTTTCACTTCACACTACTCAGAGTACTCCTTATTTGTGCCAACCTTCTGCCTTTTTTCCCGTTAACCAATTTTAAATCCATTTTGCAACTTCCCCACCAATTCCATGTCATTTTAACTTTCAAAATAATCTTTGATGAGGTACTCTATCAAAGGCCTTTGCAAAATCTAGATAAATAACGTCCACTGACTCCCCTTTATTTATCATTTTAATAACCTCCTCCATTTATTCTAATAGATTTGTTGCTGTATGATCTCCCTCTAGTAAACCCATGCTGACAATTTCTAATTAGATTAAATTTGTCTAAATGCATTACAATGTTTTCTTTGATTATTGACACACTATGCTCGTTAAACTCACCGGACTCAGCCGTGCCTGATTTATCGGGCATTTCTGCATAATTTTCATAATTTTATGATAAACTGTCCGTGTCCAACAACTCATCTTCACTTTCCTTGATATTTTGCTATAAATCAATCTCTCTGAGACTTAGGACGTGTAGACATATGACTGACTACCCATAGTATTATAACAGCAATAACAATATTTTGGAAATCTGAATTCTTGTGATTACCATACAAAAAGTATTTGAACACCAAATATACGTCTATCAACAACCGAATCTCGGATGACAATGATTGCCTGATGTTGGAAGTATTATTTTCCCCCTTTAATTTTGAACTATAGTGTACCGTCTAATTTATAATTAATTATTGGCATCCACATTTCAAACAACGGTCAGAGAGTTGTTCCGACACAGCGGTATTCTCAGATCAACTATCACAGCGTTGTTGCGGAACGAAAGAATTTAATTAAATCAAAAAATAATGTGATCACAAAGATCCAATGCTCAGAACCGTTTTCATTTTCTGTAATCTAGAGACATGTTTCCATCTGATAACTGGGTTTTTGATCCATGTTGAACATCAAAGAGGACGCAAGCTAAGCTCTATACTTGTTGAGGGAGAGTGCACTAGTCAATCTCTTTAAATTTCTTCAGAAGTTATCATCATGTAGCATGCCCTTTATATAACGTCGCTCCCATCACGGTCTGTCTGAAAGAAACTTTCCCTTGCCAAAACTCCGGCCTCCGCCACAGTCATACTCAGGCATTCCTGGATATCTTGGTCTATCCCTTCCTCTTTTGTCTGGCACCATACCTTCCATCACTTTTCTGTCGAGACCGTTGTGTCTCTTGATGTGATCACAGTATTTACATTTTGTGGCCAAAATGGGGTTAATAAACCAGTTCTCCTCTATGTTCAACTTTTGTAACATTTTGACTCGAATGTTTCGATTCTTTTTCTAAAAGTTTTGAAAATCGTCCATAATACGCAGCCATATGCTGCTACTGGAAAAAACACAGGCTATAAAGATTTCACTTTTGTCGTTTTGTTGGTGTTCTGCCATAATTTCATGAGGCTGTTCAGCCTCTGAGTTGCCATGGCTAGTCTTCTTAACTACTGGCCTCACCTCCTGCTTGTATTAGCTCTGCTTTGAATATCATCACATCCTTTGTACTTTCCCTTTTTCAGTCTTTTGGTTGCTGAGTGTACTTTCTCCAATGTTGGTTCAGGTTCTTTCTCATCTTTTAGTAGGATTGTAACTGAGAACTTTGTGGTGTCTTCATACATGATTATGTAGTACTCTCTCTTTCTCTCTCTCTCTCTCTATCTCTCTCCCTCTATGTATTCAGTATGTATTTGGTTTCGGTTAGTGTGTTGTCCTCTTTCTAATTGATGGCATGCGGAACCGGACAGAATTCCATTGTCAGTGTTCTTATCGCATTCAAGTAATCTGTCTCCTTGCCTTGTTGCTGTAGATGTTCTGTGTCCTTACAAGTGTCAACTTTGTATCTTTTTGTATTTATCTTATTTCTTTTCAAACTTTTCTTACGACGTTTTAATATGATGTGTTGGTCGCCCCCGTTTCAATTGTTCCTTTCTTCAAATTGATATGTTCCATCTGATATATAACTCTGTTGCTTGTGTGGCACCATGTGAATCATTTCGTTCGCTGTCGAGATTAAAATATCTCTTCCGTATGACGTAAACTCACCAGATGTCATCACCTCATGTGCCGCCAGCAAGACCTCTAATTTGTTTTCTACTTTGATATTTGATTCAGTATGTATTGCTGTTGCATTGAAGCTTATTGGCTGGAAATCTTTGTTAATCATTCGAAGTCTTGTTTTTAAAATTGTAAATAATAATTCGTTGTCCATGTCGCAGTCAGCTCCTGGCAGCGTTTTTGTTGCCAACATATTTGACCTCAATCTTTGTTGTACCAGAATGTAATCTATTTGATTTCTGCTGTTACCATCAGGGAAGGTCCAAGCGTATAGTCTTCCCGGATGTTGTTTAAATATGGTGTTGGCAACGGATAGGTTGTTTTCCTGGCAGAATTCAACGAGTTTTTCTCCTCGCTCATTTCTGTGTACCAAACCAAACGGTCTTACTACTCTTCTCTTTTTTTCAGCTCTTTACTCTCCGACTTTCGCATTCAAATTTCCAGTGATGATTAAGATGTCTCTCTTTTCTACTTTTTTCTCCATTGTTTCTTGTAATGTGTTATAAACATCTTTCATTTCGCAATCATCAAATTTTATGTTTTTGTAATAGCAATAAACATGATAATTTGTTTTTCATATTGTACCATTGTTAGTCGGACAAAGAAAAGGCCTCATTATTGTGTTGGCATTCTACGGGTACTTGTTTAAAGGACAATAGTTACGCATCTCCGCTTGTATATTTTTGCGTGTTCTTAAAAAAAGCTTGGGATTAACTTCGGTAGCATTGGAATTTTCAAAGACAACATGACCTTCTAATGCCCCATACATTTTACCATCACGTGATGCATTTGTTGTCTGTTCTGTTTATTGTTGTGCTGTCTTATTTCTTAACACAGAATCAAATAAGTTTGGAAATTGACTTGAGTACTGCTTCATGCTTGGTTATTGATCCAGCGGCCTAACCTTCATGCTTGGTTATTGATCCAGCGGCCTAACCTTCATGCTTGGTTATTGATCCAGCGGCCCAACCTTCATGCTTGGTTATTGATCCAGCGGCCCAACCTTCATGCTTGGTTATTGATCCAGCGGCCCAACCTTCATGCTTGGTTATTGATCCAGCGGCCCAACCTTCATGCTTGGTTATTGATCCAGCGGCCCAACCTTCATGCTTGGTTATTGATCCAGCGGCCCAACCTTCATGCTTGGTTATTGATCCAGCGGCCCAACCTTCATGCTTGGTTATTGATCCAGCGGCCCAACCTTCATGCTTGGTTATTGATCCAGCGGCCCAACCTTCATGCTTGGTTATTGATCCAGCGGCCCAACCTTCATGCTTGGTTATTGATCCAGCGGCCCAACCTTCATGCTTGGTTATTGATCCAGCGGCCCAACCTTCATGCTTGGTTATTGATCCAGCGGCCCAACCTTCATGCTTGGTTATTGATCCAGCGGCCCAACCTTCATGCTTGGTTATTGATCCAGCGGCCCAACCTTCATGCTTGGTTATTGATCCAGCGGCCCAACCTTCATGCTTGGTTATTGATCCAGCGGCCCAACCTTCATGCTTGGTTATTGATCCAGCGGCCCAACCTTCATGCTTGGTTATTGATCCAGCGGCCCAACCTTCATGCTTGGTTATTGATCCAGCGGCCCAACCTTCATGCTTGGTTATTGATCCAGCGGCCCAACCTTCATGCTTGGTTATTGATCCAGCGGCCCAACCTTCATGCTTGGTTATTGATCCAGCGGCCCAACCTTCATGCTTGGTTATTGATCCAGCGGCCCAACCTTCATGCTTGGTTATTGATCCAGCGGCCCAACCTTCATGCTTGGTTATTGATCCAGCGGCCCAACCTTCATGCTTGGTTATTGATCCAGCGGCCCAACCTTCATGCTTGGTTATTGATCCAGCGGCCCAACCTTCATGCTTGGTTATTGATCCAGCGGCCCAACCTTCATGCTTGGTTATTGATCCAGCGGCCCAACCTTCATGCTTGGTTATTGATCCAGCGGCCCAACCTTCATGCTTGGTTATTGATCCAGCGGCCCAACCTTCATGCTTGGTTATTGATCCAGCGGCCCAACCTTCATGCTTGGTTATTGATTCAGCGGCCCAACCTTCATGCTTGGTTATTGATCCAGCGGCCCAACCTTCATGCTTGGTTATTGATCCAGCGGCCCAACCTTCATGCTTGGTTATTGATCCAGCGGCCCAACCTTCATGCTTGGTTATTGATCCAGCGGCCCAACCTTCATGCTTGGTTATTGATCCAGCGGCCCAACCTTCATGCTTGGTTATTGATCCAGCGGCCCAACCTTCATGCTTGGTTATTGATCCAGCGGCCCAACCTTCATGCTTGGTTATTGATCCAGCGGCCCAACCTTCATGCTTGGTTATTGATCCAGCGGCCCAACCTTCATGCTTGGTTATTGATCCAGCGGCCCAACCTTCATGCTTGGTTATTGATCCAGCGGCCCAACCTTCATGCTTGGTTATTGATCCAGCGGCCCAACCTTCATGCTTGGTTATTGATCCAGCGGCCCAACCTTCATGCTTGGTTATTGATCCAGCGGCCCAACCTTCATGCTTGGTTATTGATCCAGCGGCCCAACCTTCATGCTTGGTTATTGATCCAGCGGCCCAACCTTCATGCTTGGTTATTGATCCAGCGGCCCAACCTTCATGCTTGGTTATTGATCCAGCGGCCCAACCTTCATGCTTGGTTATTGATCCAGCGGCCCAACCTTCATGCTTGGTTATTGATCCAGCGGCCCAACCTTCATGCTTGGTTATTGATCAAGCGGCCCAACCTTCATGCTTTAGCATCTTCTCTTATCTTTTACTTTTGCCTGCTTCACTCTTAAGATATTATTCTCCGACATAATTAATCTGATAAATAAAAGCAAATAGATACAAATCGACTATACTGAATAATATTTACATAATTAACGGCTTTCTGGCTGACACGGCCATGTTTTTATCTGGCACAACCGACCGAACTATCGTACACTCGTGAGTACACTGTCGGCCACATGACGCTGTGGTTAGGTCAGCACGTTATTGTGCAAGAACTGTTTCTGCAAATGCTGGGTTTATGTATCAGTCTTTCTTTGCCATGTTTAGTATTGATGCAGGAAATGTACATCTCTAGCGACAAAGTCTGCGACAGATCATTAGGCGGACGAACCTCGGCGTATCAACGATCTAAGAGATGAAGCCGCACCCTATTTGACCAATGCTCTGAGAGTCCAATACGGATGGAAACCGTGTGAGAATTTGGAGCCTCACCATCCGTATTCCCATAGTTAGCAATAGAAGGACAACACAACATTATACTTGATGTGACACATAACGCAATTACATCTCAGATTCTCTTGAAAATGACCTATCCGTCAGTACATTTCTGAAATGGCACAAGAGATGTCTATAACTAACTACGTGGAACGTAAGAACATTATATCAGGCAGAGCAATTCGGCAACCTCATTTCCGAAGAACAAATGCATTGAGATGCTCTAAAGGAATCTGGTAGACATGGTGGACTAAGATAGTCTTGGGGTATCGGAGACACGGTGGACTAAGATAGTCTTGGGGTATCGGATACAAAGTGGACTAAGATAGTCTTGGGGTATCGGAGACAAAGTGGACTAAGATAGTCTTTGGGTATCGGAGACACGGTGGACTAAGATAGTCTTGGGGTATCGGAGACAAAGTGGACTAACATTTTCCACGATTTCCGGAGACACTTTGGACTAAAATAGTCTTTGGGTACCAGAGACACGGTGGACTGACGTTGGTTACATACGAAGAGAAGATTATATATTTATACACTCAGGAGGAGATGTTCTCGAAAGAGGAATGGGTGTGCTAATAAACAGAAAGTTGGAGAAACAGCAGGGGTTACTAGTCACATAACGATAGAATGATGCTACTCACAATCAAGGCCAGACCACTAGATATGGTTATACTGTAGACGTATACTCTTATAACATATCATCATGATGAACAAACATGGGACTACTATAAAGACTTGCACTAATTAATCAAGTAAGTCAAAACATCAGATATCCGAATTGTCATGGGAGATATGAATGAAACAGTAGAAAGAGAGAACCATTAGCAGCGTCAGACTGCATGGATCAGAATCTAGGAATAACAGAAGTGAAAGGTTAATTCCATTTTATCAAGAAAACGTTCACATAATTGGCAACACATTTTTCAGTAATGAAACTAGATCATAAGTGTGTGTATGTCCTGAAGATAGAAGACGAAACCAAATTGTTTACGTCATGTTTAAGGGCAAATTAAGCAATAACGTGAATGCAACAAATGTACCCGACAGCGGGTATCAACTCTGACCTTAATCCTGTAGATATAAAATTAAAGATTAAACTAAACAATACAGTGTTCAAAATACCATAGTCTTCTTCAATAGACACATCAGCTCTGGTATTGATTCTAACATTGATCTGTACAACGAAATCTACACAACGGGATTCCACCCTGAAAACCTGACTAAATCAGTTTTCTTTGCGTTACCATAAAAAGGGAAAATAAAAACAATGAATTGTGACAACTATAGAACTGTAAGGTTAATAAGTAACATGGCTAAGATTCTCTATAAAATCATAGAACAACGAAAATTAAATATACAAAGAATGATTGAACAAAAGATTGGATTCTGTAAAATCAAGAGCATCACAGAATCCATACTTCGTTTCAGAAGGTTAATTGAAAAATACATAGAATCCGAAAAAGGATGTTTACGGGTGCTTCATACTGCTAGAAAGCTTTTGACAAAGTCCAACATGGACAGTTAATTAAAAGCCTATAGGGAACAGGTTTAGATAAGAACTATATCAGACTTATTTAAAACCTGTACTGGGAGCAAATAGAGACAACCAAATGCGAAAATAACTACTAATCTAACATCGCTGTACAAAGAGGGGTACGGCAGGGGTATGTGTCATTCCCTTGCCTCTTTACCGTGTACATAGATGCGATAGGGCTATGTGTTATCACCTTGCCTCTTTACGGTGTACATAGATGCGATAAGGGTGTGTGTTGTGACCTTGAGACTTTAAGCTGTATACCGAAAATATCTTCAAGCAAGTCAGAGAAATGTCGACTAAAAGTGAACGGAAGAATAATAAACAATATATGTTATGATGTTATGCTGTTGTAATGTTATGCTGTTTTGCTGTTATTATGTTATGCTGTTATGCTGTGATGCTGTGTTATACGGTACTGCTGGCTGAAAGTAAGGAGGAATTACAATACCATTTGAGCAAGCCAATAAGTACTTAGACATCCACATATATTGTTGTGGTTGTATGATAATTAACATTATGAAGGAGAAGCCCATATATTGTTTTGGTTGTATGATAATTAACATTATGAAGGAATAGCCCATATATTTTGGTGGTTATATGATAATTAACATTATGAAGGAGACGCCCATATATTTTGGCGGTTATATGATAATTAACATTATGAAGGAGAAGCCCATATATATTTTGGTGGTTATATGATAATTAACATTATGAAGGAGAAGCCCACCTGCCTAAGACGGATTTATCGGACCGAAATGTGCAAATTTCGCAGTCAAGCTGCAGACTAGCGACACAACGCA
Organism: Ariolimax columbianus; assembly: GCA_036924085.1. Classification (NCBI taxonomy): domain Eukaryota; kingdom Metazoa; phylum Mollusca; class Gastropoda; order Stylommatophora; family Arionidae; genus Ariolimax; species Ariolimax columbianus. The sequence goes on from JAVGWX010000012.1 coordinate 16,979,400, forward strand.
TTAAATTATCCGGATCACATCTTGCTACTTGCAAAACCCTGTTCAGATCTTGGTAGCGAGAGATTGAGAACGAACGAAGAAGAAGAGGACGGAGAAGTCCACATTGTGCGTCAGAGTAAATCTAGAAGTATTGGAGCAGGTAACACGTTTCTCATTTCGTGGGCCTGTCATAACCGATGATGGTAAATGTAGAACTGGCAGTAAGATGAGAGTAGGTATGGCCAAGGATACATTCAGCAGAATGAAGAAGATATTCACATCTAGAAAGCTAGGCTACATCTTCAAAATAATAAGGATCAAATGGAATATATACTAAACACTGCTTTATGATATAGAAACTTGGAAAATGAATAAGAAATTCGTAGATATATTAGAGTCCTTAGAGATGTTCAAATGAGTGGGTCGCAATTCAAAGAAACAAAAGCGAAGAAATTTATAGACCCGGCTGAAACTAGAGCTAAAAGGACATGGGTGAAATACATAAAACCCGACAAATCATATATTGTTATCACATTAGAAGACATAATTCTCTTGTGGAAACCATACTAGAGAAACAGTTGAAGGCGATCGAACACAAGGTAGGCAGCGCTACAAGAGAGAGGATAACATAGAACGATCGGGGAGCAGCAGTCTGTGTGTGCACCACCAGGGTGGGATATAGAGCATGTTTGAGATCTATTGCAAGTCAAGCTTCATTGTGGAGACGGCACTTGAATTTGAACTTTGAAATGTTTTCTAATTCATCCATAAAACTATATTTAGAGTAACCAACACTGTATTGTAAAGAAACGTGTCAATTTGAGCTTTGATGTACGAGTATAATAATAAATCTCACAAGTCAATATTGTTCAGGCGACTTGTTCTACTTTATCTATTAGTCACAATTAAAGTTCATACGCTTTCTTTTAACACTATATTCGGTTGATTCTTTTTCTAGTTTTAGGTTTTTCAAATATTCAATAAAGTCATAATTCAGAAATCACCAAAACGCTCTGTATAAAAACTGTATCCACGATAACTTGAGACAACAAACTGAAAACAAACAAAGCGAGTCTGTCCAACGCTTACGAAAGTTTGAGACAAACTCAAACCAAAACAAAGAGAGTCTGTCTAACGCTTACGAAAGTTTGAGACAAACTCAAACCAAAACAAAGAGAGTCTGTCTAACGCTTACAAAGTTTGAGACAAACTCAAACCAAAACAAAGAGAGTCTGTCTAATGCTTACGAAAGTTTGAGACAAACTCAAACCAAAACAAAGAAAGTCTGTCTAACGCTTACAAAGTTTGAGACAAACTCAAACCAAAACAAACAGAGTATGTCTAACGCTTACAAAGTTTGAGACAAACTCAAACCAAAACAAAGAGAGTCTGTCTAACGCTTACGAAAGTTTGAGACAAACTCAAACCAAAACAAACAGAGTATGTCTAATCCTATTCGAAGTAGTGATCTAGTGTGCATCATTTGAACCGTTCAATAAAACCGAATTCCAATATATCGGAATTTTGAAAATCTAGGTACTGCTGGACATCTAAACAACACATCGTTTCTATTGGAGCAGTATGTTTACTACAAAGGTATGCATATATTTTTGTTAAACTTGTTAGCTCAATTTCCCGATCATAGGTTCAATACTACACTTGTATTTACCCTATACAGATTATAGGGCGGGATAATTAACTCCATTTGTTTGGAATGTTGTTTTATTGGGATTTGTGTTTTTTATGCAATTGTGGTTGCCAGTCCCGTAACAAAATTCAAGGTAAGTAACAGTGGCTCCTCTTGGGACGACTGGTAATTCTAGGCGAGTCTGTTGACAGGCGATCAACATTTATGCAGTATACTAATTAAACCATTTTTGTAAATACATAACCTAGAGTACCAATGTTTCTTGTTTCAGCATTCCAACATGAAATAACTGTTACATCTGATAAAGGTCGCAGTGCTGTCTAACTTAAAGCGCATACCTTAAACCAGTCCTGCTTACGTGTTACGTGTTTATTCATAAATAAAATGAAAAATTAGTGGGGCCTGCGAATGAATCAACTCATTCTGCTTTGATCTAACTTGTATTGTAATGTGGTTACATTTTCGTACTGATTGTACGCTCACGACACAACAATATGATCTGAATTTAGATACTTTGACGGTACAGAATTGCATTTATATGAATGGAGGCTATTATGTCTTAAGTTTCAACATTTACTGGAAATGATGTCTCCTGGAAGTCTGATTTATATGGTTCTGAGAGTGTGATTGGTTGCGTGAGTGTGTGTTTGAGTACGTGTGTGATTGGTTGCGTGAGTGTGTGTTTGAGTACGTGTGTGATTGGTTGCGTTATTGTGTGTTTGAGTACGTGTGTGATTGGTTGCGTAAGTGTGTGTTTGAGTACGTGTGTGATTGGTTGCGTGAGTGTGTGTTTGAGTACGTGTATGATTGATTGCGTAAGTGTGTGTTTGAGTACGGGTGTGATTGGTTGCGTAAGTGTGTGTTTGAGTACGTGTGTGATTGGTTGCGTGAGTGTGTGTTTGAGTACGTGTGTGATTGGTTGCGTGAGTGTGTGTTTGAGTACGTGTGTGATTGGTTGCGTAAGTGTGTGTTTGAGTTACGTGTGTGATTGGTTGCGTGAGTATGTGTTTGAGTACGTGTGTGATTGGTTGCGTAAGTGTGTGTTTGAGTACGTGTGTGATTGGTTGCGTGAGTGTGTGTTTGAGTACGTGTGTGATTGGTCGCGTGAGTGTGTGTTTGAGTGCGTGTGTGATTGGTTGCGTAAGTGTGTGTTTGAGTGCTTGTGTGATTGGTTGCGTAAGTGTGTGTTTGAGTGCTTATGTGATTGGTTGCGTGAGTGTGTGTTTGAGTGCGTGTGTGATTGGTTGCGTGAGTGTGTGTTTGAGTGCGTGTGTGATTGCATGCAAGTAAGTCGATGTGGCCTAACGACGACATTTTTCTGATCTCCCTTTGATAGTGAGATTCCAGCATCTGTTCTCGACTTTTGTTCAAGTTGTTGACTTGGCTCTTCAGATGAGATCACAGCTGTGTTTGGCCTGCACTGCCACACTTGGCCTTATTTGTCCCCATTGGCCTCCAGGTCAACCTTTTCTACTTTCACTTTCGATCTTAACTTCCACCCTTGACCTACAACCATTTCAATCCTTGTCTTTTCTCAACTTTCATCATTTTCTTGCCAGGTATTCGTTAGACTCTCGATTCTTCACTGAGAACGGTAGAGTGATGGAGACCTCGCTCCCAGCGGCAAATCTACCAGATTCGATCCCGTTATCGACACACACCAATAATCTATTTGTAGATATGTACCTGGTTTACTGTTAGATATGGAAAATCGCGAGGAAGACAACTAGTCCCCACATTGCATACTTCGATAAGGTACAGTGCAAAGAAGTCTCTAACACTTCATCCCTGGACAACCAATGTATACTAAGGGACACCTTTACTCTTCGCTGTGGGTTTCCAATTTAGTGCGTTTATGGCTATGTTGTTGTATCTCAACTTTCCATCCTCCACCCCCCCCCCCCCCCCCCCCACCACTGTATTATTGGCGTACCGAGCTGAAACGAATGGCGTCAAACAGGTGAATAGTGCGTGCATTTTTGAAGACGTGTGCTCCTTAGGGAACTGAACTGGCTTACGTGGGGGTACTTTAGCCCATATATGTACTTGATACATGCTACAGAGGGATGATAAATGGTCTGCAGAATCTCTATCTTGTTGTTGTTTGGAATCTACTCTCGGTGGAATGCTAATTCTTGGTGGTATATCATTTGTAGCAAGCTCTCGTGGCTCTTTGTAATATTAACTTCATAGGCGGAACAAAGAAGGTGGATAGACCATTCCAGGAATATAGCCCAATGCCAGGTTTATACGCAGCTTCACCACTTCGGGAATTTTAGTTCCGATCCTGACTTCATAATGGGGAATTTTAGTTCCGATCCTGACTTCATAATGGGGAATTTTAGTTCCGATCCTGACTTCCTAATGGGGAATTTTAGTTCCAAACCTGACTTCATAATGGAGAATTTTAGTTCCGATCCTGACTTCATAATGTAAAACAATCCATTTCGAAATGACCGGTATGGACATGTGCTATGCTCTTGGCCAGTTATGTTTTTGTTTGCAGTTCTTTTTTCTTAGTTCGACCCATTCTTCGGCAAGACGTGGTCACCCTTAAGTCGGTCCCAACTCAAGATCCAGTCGTTTTTGTTGCGGGCCCGTGTCGTCCAGTGGGATAGTAGTATGTCTGTTGTGGGGTCGTGTGTATTGTCGTGTATGTGTTTTGTTACGTTAGTTAAATATATATGCGTTACTGGACCAGGGCATACCTAGAAGTGTGCGTTTTGTTAAAGACGTTAATGTACTGGGGCATTTCCAGATCATAGGTTTGTCAAGACGTCTACGTTCACAAACTTCTTCAACTGAATGAAATTAGTGGTTGAAAAATACTGTACACCGAATGGAGTCGACTATGGAGCCATATATAAGACCTGGTTGAGAAAAATCGACTCCACTGCATCTATCCTGTGTGCAGCTTGACTGGCCTTGTTTGACATCGAATCCACTGCATCTGTCCTGTGTGCAACTGGACTGGCCTTGTTTGACATCGAATCCACTGCATCTGTCCTGTGTGCAACTGGACTGGCCTTGGTTGACATCAACTCCACTCTCTGTCCGGTGTGCAGCTTGACTGGCCTTGTTTGACATCGACTCCAACTCCATCTGTCATGTGTGCAGCTAGGCTGGCATTGTTTGCCCATTCGGATTACTTACTTACTGACACACACACACACACACACACACATATATGTATATATATATATATATATATATATATATATATATATATATATATATATATATACGTGTATATGTCTTTGTATGTATGTATGTATTTATGAATGTATGTATGTTTGTGCGTGCGTGCATGCGTGTGCGTGTCTGTCTGAGTGTCTGTATTTGTGTGTATGAGTGTGTGTGTGTGTACATGTGTTGTTCGAATGTATGTTTGTTTGTATGTATATCTTCATGTATGTTTTTATGTATGTTTATATGTATGTTTGTATGTATGTTTGTATATGTATATTTCTGTTTATATATATATATATATATATATATATATATATATATATATATATATATATATATATATATATAAATGTTTGTATGTTTGTTTTGTGAGTTTGTGGTACATTTGTGTATGAAAGTGAGAGAGTATGAGATAGAGAGAGAGAGAGAAAGAAAAAGAGAAAGAAAGATCGACATTCGTGTATTCAATACAGCTATGATACCTGGCATGAGCGTTCTGAAAATATTCAATATATTGACAATGTACAAATATTACGCTCATGTCAGATATAGCATCAAATTGTGGAAGGCGGTTATCTGTGTCAGGTCCCCAAGCCATTCGTGGAAATGTGTGTGTGGTGTGTGGCGTTTGAATATTTATCTTTCTGTCTGTCTGTATATATGCCTCTTTGTCGGTCTGTCTGTATGTGTCTTTGTCTGTCTGTATGTCTGTTTGTCGGTCAGTTACTCTGTCTCTCTGTTTGTCAGTCTTCTCTGTTCGCTTGTCTTTCTATCTGCCTCCCTCCCCGCCCCTCCCCCACCTGCATTTATACATGTGTGTGAGTATCTACATACGTATGTATATATGTACATGCATACGTATGTATGTATGTGTGTGTATGTGGGTGGGGGGATGGTTGCGGGAGTGTATGCATGTAAATATACGTATACCACCAACTTCAAATCCCGTCGCTCTTGGTTGGACATATCGGCCATGTCGCTAGTTCCTTTTCTTCATTTTCCTTGGAACGAATGCTTTTCCCAATCGACTCGTCTGTTAATGCGTACACGACAAGGTCAAGGGTAGATTTTGGAACAGTCGCGTTGGCTACATAGTTCTTTGGTGGGTCGGCATCACTTTTAGCAACGAAGAGGATTCAAGAAAGGGCCGTGATCAGGTATAATGATGTCTGTTCCATGAGCTATGTTATGTGTATATGTGTATGCATATATGTACGTGTGTTTATGTTTGTATGCATGTGCGTGTGTGTGTGTGTGGGTTTATATATATATATATATATATATATATATATATATATATAATAATTTATATATATTTTTAATTTTGTCTTTCTCTTGCAACACTGTTAAATTTCTCGACAGACTAGTGTATGTCTCTGTTTGTATGTATACCTGTCTGCATATTTGCTGGTCGTGTCTTTTTGTCTGTCAATCGTATTGTCTACTTTCTCGACAGTACGTTAGTAGGCTTTGCTTGTCAGTAGAACATCATAAAGTTTTAATGTACTCATGCGTGTCTGTCTCTCCGTCTTTCTACCAGTGTATCTGCCAGTCTGTCTATCATGCATTGTCCATGATGAATGTTATTTTAACAACATATTATGAGTATATAGTTGGGACAAAATAATTCGCAATATTGCTTTCATCACTTGTTTTGTGTGCTGTCATTAGTTGTTTTTTTTTGTTGCAATTTCATTAGTTGTGGCATGTCGGTTCATTAGTTGTGTCATGTGTATTCTTTAGATGTGTTATCTGTATTCATTAGTTGTGTCATGTGTATTCATTAGTTGTGTCATGTGAATTAGTTTTGTTATGTGCATTCATTAGTTGTGTCATGTGAATATTCAACGAGAATAGGCGACTTTGTTTACTCGTCGCTGCCAGCCTGACTTTATCCGTGTGTAAAATGACCACCGAACCTGATATATGTTTGTTTACGGCGATGCTGTGAGGAATTAACACAGGTCACATCAATGCCTGAAGCTGAAGCACAAAATGAACGTCCATCACGCAATCCACTAAAGAAACTGATATAGAACTCCCATCTTATCATATCAAATTCATCTCTAACACTAAAAACGTGAAACTATTCTCGCCTGAGTAAAACTATTATGTCACCCAGCTCTTTCCTGCCTCAAATTGTGTGTTTAACCAATAAATCCACATGCGTCTCCTATAAGACACTTATCATTGCACGGAAGTAATTGCAATTTAATATGATAAAATGTTGGATAAGTCAGCGTAACCTAGCTTCCGGTACGTCTAGGAGTCGGAAAGAAAAGAAACATATAATATTGAGCATATTGTGGATTTATTTAATGGTTGACCTCTTTGTTTAGTCGATCCAGCTGTAAATGATTGGGGGGGGGGGGGGAGGGGGTGGGGGGGGGAAAGATGGGATTGTGTTATTGTCGTAACAAGTTCGAACTCTGCCCTGGGCAATTTTATCATTGAACGTGACAGAGGACAATTCCATGTGAAATGAAATCGGTTCAACGAGCCACTTTCCTGAGATTTTCATTTATTAACTATATGACGTCATAAATGCTGTGTAGTAGTATCATGTAGCTGGTATTTGAAAATTGTTTCATTTTTCCAGATGAGTTTGTCATAATTGTTGAAGTGATACATTTATGCGACTTTGTGTAGGTACTACATTGATAGCTGCAAGCAGACTTGTATACTATTTCGCTTCTGTTGTTGTTCGAAGCTAGCAGGGCTTTATTCTTTAGCAATGGTGAATTTTCTCGATATGTACATTCGTATATCCCATTGCGTACTGAAGAAGGTACATATAAATCCTGCTCACGGTAGTGCATATTTAAGGCTTAGCAGCAGGCTCACAACTACGGGGATCACATTGCAGTTCCATATAGAGCACATGTCTTTAACAATTACACGCCATGCCCACATGTTCTGGACCATCAGTCCCACATGGAACACATGTCTTTAACAAATACACGCCATGCCCACATGTTCTGGACCATCAGTCCCACATGGAGCACATATCTTTAACAAATACACGCCATGCCCACATGTTGTTGACCATCAGTCCCACATGGAACACATGTCTTTAACAAATACACGCCATGCCCACATGTTGTTGGCCATCAGTCCCACATGGTGTGCACCTTCATTTCCTTATGGAGAACATGTTTCAGAATGTGATTTTGTGCGTGTGTGATTGCGCGCGCGTGTGTGTGTGTGTGTGTGTGTGTGTGTGTGTGTGTTGTGGACTTAATTTCTTCAGGTTTCCAAAAGTTCCCTATTGCACTGAAAGCCTGTCTCGCCTTGTAATTTATGTTCTGATATCGCTGTACAGAACCTTCTGCTTTGCATATAGTGTTACCAAAACATATGGATACAAGGTGACCTTGTGAAATCAATCAACGACCGTCTGTTGGATGAGAACACCGATATAGACAAATCAGCAATCCTAAGACTGCAAAGTGTCGACATCAAACGACGTTCGACCGGAGTGAAGTGCATGGGAGAATGGTACAGAGGAGCGTACAACCAGAGAGCTACAAGGACCATCATCATCTAGATCCTGCGTCAATTACTCCACAGATTGAGCACCCATGCGTATGGCCAGAGACCATCCATGTCGATTCTCAGAAACAGTTACCAAAATATAGTAATGTCTCCACAAATTGAAGGAGTGTGTCTCTAAACACAAACTTATTGTCGTTATTTGCGTTTATTCTCATACTTTTAATATTTTCTTATGTGTGGTCTCAATCTCAAATCACATGACCTCTCATCAAGTGTACTTATTTTGTTTATCATTTGATACATCAGTGCAAAGTCATCGGTAAAGTTCAGATGAGCAAGTTATTTTGTAAAATTCTATTAATTTCAATTTATTTTGTTAGGTATTGTTGTTTTCAATGAGCTGCAGTGGTCAGCGTCCCATATCTGACTGCTAGCATCAGGGCCAGCGAACCAGAGCTGCCAAGAGCCTTCTACACCTCGACGCGGTGATCCTGGATAACAGCCTGCAGCAGGGCAGACTGGCTAAGGAGAAGGGATCGAAGAGAGAATGCTAACCCGGTACTAAAATAATGCTTGCTGAAGTCGGATGTGTTGGACCGAAAGGTGCAAATATCGCAGTCATTGCTGTAAACTATGACACAACGCATTTCGTTCTCCGTACTACATTCTGCTTCTTAAGCCCTTTCAGGGTTTGGTAGCGGGAGATTGAGAACGAACGAAGCCAGGCCATACATCATTTCCTATATACGTGAGGATTTTCTCTAGAGGTTTCTGTACATCATGGACGACAACGACACACTCAGTATGAATGACCTATTTTGTTTTCTGTAATGTTGTCTGAACTCGTCTGTTGAATTACCTTCAAAATCTGTAATACAACGGTTAAGCTGATGGGATTTGTGGCAAATTTTAGGGATCCAATGTCATTGTCGACATGTTGCGATGGTACATGTTTGTGGCTGCTCCAAGCAAACAGTTGCTCGTTGACAATGATATTCGACCAGAACATTCGAAAAATCCACCTTCAACAGGCTGTGTGGAAAAATAACAATTTTGACATTTTATTTTTGTGCCACTCTCCAACACTCTGAAATAAAAATAAAGCAGAAACTATACAACTCATGAATATTCATAGCATGGTGTGCTGTGCCACATAAGATATACTTATATAATAACTGTACCCAATCCGCATTCATCTATAGTGGTCTCAGTGTGTCATGTAATTTCCTCATGTGTGATTGTGTAACATGCATTTTTACGACACTGATAATAAACTACGTTTATCTATGATTTGCGCATTCCTGCAACCTCTGTCCTAGTCCACATCTCTATTTCTCTCTATCAATCTCTTTTCTCCTACATCTAGTGATATATACTATCTTCTACCAGCGTATCCACCAAACCCCATATTTGGCATACAATTTATATAGTACATCTCTTTGTTTGCTTTTGTTTTTCTTTGATGTCCCCTTGCAGGTCGGCATTGTTTACGCTTGATGGCGTTGGTAATGTTTTCTCTGTTTGGTTTCTGTTTAGCGCGTTGCTGATAACTAGTCAGTGGGTCGATTGATGTTTCGAAATTGTAGTGTACCTGGCCTTTTTAAATGTAATTTTATACATCCATATGGGGATTCTAATACTCATGCTGCTCATGTTATAATATACATATATTTTAGACTGCTCACATATACACGTTATGACCAGTTTCATAGTTCAGTTGACGCTTTCAAAAATGTTGAGCTGGCAATGACCAAATTAACACAAGTTAGATGGTTCAACGGTCAAATGATAACAAGTTATTTAGTTTAAGAGCGAAATGAATGTAGCAGGTTTCTTATATATTGTAAGCTAGAGTGTTACAGCATTTAACGCTGAACAATAAGACTTCCTTATAGCAAAATGCTAAGACTTGTTAAACATAAAAATCAGATATATTTATTATTTAAAAAACTAAGAGTTATACATTGATAAAAACTTAACCTAACTTACTAAACAAATTTGAATCTAGCTAACTCAGGGAATATTAGTATGAATTAGGTGAGATCCCTGCAACTATAAAATCCAGCTCTGTAGTCTAATTTAATATACGAGCGTAGATATGAAATTCTATACAAATCTGGTCGTATCTACTTAAATACTCTCTTACGCTAAGGTCTCTTGTTTTCAACAATCTCGTGTGCCGGTCCTGTCAGTTGGTGCCGATGGTATCTAATGGTCACCGGTTCTGCGTTGTGTGATGACAGCCTCTCACGATCTTGTATGCGTCTACTCAACGAGGAGTCTTAAGATACATATATATGCATGCATACGAACTATCTTATCTTTCGGTCCCACAGATCAGAGTAATCAATATGGAGACTAATAGAAACGTTCTCTATTCCACCATATGCGCAACGTTCTCTCTTATCTTGAGTCGGCACAGATCAGAGCGATTAGTTTGAAGACAAAAGATACGTTCTCCTTAACACCGTATTCGTAATGTTCTCTTATGTCTCGTTCCCACATATCAGAGCTTTCACTGTGGATATTATAGATATGTTGTCTCTTCGATCATAAAAGAGTTGCCATTTCAATCAAAAAGGCACAAAAGCAAAACCCATGGAGCCAGCCTTCTAGATCTGCTCACGAAAATCGAATCCCTAAAGCTACTCTGCCCTGTCTCTTATGGTTTTTTTTTTGCCTCCACAAAACTACGATGCTCGCTTTGGGCCGATCGGACCAATGTCAATCATCTGTGGATCCTCTCATCCTTGTCCTAATCTTACTGTGACGGCCTGGCGTACTATTTTTGGCCGCTAAAACATGAAGGGGCGTTCAAAAGTAACTATTTGCGTCTCTTTTTCCTAACTAGCCGCCATTTTGACTATGAACGTACTGTTAAGTCTAGATATCTCCAACTTCGTGAGAATTAACTGTTGTTTGTGCCTTCTATGCTTTTCCTGGTCGGTGGTCCTGTTATGCAAAGGCCGCCGTCCATCGTAGACGATGATGGCATAATTAATTTTGCTAGCGCTATTTTTAGTAAGGATTGACTGCGCTACTTTTTATCCCCACTCTCTCGTCTCGAGTCGCCCGATCTAAGTGGCAAGTCAAGGACAAGACGACTAGGGGGATACAGGGGACTCCGCATCAAGCATCCGTGAAAAAGACGGTGGAGTCCAGAGTCGAACCCACACCATCTGATCCCACTTCGCCACGGAATCCCCAAGGGAGTCATGGTATATACCCCCTGATAATACCACTGTTACATGAAGACAAGTTAGTTGGTTTAAGGGTCAAATAATAAGAGATTCGACAGTTCCAGAGTTAAATTATTACATGTAATATAGTTCACGGGCCAAATGAAAACAAGTTTGGTGGTTAAATGGCAAATGAAAACCGGTAATCTGTTTCAAGGATAGCATGACAACAGTACGATAATACAAGGACAGCAGAAAGATAGTTCGATCGTACAAGAGCAGCATTAAAACAGTTCAATAGTACATAAACAGCATGCAGCAGTTATGTCGTGCAGGCACAACATAAAGACAGTTAGGTCGTGCAAGGACAACATCAAGACAGTTAGGTCGTGCAAGGACAACATAAAGACGGTTAGGTCGTGCAATGACAACATAAAGACGGTTAGGTCGTGCAAGGACAACATAAAGACGGTTAGGTCGTGCAAGGACAACATAAAGACGGTTAGGTCGTGCAAGGACAACATAAAGACAGTTAGGTCGTGCAAGGACAACATAAAGACGGTTAGGTCGTGCAATGACAACATAAAGACGGTTAGGTCGTGCAAGGACAACATAAAGACGGTTAGGTCGTGCAAGGACAACATAAAGACAGTTAGGTCGTGCAAGGACAACATAAAGACGGTTATGTCGTGCAATGACAACATAAAGACGGTTAGGTCGTGCAAGGACAACATAAAGACGGTTAGGTCGTGCAATGACAACATAAAGACGGTTAGGTCGTGCAAGGACAACATAAAGACGGTTAGGTCGTGCAAGGACAACATAAAGACGGTTAGGTCGTGCAAGGACAACATAAAGACAGTTAGGTCGTGCAAGGACAACATGGAGCCAGTTAGGTCGTAGAAGTGCAGCTTGAAGGCAGTTCATGTGTACAGGGACATCATGAAGACCGTTCGATAGTACAAGGACATCAGGCAGTTCAAAAGTGCATGGACACATGCAGCCAGTTCAGTAGTATAAGGACAGCACAAGGACAAGATAGATAGTTCATGTAAGTGTAAAGTGCACAGCTCAAGGGTCACATAAAGACAATATACGTAGAACAAGGCCACTTTAAGACAAGTTGATTTCTAGCCTCCTTCACGAATCATTCCTAGTTTTCTAGTACCACATGTTTTGGTAGTCAGAGCATGTACCCGAATGTGCTCCCTTATTGTGATCAAAACAGTTCCTACAAATGTATATATGGTTGAAGAGAAACGACCAAATAAAACAGCAGTTTTTCTAATTAAAAATCCATCATTTATCCATCAACCCATCCATTGATCCATTCATCCGTCCATGCCTCCATCCATCTATCTATCAAACCATCCTTCCAATCGTCAAACCATCCATGCAGTTACATATCCATCCATCTATATGTACATCCATTAAACAATACATGCATCCATCTATCCAAGTTAAAATGACACTTTCAGGTCCACGGATCATGTTTCATCAAATCTAGACCAGCTGGTACAGTTGGTTGTTCTGGGGTTCTTCTTCTTCTTCTTCTTCTTCGTTTTCTTCTTCTTCTTCTTCTTCTTCTTCTTCTTCTTCTTGGTTTTCTTCTTCTTCTTCTTCTTCTTCTTCTTCTTTTTCTGCGTTCTTCTCAATCTCCCGACAAACAAGCCCTAAGGGGCTTTGCAAGCAGCAGAATGTAGTTTGGACAACGGAATGCGCTGTGTCGGTAGTTTACAGCTTGACTGCGATATTTGCCCGTTTAATCCGGCTCATCCGTATTCAGCAGCACTATGTTATGATATGTGACTTTTCAAACTTTGCGAATCTATAAGCAACCTTACCTGTTGCTAGCAAAGCATTGTTTTGGTGTTGACACCTAACTGCTTAGAAATAGTTGTGTTTTGTTGTTTTAATTTGTTTAACTTTCTAATAAAATAGTCGCAGAGTTGACCAATAATATCTCCATGATTGGTTATTAAACAGCCTTTAGCTTACTTGGAAGCATGCAATCTGATGTCAATGACATTTAAACACAGTGCACACTGCGGGCTTACTTCATCGTTAACACATGTCGATGTCAGGACAACAACAAAACAATAAACTATTAATGTATTTACATTTTCTCCTAGGAGAGAGGGAACTTTCATTCTTAACCCACAAGTGCCAGAGAGTGCTGGGTAGTGATGGTACGATGAGAGTATCATCGGAAGCCTCGTGCAGCTAACATCCCTGTCAATGACCACGGGAAACGACTGCACTGTCTTGTGGACACCTCGGGAGATGACAAGGGTCGATCTCAGACGTCGTAGGTGAAATGTGTTGATCTTTTGATCTTCTATGGCATAGGCTGTCCACGTTTCGCTACCATATAAGATCGTACTGACGACACATGTATTGTAGACCACGGCCTTGGCTGTAAATGTTATTATTTTCTTTCCTAGATACGCGTTGTAAGACGGGAAAAATGCAGCAGCTTTGCTGTATCAAAGCTCTTACATACACATTTATAGATGTGGTATGTATATGTATACATATTTTGTTAACTGCGATTCTCTTTAATCGCCAATTTTGAAGTGTCTGAAGGATTCAATGAATCAATAAAATTCTTTACACCCCCCACCACCCTTTTTCCTATGGAAATTGGATCTCAACACCTCGTCATCAAAGTTGTTGATATCTTTGGGGCTGAAGAAGTGTACGGATTGGGGCAGCCAACTGCATGTCTACTCTAAAAGTCGCCTCGTACAACATACCTGACAGGTTACCGAGCTAATATCCTTTGTTCCACTTTCAGGGCCCGGTAACCCCGGACGACTTGGAATATGGCTGCTGCTAGATTATTTTCTCTGCAAGTACCATTTTCGTTTTTTTTCATACAAAGCAGATGAAACAAAGTGGTCTCAGGGTAAGACGTCGGCTTCGGGTGCTGGAGGTCGCGAGTTTAAATCACGGTTGAGACCGACATTTTTCCATGATGACTTTTTTGGTATTTCCCTGGATCTCTGGGTAGTAGAGATTGGACGCTGGTGTAAATTGTCGCGCACGTTAAAAATCCCCCGTGAATTGGAAATCAAAAAGAGTAGACTTAACGGCGGCTGCCAGGGCAAACATTCAAAATTCTGTTAAAATCATACCCAATCTATTACTGGATCCTCGCCGGTGCTATAGTGTTTGTTCATTGTGCTGATTCTCTACAAATATGGAGAAGAATAGAACACTGATTGGTTAAACGTTAAACCGTGTGCCATGAAGTTAATTCTTCGACTAAACTAAACTAAATTAAACTGATACACGAGTTTGTGAAACTCATTAAATGATCTTCCCCTTACGCTCCAAGTGAAGCATAGGATCACAACTATAACTCTCACCCCACCCTCCCCCTCCAACCCCCTTCCGGTGGGGTGTTGCTCAGTATGATTCACCTGACTCTCAGATGTTTCGCTTCTCTCTCCACCTCATAGAACTGAAAGCACCCTGCACAACTCTTTAGTCGCTTTGTACTTGGTAGGTAACATTAGCCTCATTATATGTAGCTTTGAAGTTGACAGGCTGGTAGAAACACCCCACATGTATGTGTTGACTCATTATATGTAGCTTTGAAGTTGACAGGCTGGTAGAAACACTCCACATATATGTGTTGACCCTTTATATGTAGCTTTGAAGCTAATAGGCTGGTAGAAACACCCCACATGTATGTGTTGACCCATTATATGTAACTTTGAAGTTGACAGGCGGGTAGAAACACCCCACATGTATGTGTTGACTCATTATATGTAGCTTTGAAGTTGACAGGCGGGTAGAAACACCCCACATGTATGTGTTGACTCATTATATGTAGATTTGAAGTTGACAGGCTGGTAGAAACACCCCACATGTATGTGTTGACCCATTATATGTAGGTTTGAAGTTGACAGGCTGGTAGAAACACCCCACATATATGTGTTGCCCTCTTATGTATCATGTTTTGTTGTCCCATAGGAACGGTTAAACGATGAAAACTCGCTTGGTACTGCCAAATATCGAGATCAAACGCTCTTGCAAATACGATCCTGAACGGAAAGGTGCAAGACGAACGGCGAAGAGGTCGTCCCAAAAAGATACGGGAGGACAGCATAAGGAATAGACTTATCTTCAACAAGAGGAGCCATAGGCAACAGCGCTGACAGAGATGGGGTGTGGGACTGGGAGGTGGTAGTTTGTGGGTGTCACAACGACCTCACTGGTTACAGGATGACATGTCTTATCCGATAGACAGTTTTTGGTTTTCCCAGAATGCACAATTCTTCATAAAATGGTATATATAAGATTGAACCTTTTCACACGGATGGCGATCATTCAAATACGAAAATAACTGCGAGATATGTCATCTCTGAATACTTATAGAAAATGTCCAAACCATTGAGGGCCAAAATTGAAATTTCCAAACGTGTCCTCAAACAGACCTGACATTTGCTAAGGCCAACCGAGGTTCCTCACCTTCTGGTATCAACGATCGCTCCTACTTTAGCCGAGACAAAGCGTTATAATCCTTTTCAACAGCGGCTGATAATCCTCTTATCGTGTAATCCTCTGCGGCCGGATTCGGCAACATTCTGAACGCTGACCGAATCGTTCCCACCAGCCGAATATGTATTTGATGTATTCACCTTTCCGTTCCCAGTGAAGCATAATGGTACCACTACTGTTGGCCCTTTTACAGGTAGCCTGTGTTTAAGCATTCACTGATATGGATCACAGATGATGTTTTTATATTACGAGGTGACCAGTGGCATGTAATTTGCCTGTTATATAGACAGTATTCACCATTACAGAAGCTGAAACATTGTGTTAGTCGTCTGTGAGGTCATGTTGAGAGTGGTTGTGAGGTCATGTTGTCAGAGTCATTTGTTAGTTCATATTGTCAGAGACATATTTTAGGTCATGTAATAAAAGTAGTTGTGAGGTCATGTTGTCAGAGTCGTCTGTTAGGTCATGTTGTCAGAGTCGTCTGTAAGGTCATGTAGTCAGAGTGGTTGTGACGTCATGTTGTCAGAGTCGTATGTTAGATCATATAGTCAGAGTGGCTGTGAGTTCATCTTGGCAGAGTGGTTGTGAGGTCATGTTGTCAAAATTGTCTAATAGATCATGTTGTGAGAGTGTTTCTGGTTCTACTATAGTTCCTCCCTATCACACGTGTAACTCTGTCACACACCCCATTCAAACAAAGACTTCACATAACCCATTTCGACAAATACCTGCCATAACCCATTCAAACAAAGACCTCACATAACCCATTTCGACAAATACCTGCCATAACCCATTCAAACAAAGAACTCACATAACCCTATTAGACAAAAACCTCACATAACCCATTCAAACAAAGACCTCACAGAACCTATTCAAACAAAGACCTCACAGAACATATTCAAACATAGACCTTAAAGAACATATTCAAACAAAGACCTCACATAACCCAGTTCCAGTTAGACAAAAACCTAACATGACCCATTCAAACAAAGACCTCACAGAGCCCATTCAAACAAAGACCCCTCATAACCCATTTAGACAAAGTTCTGCAGTAGGGATACAAAGAATTTAAGTCATACGCGCGCTTCTACATGTCATGGGGCATGGAGCGTGGAAGAAAAACGGACTGCTTGTGCAAGATTCTGCCCAGTCACTAGCATTAATTAAGTACTGGTTGCCAGGAGAAACATCAAATATACGCACCCTATCTAAGCAAAGAAATGCTGTAGTTGGATCGGCAAAGTTCCAAGAAGAGTGCTTTTAGCTATCACTATATCTGCAATGCCATGTACCCCGGAGGGAAGATAAAGGAGAAGTCGACTAAAGAGAACATGGCCAAAAACAAACCACAGATGTTGAGATAGAAACCAGACACGAGAATTTGGGTGCTGCGCAAAAAGTTTATTTTGAGTCTGCGCCTATTGTCTACTCTGAGTCTGGGACAACATGTTTCTCTAAGTCTGCCCTTAGTATACTATACCTGTAGCAATAATCTACTGTGAGTCTGCGCCTATAGTCTACTTTGAGTCTGCGTCTATAGTCTACTGTGATTCTTCGCTTAAAGTCTACCGTGCGTCTGTGCCTAGAGTCTACTGTGAGTTTGCGCCTAAGGTCTACTGTGAGTCTGTGCCTAAAGTCTACTGTGAGTCTGCGCCTATAGTCTACTGTGAGTCTGCGCCTAAAGTCTACTGTGAGTCTGCGCCTAAAGTCTACTGTGAGTCTGCGCCTATAGTCTACTGTGAGTCTGCGCCTAAAGTATACTGTGAGTCTGTGCCTAAAGTATACCTTGAGTCTGCGCTTAAAGTCTACCGTGAGTCTGTGCCTAAAGTCCACTGTGAGTTTGCGCCTAAAGTCTACTGTGAGTCTGGCCTAAAGTCTACTGTGAGTGTGCGCTAAATCTTCTTTAGCTTACAAAGAGCGATGTTATTGAACAGGGTCTTGCCTTGAATCCGTTTCCTCTTTGCTGGAACTCGTTCTAGTTTGACATGATAGATCCGATTGCAAATTGTTATTTTTTATATTTGTATTCCCACAATCATGGATTGTGCATCTTTTCCATCAACTATCACCAGTGGTGGATAGGAGGCCATCTATACCTGACAGACCGGCCACCGAATTATTTCAGTCAGCGTAGTAACATCAAGGATCGTGATGACCTGAAATCATATTATGTAAGGCAGAGTATTCTTGTAAATAATTTTTTTTGTAAATGGTGTGATTGAAGGTTTGCCTCTTTGAATAATATTGGTGAATCACGCTTTTGTCAACCCCAAACCATAGTCTATTACATTATACCTGGACGTATTGGCCAGTGTATAGATGCGTGTATGCATGTGTTTGTGTGTGTGCGAGTATGGCATCTTTGCTGATAAACGCGTTGGTCATCCCTACGTTATGCTACCAGTGGGCCGAATTAGATAGACACGAACGTCTGATGAAGACACATGAGATGCCCTGTGTACGAAATGCAGCAAGAAAGACAATTCGCAACAAAATGTGCAACTGCATGATTAGGACAATGATGAGGATTACATCGGTTAACTAATTTATTAGCGCACAGAATATAAAGTGGTTTGGACATCTGACAAGGATGCGTTAAAACCAACCTACAGTGAAATTATGAGGTTTCCGAGCCACAAGTAAGAGGTCGACCACGGCGACGATTGATAGAGGGGATAAATAAAATACTCTAATAGAATTCAGCAGCCTCATCATGTTAAATAAGCTGCTACAGAAACCACCACTGCAATAATAGAGCAACTGCAGACTTGACATTTTGTTTGGTGCGCGTGGTAAACAGAACTAGTTTAAGGTCAGGCCTTGTCGTCCGCCTAACCTTTCCACCTCTCACATCCGGGATTGGACGAGACCACGATCAAGTCAGGATCAACACTATAATAGGAAAATAACCTAATTGCGTCTGAAGACCAGAAACACGTCATCAAAGCATGTTGACAAGTCGCTGCTGTCACCTGTCACCTCGTTTGGATCTAAAAGACGGTGTTCTCTGTGCCAACAAGGCCCTCCAGTTTCCGGTCGATGAGCAGAAACAAAAAGCCACGAAAAAACACAGAAGTAGAACAAATTAATGTCAAGTGACTTAATTGGTTCCTTTTTTAGCGTTAGATTTTTTTATATTCTTTTGGTCTCGTTTCCTAACGTCAGTGTCTCTAAGCTCATATACTTCTTTCAGCGTCTCATTTGCGTCTTGGATTTGGTTCCTGATTGCCGATTACTGACCTGTCTGTTATGGTGTCTAGGGTGTACACTTTCCGCGTGCTTTACGTATGTTTGTCATTACAGTCGTTGTCGTCTTTGTTTCATTATTAATTTTTAGGAGTTTGAAATGGCAGATGGCAAATAGTTAGTAGACTGATCGTTACAGCCACGCGGTGTGGCATTTAGTGGTGATGCTGGAAGAAAAACAATTCTCTAGCGTGATAGGAAAATATATTTTTCTATATGTGGATGTCTCTCTCTCTTTCTCTCTCTCTCTCTCTGTCTCTCTCTATCTCTCTCTCTCTCTCGCTCTCTCTCTTTCCGTTCTCTCTCCCTCTGTAATTGTATTTCTGTTTCTCTAGTTGTTACTTTTTCTCTCTAATATATATATACGGTTCTCTACCTCTTCCTTAATTTCTATCTTATATATCTATCTCTCTTCCATTCTCTCTTTCTCTATATATCATGCTCTCTTTTTATGTCTCCCTTACTCTCTCTTTCTCTCACTATCTCTTTCTCCCCGTCCTTTTTTTACTGTTTCTATCCTTCGTTCTCTCCTTTCTGTCGTTCTTTCTATATTTCTCTCACTCATTGTAACTCTCACGTCCAACTAAAAAAACTGTTACGGTGTTTGTCCACAAATCGACGTTTTTTTTCGACGTTTTGTACTTTCCTGCGGGACAGCGATATTTGGCGCCAGTGGGCCTCACACATCCAGTTTAAGCATGATGCCACTTTGAGACCGGCTTCCCCTTCCTTCTTCGATCCCTAACTCATCCGCCCAGACTGCAAAGCCGCTTCCAGCTCCACCACTTGGAGGCAGAATCGGATCTTGACAGCTCCAGTTTGCTGACTGTGACGTGATATGTCACATTTGAGTCGATGAATGCTGTCATTTCGTTGACTGTATCTTCGGTACCATTAAAAGAACTGAGCAATACAACCGTTAAAGAGCTTATTGAAGACCGAGGTCCGGGCCTTCAGATGTGTCACAGACAGCGAAGTGGTCCACATTATGTTTGTACTTTTAAGTTATCGGGTTTTAGAAATGAATTTGAGATGTTCAACGGATAACTGAGCACGTATGGCGCAAACACGGAATATGTTTTACACAGGCCTAACACAATTTAAAGTTGGGATTAAATTAGTACTTCGACAAAATTCGATCCAAAAGATGTTTTTTGAAGTAAGATATGCGGCTCTACCATATTATCTGTAGTTCATTATTTACGTACTTTGTTCATATAAAACTTACTAGAATCGAGTGGGGCTCAGGTTGAGATAAATAGGACCTCTGTCACTCGCATTTCCGCATTCCCCTCCCCCTTCTGAATTCCGTCGCTTTAGATCTCCTGTAAATAAACACTATTAATAGCTTTCAAACGTAATAAATCATTTGGTGATTCGGTGATATGGTGAAATGTCTATGTGGCGATAATGTGATATGGTGAAAGGACTATGTGTTAATATGGTGATAGGGTATACAGTGTTATGGTGATATGGTGATAAGTTATACAGTGATATGATCACACGATGAAAGGTTATACGGTGATATAGTGATAGTATATGTTATACGGTGATATTGTGATATGTTATATGGTGAAATGGTGATAGTTATACAGTGTTATGATGATATGGTGATAGGTTATGCAGTGTTATGGTGATATTGTGTTATAGTGAAATGTTATACAGTGATATGGTGATAGGTTATACAGTGATATGGTGATTTGGTGAAATGTACAGTGAGATGGTGATTTGGTGAAATGTTATACGGTGATATGGTGATATATTATACAGTAATATGGTGATATGTTATACATGCATATGGTGATATAGTACAATGATATGCAGTGAAATGGTGCTATAGTGATAGGTTATACAGTGATATAATGAAATGTTTTACAGCGATATTGTGAAAGGTTATATGGTGATATTTGTATATATTTTTAAAGTGATATGATGGTATAATTTACATGGCCGTATGGTTATATTGTGATATAGTTTGTATAGTTATACCGTAACATAGTGATGACATGTATGTGGTTTTATTGCCAGTTGGGATATAGTGTATATGTTTATATTCTGATATAGTGATATAATTTATATGTTTAGTTTGTGAAATAGTTTGTGTAGTTATGTGGTTATATCATGATGTAATTGCTATGGTTATATCATGAAAGAGTTTATATGGGAATATGGTAATATCATGATGTAGCTTGTACGGTTAAATGGACATATCATGATGCAGGTTATATGATTTTATGGTTATATCATGAAATAGTCTATAGCGTTATATCATTATGTAGTTCATATGGTTATATCATAAAATGGTTTATATGGTTAAATGGTTATGGCATGATGTAGTTTATATGGTTATAAAGTGATATGGTTTACGTAATTGTGTGGTGTATTTATTATACAAAGAGTGCGTGTTCGTGACGATCAGAAGGCAAGTATTTATCTGCACTTGGAAAACTTGTATACAAATATTCTCGTTGCTTGTTTTACCAAGTCCAGATAAGTGCTTCTCTTCTGATCTTTATCACGAATAAAAATACTCCCTTGAGCATTCCAAATATGCCCTTGCTTTTTGTGGTTATACTGTTAGATGGTTGATATGGTTAAATTATGATATTGTGTATGTGGTTAAATAGTACAGTGGTTTATATGGTAAGATAGTGTATATGGTTTATATGTGATATAATGTGCATGGTGATTTGGTTTATACGGTGATATGGTTTATATGGTTTATATGATGATATGGTTCATATGGTGATATGGTTTGTATGGTGATGTGGTTTATAGGGTGATATGTTTTATATGGTGAAATAGTTTATATGGTGATATGGTTTATTTGGTGATATGGTAAGTATGCTGATGATGTTTATCTGGTGAAATTGTGTTTAATGTGACAGTATGTGTTTGAGAATTTGGTTTATATGGTGATATGGTATGTATGTAATATGGTTTATATGGAAATATCGATTATTTAATTATATGGTTTAAATAGTGGTATGGTTTAAATGGTTATATAATGATATAGTGTTATGGGTATATAGTTACGTGGTTTATGTAGTGATAAGGTTATATTATCAAATGGACGTATGGTTGGTAGTTATACAGTGATATGATTATATGGTCATATAGTAATATGGTTTGTACATTTTTATTGAAATACAGTGTATATGGTTCTATCGTTGTCATGTGTATATGGTTCGTTTGGTGAGACGTTCATATGGTCTTAGGAACATACAGTTATTTGATCATAGTGTTATATGATGCCATGATTATATGGTCATAATGAGATTTGGTTTTACTGTTTTTATAGCTTTATGATTATCATTCGTGGTGTAAAATTAGACAAACAGTAAGCGTCACAGCTACTACTTGAGCTAAACGTCTTTATTTCTCAGCCATATAAACCAATCTGGGGAAACAAAATAATGGAATAAACGTTAAAGTAAACATTAACACATATATGTAAGAGTCTGGTTCAAGGCCAGAATACAAAGTTAGTTTACCACGGCAGAAGTAGCACTAGTTTTCTCGACTCGGTGCTTCCTTCAGGTTCCGTAGTTATACTTAATGGAACTAGTAAATATGTTTACCTAGGTTGGGGTCCTCTTCGATGTACCTGTTCCTCTTTGGTCCTCCAGTGAGTGAAAAGTAATCAGGTTCAGGTGAAGCATGCTGATCAAGGTGGGCGAGAAGAGTAATCAGGTTCAGGTGAAACATGCTGATCAAGGTGGTAGAGAAGAGTAATCAGGGTCAGATCAAACATACTTGACAAGGTGGTAGAGAAGAGTAATCATGTCAGCTGAACCGTACTCTTCAAGATGGGAGAGATGAATAATCAGCGTCAGATGAAACATACTGAGCAAGGTGGGAGAGAAGAGTAAGCTGGGTAAGATGAGACATACTGATCAAGTGATCAAGGTGGGAGCAAAGAGTAAACAGGGCCATGTGAAACAGACTGATCATGATGGAAGCGAAGAGTAATTTGGTCAGGTGAAACATATTTCTTCTTCTTCGATCAGCTGATCGAATGCTTCTAATCCGGTAAGGTTCGGTTCACCAAGGAGATTGTGCGTTTCACGTCTTCGCCCGTCCCCCACAGTTTTTAGAGCATGGTGGCTCCCCCGGGACAGACTGCCTTTCTTTTATCGTCATAGGTGGTGCAGTTCTGCAGAATATGTTCTGGTGATTGCTTGTGGACTCCGCAAACTCACGTGGACGAGCCTCTAAAACCAATTCTGTCGTGGTGGGCCTTGAGTTTCCAATGTCCCGATCTGAGTCTGAAGGTTCTCTGCCCATCTACAAGTATATGCTGTCATTTTTGTGGTTGTAATCTGTGTGCTGGTCTCTCTATTATGTCCTCATCGATCGTTCTAATACTATCTTTGCTTCTTTATAGCTCTGTATATGGTGAGTCTGCTCGCAGTCATTTCCGGCGTTTGCCAGCTCATATGCCTTCTCGTTTCCAAGGATGTCACAGTTGGGCAGAAATCCACTATAGGACTAAATGTTGCTTTGTTTGTTTATTTGTTTGTTTTTTGGTTTTGTTTTTATGGTGTGGTGGAAGGAGAGAGGGTGAGAAAGGGGCAGGAACCAGATGTTATATTTTATTTCATGTGAGAGCCTATCTTTCTTTAGGCTTGAGATCGCTTGGGGTACGCTCCTGGAGTTTATCTTGGTTTGAGCTTGACATCGCTTGGGGTACACCCTTGGAGTCTTATGAAACGATCACTCTTTTTGTAGTTGACTTTTGGGTGATAAGTGCCGTGAAACATGCTGATCAAGACCCAATCTCATCTTGTCGATCATGCTCCTGAAAATAAGCTATGTCATAGCAGTCTGTCCAGCGAGGTAAGCATCGACATTTTAGTCTCCAATTCCTGAGGACCATAGCATTGCACTACAGCCAGGAGGACCCTGGTCATTTTCCTATGTGTGTCTCAGGATGTACATAGAACCACTGTAACCAGCTACCAAGATGACGTCAAGAGGTAACGTAACCCAGTAGGAGTAGCGTTGAACAACCACTTCCATCCTCCGATGATACCTAGCCATTTTCACTTGTTTATCCATTATTTTCCATTATCGATCCAGCATAAATTTAGTTTCCTGGAATCCGATTTCAGTATCAACCGAATGAACCATCAGTCGAGTCATAAAATAGCTGCCAGGTATTGACTGCTTTTTTATATGTTCTAATTTCCTGTCTAGAACTGGGATACATGTGAATTACTTTAACGTTTTATCCCATCGAATTAATCACATATATATTTTACTAATTGATATGTAGCATTCAATCGACTGATTGGATACAAAACGTTAAGAGTTGCAGTAACAATGAATGGCAATTGTAAATTCTTACATAATCAAGGCTGGATCAGTTTTACGTTACGTGAATTACCTTTTACGTTGTTTTATTTGTTGTGTTGGGGAACTGTGACGCTAGTGCAGTCATTTACAAAATACTGACCAGGACGTCACGACAAGATCAATACACTGACCAATACCACAATATCTCTTCCACGTAGTTTTACCTGGAAACATGCTGTTTTCAAGACAGCCGGCTGACGAGATGTGGATCAATGTGATCCCCACAGTAGTGAGCGTCACGCAGATGAAGCCAAGTATAGCACAATCGCCAGGAGAACCGCGGTCCATCTTCACCAGCATGCTCGGGATGTCAGGAAAACTACCACAACCCGCCACTTAACGTCCTGTTCAGAGCTGACAGAAGAGTAACGTTACTCATTGTGGCATTAAACAACAAATTTAATATCTTCTTCTTCTTCATCGTACGCAGTCAGACAGTAACCATTGTTTTTTCGAAAAAAGCGGCGGTCATCCTGTGGCTGTCGACACTGCCATAGAGCTTGTCTTGTGGTTCCACTGGTGATGGCCACATCTGCTCTCTCTGATCCTCGTATGTCGGGCAGTTCTGCAGCAGATGCTCAGCGGTCATTTTCCCGGTACCACTTGGGCATTCGTCGGTACCACCTATCTTCAATTTGTTGAATAGGTGGTACCTCAGTCTATTGTGGCCAGTGCGAAGTCTGAAGACAACGACCTGCTCTCTTCGGTTCAACTGGTAATAGGCATCGTTTTTGGTGTAACCAGTATGTTCGGTTTCCCATTTGGTCATGTATCTGGCTTTGATAAGCCGTTTTGACTCTTCGTACGTCATACTGGTATCTGTTTGTGTTAGTCTTGCACCTTCTTTTGCCAGTCTGTCTGCCTCCTCGTTGCCTTGGATGTTGCAGTGTGACGGAACCCACTGTACCACTACCCTTTTTGGTGCGGACTGCTGGCACAGTTTGCTGAGTGCTGCTCTTAAGTAATTTAGCTCAGTGTTTTTCTGGCTTTTTAGCGCTGTGACTACGGCGAGAGCATCTGTCAGCAGGATTATATGGCTCTCATTTTCACTGTGTGTCACCATTTCTTCCACTGCCGCCCTCAGTGCCTCTGCCTCCGCTCTGAAATTGCTTGTGTACTTACCAGTAGCGAATGACAGTGTTATTTTTCTGCCATTTGGTAGGTTCAGGAATGCTCCTGCCCCTCCGTTCTGTGTAGTGTTTGTTACAGAACCGTCGGTGTATGCATGGGTCCAGTCCATGCTTGGGTATCTTTTCTATATGACGCTTAGGGTAGTATCTCTCCTTTCTTTTTCAGTCTGGCAGTTTTTGTTAGCAATACCTGGTATATTTTCTACCACCTCTGGAAATATATCCTGCCTCCAGGTAGGTTTTCGTACAGTAGTGATGGGTTTTGGTGTTGTTAGTGCGTTTATGGGATCTTCGTGCATCTTTGCTTTGGCTATTTCTGCAAAGTTTCTCCGCTTTAGTTTCCCATTTCCCAAATTGTTTAGTCTCTGGTGCATTGTATGGTCAGTCAGTCTTCGGAGTTTCTCTGACTGCAGCTGGGCTCTGCAGTCTTTTCTATCGGTCATGGATTGCAGTATCAACAAAATTAATATATATATATACTGGATTAGAAGACTATGCAGTGTCTGTATACAACCAGTTTCTTCTACTTCTTGAATTGCCTTGTCTTTCCCTTAAATTGCCTTTCTTAAACATTTCGTGTCACATGCTGCAACTTTCCTCTCCTGTGCCTTAGATTAGATCCAATTGGGGCATTGGTAGTACAGAGCCTCTACTCATATATAGTTGTTGTGGTATTGCCTGGCCAAGCTAATTTTCCTGTATTAGAGCAGAGATAACAATTGGTCCTGGTGAAGCTAATGTTCCTGTACTAGACCAGAGATATCAGTTGGCAACATGCAACAGAAGCTTTCTAATATTTTTTTTTTCAAGTGTATATCTTCTGTAAAAAAAACCTTTTGTTATTTGAAGTCGTGGCCCTTTGTACGTTTGGTATTGTTTCCTCCTCCTTATCATCATCATCTTCTTCTTCGTCTTCTTTTTCTTCTTCAGCATAAATTCAATACTTCATTTTATTCCATTGACCATCTTTTGGATATCCTGATTGCAATCATTTGTAGCGCGTTTTAGGGGCAATAATTTTTGCGATTTTGAAGTTCCCAACCCCATACACAAGTTTCCGTTGTCGTCGCTAAGGTTATTGTTGTGATTGCGTCGCTCCCTATGCTGTTATCTTGTCTGCTGTCTCATTACCTAGTATGCGGCAGTATGACGGTATCCATTGCAACATTAATCTACCCTAAGCTATTATTTCTTCGCAAGCTTTTTAAAGCTCTCACAATGTATCATTGTAGAGGACCTGAAGAACTATTGTATGAAATACAACTTGCTTAAATTAGTTTGGTGTGTTGTTTATTATTTCTGAGCTTGTTACCTGTACTTCAGCCAGTGGGTGAAGTTTTGGTTTGGTTTTCTTGATCTGGGTAAACAATATAGATTCCTGAGCCTCCATTTCTTGATTTTCCTGGCAACAGATTCACCAGTATACATATATAGCGCGTGTGTGTGTTACCATGACCTCCGAATACAAGAATTACATTTGTATCCCATGACCAAGCAGCATCATTAAGACGACCAAGATTACCCAGATGATATGGTAATTTTAACCCACAGTCATAACCGCATACAAGACAAACTGTGAAAGATCATCCAGCCAAATTGGGACTGAATAGCAACATGAAGAAACCAAGCTCCATAAAGAAATACAATCAATAAAAACCAATCATGAACAAATCAAGAACCAATCATTCTAGAGGGAGAGTTGTTCGACAATGTGGTTAAGTTTAATTATTTGAGCTGCCTTACTCCCATAAGATGCAGACTTAAAAACAGTTGGAAAAGCAAGAATCATATTCCTCACACTAAACAATATATGAAGATGTAAAGAAATCAAGGTTCAATCCAAACATAAAACATGCAATATCAGTCTCAAGTCGGTGTTGTGCTATGGAGTCAAAACCCGGAGAACGACCAATGAAATACAACGACGACTCAGTTTCTTTTTAAACAGATTCTTAAGATAGATATAGTGTAAAATGGCAGGACATAGTTAGGAATTAAGACCTGTGGGATTGAAGCCAACAACAGCCATTGGAACAACACATTCAGAGAAGAAAACAGAGATGGATAAGAAATACGCTGAAATGTGCACCGTCCAAAATTAGCTGGGAAAGCTTTTACATGGAATCATCAAAGGAAAGAAAAAAAGAGATGTCCAAAACATGAAGGGAGAAGATAATGTCAAAGGGAACCACGATTAAATTGTTACACACGGAGAGAGGCAGAAAGAGAAACCTAGAGCGGTGAATGCCAGGGTGTGGCCAATGGGCTATAGACGGAGAGAAGCGACAGGCTTTGATTGATTGATTAAAACGTCACTTTATTATGTGTCTATAAGCTCCTTGCTCAGTGTTGTTCTCACTCTCTGTCAGATCCTACCATCCATATCTGTTCTGGCTAATCGAATAATAATAAAACAGAACAAAGGGGTTTTACAGTAACAACCACGCACTGTAACGTCCCTGTGAATCCAATGATTGATTGTCCTGTATACTGAAACTGTGCTACTTCTACAGCTGGTCCATTCACAGACAGTCTGTACCCGACAGATTGTAATGGTGGTTTTATAGCTATGATTTTACAAGATAACGTTGCTAGCTACATGAACAGCCTTGTTTAGATGCCGTTTGCACCAATCTTGTAAAGTTGCAGTTGTTCTTGTCTGCTCAACCCAGTGTCTGATTAATTATTCGCCTACTGTAAACACTCAACTGTTTCTTGTTTTACTTACGATAGTCGGATCCTCTTTTCCAAGCCACAGTCGGATCATCTTTACCATGTCAGAGGCGGATCAGCTTTACCATGTCATAGTCTGATCCCCTTTACCATGTCATAATGGGTTCCTGTTCTACAACAGGCTGTAGATATCTTCTTGTCTTTATCTCATAATTTACTGCTTCTCTGGGGCTCCGGTAGCACACACACTTATACCATTTTTCGTGACCAGATGTAGTTACTACATGGCTCTAAGATATTAAGAGGTTGGTTCAACACCAAGGCAAAAAACCGAATATATCAATAATTTAGGTCACACCTTTTGTTTTTGATTTCCCAGTCCATATTGGAGCCTACATCCATGTTCATGCCATGTCTGTTACTGAAAAAAATGTTAGATGTCAAAAGAAAAAAACAATGCACTACACATTTCAAATACGTTGTTGCTTAAAGTAAATTCCACTCATCATCACCTCGCTCTTCATCGATTCGAAATCTTTTTCCTGGTGAAGAACCATGCCATGGCATTGATTTTCGTTGGCTGGCCAGAGTTGACGGTTGTTGGCTGGCCAGAGTTGACGGTTGTTGGCTGGCAGAGTTGATGGTTGTTGGCTGGCCAGAAGTGACGGTTATTGGCTGGCCAGAGTTGATGGTTGTTGGCTGGCCAGAGTTGACGGTTGTTGGCTGGCCAGAGTTGACGGTTGTTGGCTGGCCAGAGTTGATGGTTGTTGGCTGGCCAGAGTTGATGGTTGTTGGCTGGCCAGAGTTGACGGTTAATGGCTGGCCAGAGTTGACGGTTGTTGGCTGGCCAGAGTTGACGGTTGTTGGCTGGCCAGAGTTGACGGTTGTTGGCTGGCCAGAGTTGATGGTTGTTGATTTGCGGGAATTGATTGTTGTTGACTGGACGGATTTGATTGTTGCTGACTGGACGGATTTGATTGTTGTTGACTGGACGGATTTGATAGCTGTTGATTGACCAGAGTTGATTGCTGCTCCTCTCGGTGCATAGGCCATTGACAGCATATCGACAGCATGCGCTTTATTGGGCTGCTTTTTTTGCATCTCTTCAAGTGTAATAATTGAATCTTAGTTCCGTCTCACATTCTATTCTCCGAGTGCTTTTTCGTCTTGGTATGCAGAAAGGCAGGCAGCCGTAGATCTTCCTTGCGGTTTTCACTTCACTGCGCCAATCTTCTCGTTTTCGAAGACCCTTGCTTTCTCAAGACCGTTTTCTTTTTTTTTTCGTTCTGCTGTCGATGTTTTCGTTACCAGATTAGCTTTTCTAGTTTTTGGTGGTTGGCCCTAACCTAATCTATTATACAATATGTGAGTTGTACGTGTTTAGTCTATTCCCTACCCCGTGACCTATTCAGCTCGGGTGACCCTTCTGGGAGCTGGCTTAGCTTCTGGGATAATTAAGACTTGTGAAATCCGGAACCATTTCAAGGGAACTGACTTGATGGGGCCTTAACATATTAATTATAGATAACTGTTATTCGTCTTTCACTCATTGGTAAGACATGCGCACCATGCGCAGGGCAAAGCTGCAGACCACTATACGGGAGGAAGTTGCCGACCCATGTCAGGGTGAAGGCTGCGTACTCCCTTTCCGTGAGAATGTTGCGATACACTTCAGAGAAAGGTTGCACGGCCCCTGTTCTGAAGACGGTTATAGGCTTCTGTCCGTGAGAATGTTGCTGACCACTTAACGGAAGAAGACTGCAGCTCTCTACCAAAGAAATGGCTGCAGGTCTTTGGGCGGTAAAATGTTGCATTCCATGTCCGCAAGATAATTGTAGAATTTTTTAGCGTGTCAAGGTTTGCTTGTCCCTGCTCGGAAAAAGGTTGCCGGCCCATGGACGAGAGAAAGCTGGAAGCCTCAGTGCAGGTGGATGTTGCCGTTCATATATGGAAAAAAACCGCCGGTCTCTGGCCTGGAGAAAGTTGCCGAACCCTATCCGAAAATAGACACCTGCCAATGGCCTGGAGAAAGTTGCCGATCTCTTTCCGGAAATAGATACCTGACAATGGCCTGGAGAAAGTTGCTCATCCCTGTCCGGAAATAAATACCTGCCAATGGCCTGGAGAAAGTTGCTGCTCCCTGTCCGGAAATACACCGCCGGTCTCTGGCCTGGAGAAAGTTGCCGATCCCTGTCCGGAAATAAACCGCCGTTCCCTGGCCTGGAGAAAGTTGCCGAACCCTGTCCTAAAATAAACCGCCGGCCCCTGTCCTTGTAAAAGTTGCCGATCCCTGTCGTAAACAAGTTGTCCTAATCCCGTTCTGAACTAAAAGTGCAGAATTGTGTTTGTGTATTAACAGTATAACCGAGGATTTCTTGGAATCGTGTTGTTTGAAGTGCTTTCACAAGATTCTTGCAGCCGGTGAAAATTCGTGCCAAGTTCTGGATTAATGTCTGCAGCGTTTTAACATAGCAGCTGTAGGGTTCACATATCATCTGTGTGGTGGAATGGTCAGAGTAAATACGTGTCGAGTCAACGGACTGGGATCCACATGCACCAGTCTTCTTATCTTTTTAATTTTTTCTAAGATTCTTCTTATTATTATTATTAATATTATTTTCATTATTTTTGCTATTATTATTTTTTTATTATTGTCATTATTACTTTTATTTTTATTGTTATTCTGCTTCTTATGCTGCTCGTATCTTCCTTTTGTTTAAATTACGTTTCTTCATATTATTCCTATTCTTCTTGTCTTCAATTCTATCTTTATCTTATTTGTCTTCTTTGTCATTTTCTTCTTCTTCTTTGTGTTGTTATTGTTGTTTTTTATTAATATGTTTACTGTTAGTACCTCTTCCCTTCTCTTCTTCTTCTTTTTCACGTATCTGTTTTCATCATCACCTTCTTTTTCTTCTTCTTCTTCGTAATCTTTCCTTCTTTTTATAGTTTTTTTCTTATTATATTTTTTCTTCTCCTTTTTCTTCTTCCTTTTCTTCTTCCTTTTCTTCTTCTTCTTCTTCTCCTTCTTCTTCTTCTTCTTCTTCTTCTTCTCAATCTGTTCTTCTTGTTAAAGTTTTATTCTTATTATATTTCTTCTTCATCTTCATCTTGTGCGTTTTATTCTTCGCCCGAGGTTGTACCTGCTTAGCTGTCTCAGTGAATCACATCAAATGAAAGTAGTTCTCAGCGGGAACCACAGCGCGCTTAATGTGTGGGGGGGGGGGGGGGGGGGGACGGGGGAACAGATTATTTCTTATGTAACGTTCCAATCCTGTCGTAAAAGGCCACTAAAAATGGTTGTGTTTGATGATTTTTGGTACACGATTTTGAGAAGAAATGGACATACTCTTCTAACGATGTAATAAAAAAATGTTAGTCCCACATGCACTGAATTATAACACAAACAGAGTGAAAACATTTTCATGGTAAAAAAAATGTATATTTTATAAGGGTGACCGTTTCAGTCGGTCTCATGGACATAATTCTAAGAGACAATACACAGTTGATATAGATGAAAAGCATATTCCATCACTATAATTCAAAACAGAATCACAAGAATTAACTTAATTCATCCCCGAATAATAATTTGTATGTGGACGCAGGTAACAGATTGCTGATCGGAGCAGTAATTGTTTCAGTGGTAATTTCTAGTATGTGTTTTAGTGGTCATTTCTAGAATGTGTTTTAGTGGTCATTTCTAGTATGTGTTTTAGTGTTCATTTCTAGTATGTGTTTTAGTGGTCATTTCTAGTATGTGTTTCAGTGGTCATTTCTAGTGATTATTTCAGTGGTCAATTCTAGTATGTTATTTAGTGGTCATTTGTAGTAAGTGTTTTAGTGGTCATTTCTAGTATATGTTTTAGTGTTCATTTCTAGTATATGTTTTAGTGGTCATTTGTAGTATGTGTTTTAGTTGTCATTTCTAGCATATGTTTTAGTGGTCATTTTTAATATATGTTTTAATGGTAATTTCTAGTGATTGTTTCAGTGGTCATTTCTAGTATGTGTTTTAATGGTGATTTCTAGTATGTGTTTCAGTGCCCATTTCTTGTGATTATGTCAGTGGTCATTTCTAGTATGTATTTTAGTGGTCATTTCTAGTATGTGATGTGTATCAGTTGGCATTTCTAGTATATGTCGCAGATGCCATTTTGACCTAAGCTGAGTTAGGAAAGGAGGGTGGTTGGGAGGCAGTACTAATTACAAGATGACGCTGTTTGAGTTGCGATATCGTTTATAAGATGAGAGAGTTATATTTCCAGTTTTAGATGATACTGTCTATCCGATGTCATTTCGTTCCTCTAAGATGAGTTAGGGTTATATTTCCAATACCAGATGCCACTGTTTATCAGTTGTCATTTCGTTCCAAATACTGGTATTCGGATAACCATTCTGTTATCATATTACATAACTAATAACTGGTCACTAAGTTGATAAGTTAATCTTCGAATGTGTCATAAATTGTTATAGATAGTAAGAAAATATTGTTTATCAGTTGTCATTTAGCCCGTTATGCAATGCTGGATTGTTTAAAAAGTATTGAAATCTGGAAAAAATATGCTCTCGTTAAACGTTTCTAATCTAATGTTAGCGTGTTTTATTAAAATTTATAGCTAGACAGAATATAGGCTATCAAATACGTTTTAAAGCTGATGTTGAAGTGTTTAATTAATAATGACAGCTGGACAAAATATACGCTCGTTATACGTTTCTAAGCTGTTGTTTGTGTGTTTTATTAATATTGACAAGGTGAAAACATATATGTTCGTTATACGATTTTAAGCTTATGTTGGAGTATTTAATTAATACTGACAGCTGGAAAATATACGCTTGCTATACGTTCCTAAGCTGGTTTTCGAATGTTTATTTGTGTTAGTTTAACCGTTATGTGAGAAACGTCACGCATGATGAACATCATGGGATGATAGTTATACATTGTTCCAGTTAACGCATTTACTATTCACCTGAGAAGGATTACCGTCCAATAAAACGTTGCGTTTCGTGTTTGGTAGCTACTATATATTCCAAAATGGCGACTAGCAACATTATACACAGCAAGAGGCCTCCATATGACCTTGACCTGTTTAATCAGCTGACCAACAACATTATGAAAAAGTACGGTTCTGACTTTGAAGTGGCCAGCCCAATGACCAGCCTCAAGCGCCGAAGGATGAAATCGAATGCTACCAGCAGATCCGTTTCCAGTCTCCCACTAGTCAAGGTCACTGGACCGGACTTGACCATCGGTAAAGGCTGCTTCTCGGAGTACGTGCCCACGGAAACACAGTCTCATCCATGTTCTCCAAGAGCAACAAGAAAAGGCTTTACAACCTTCCTGGACGGGACACAGTACATCATCGGTAAGTGGTTACAGTAATACTAATCATGTCTATTTATTTAGGTTATATCTTCACAGCTAGAGTAAGAACACGATCTTTGCCTTGCGGAGGGGCACATATAATGGAAATCCTTCTAGTATGGAAATAGATCTTGTGGCATTGGTTTTGATGGGGCTATCTGAAACCTCTTTAGCAGTTACAATGTCAGACTCTTCAAATACTGTTTCACAAACTGGCTACTGTATCGGTGATAGAAATTAAAAGGTTTATGGGTATCGATTGTCAGGGCCCTGTTGAAGGTCATTAAAACGAACGAACTGACAGTATGCCTTTCAACGCATCGATGTGTGGATGTATACGGGCACAATGAGTGCTGTTATTGTTGGTGTGGTTGTGATTGTTGTTGTGGTTGTTGTTGTGGTTGTTGTTGTGTTTGTTCCGGTTGTTGTGGTTATTGTTGTGGTTGTTGTTGTGGTTGTTGTTGTGTTTGTTTCGGTTGTTGTGGTTGTTGTTGTGGTTATTGTTGTGGTTGTTGTTGTGGTTGTTCCGGTTGTTGTGGTTGTTGTTGTGTTTGTTCCGGTTGTTGTGGTTGTTGTTGTGGTTATTGTTCCGGTTGTTGTTGTGGTTGTTCCGGTTGTTGCGGTTGTTGTTGTGTTTGTTCCGGTTGTTGTGGTTGTTGTTGTGGTTATTGTTGTGGTTGTTGTTGTGGTTGTTCCGGTTGTTGTGGTTGTTGTTGTAGTTGTTGCTGTGGTTGTTGTTGTGGTTGTTGTTGTGGTTGTTGTTGTGGTTGTTGTTGTGGTTGTTGTTGTGGTTGTTGCGGTTCATGTGGTTGTTGTGGTTGTTGCGGTTCTTGTGGTTGTTGTTGTGGCTGCTGTGGTTGTTGTAGTTGTTGTGGTTGTTGTTGTGGTTGTTGTTGTTGTTGTGGTTGTTGTGGTTGTTGTGGTTGTTATGGTTGCTCGACGATACTGGTACTAAGATCATCAGTCTTGACGACATGTCTTTGGTAGCAGGTGGCAGTGACCCAACCTATACCTCGATACGTCCTGAAGAAAGTGGAACTGGTTCCTCAAGACTGTAGTACCGTTTGAGACTTCAGAGGTTCTGCATAGCTTAAGTCCACGCCATGAGCCTTAGCGTAGAATGTATTACAGCAGCGTTGTTAACGAGGTGAGAATCGAGATCGTGATACCCATAGCGGTATGCTTACTGAGAAACCACCTTGTATTGCACTACAGCGAAGAGGATCATGGTACAAATTCAGGATATTAGAAAAGCCGCTAGAACATATTACCATAGAAAAGTCGCGAACAGCATATCATTTTGTAAGAGAAGATTCGATGCCGAAAAACTGTCGAACTCTCATCGTTTCTTCATCGTACGCATTCAGATGTGAACTTGAATGTATCTAAAGAAAGTTGTGTTAAACTGAAGCTATTTGTATCTAAAGAAAGTAGTTTTAAGCTGAGGCTATTTATTTCTAAAGAAAGTAGTGTTAAACTGAGGCTATTTGTATCTAAAGAAAGTAGTGTTAAACTGAGGTTATTTGTATCTAAAGAAAGTAGTGTTAATCTGATGTTATTTGTATCTAAAGAAAGTAGTGTTAATCTGAGGTTATTTGTATCTAAAGAAAGTAGTGTTAAACTGAGGCTATTTGTATCTAAAGAAAGTAGTGTTAAACTGAGGTTATTTGTATCTAAAGAAAGTAGTGTTAAACTGAGGCTATTTGTATCTAAAGAAAGTAGTGTTAATCTGAGGTTATTTGTATCTAAAGAAAGTAGTGTTAATCTGAGGTTATTTGTATCTAAAGAAAGTAGTGTTAAACTGAGGCTATTTGTATCTAAAGAAAGTAGTGTTAAACTGAGGCTATTTGTATCTTCATAGAACGTGTCCAGGAATGATATTGGTGATGACAATATGTGATTTCTCTGTTTTTCGTACGTTGAACATATATGCAGCAGATGTACAGCAGTCATTGTGTCAGTGCAACAGACACCTTCATCGGTATGTCATATTTTTAGTTCGTTGAACAGATAGTGCATCAATTTATTGTAGCCTGTGCTTTGGCTAAAGATGACCGCTTGCTCGCGTGTGTTAAGCTGGCAATCAATGTAATTTTGTTTTTGCCCTGTGTGCTCTCCTATCAACGTTACTCTATCAACGCCTGGTAAACCTCTTGGCGTCTTTGTAAGGTACACTTACGCTTCCCAGGCACAGTACCTTGCAGGCCCGTCTTGGTCAATCCAGACGATCTCGAAATATACCCATACCATGTGAGCTTGCGTGGTTTTACCATACGCAGACGGTCTTTATATTGGCTGACCTATTTTTTAAATGGTGTCCCGAATTGTCTTAGTCGGGACGGGGTCTAGATACGAAATGCCGAGGATTCGACGTAGACATCTCATCTACATTGCACAAATTCTTCGCTCTAGAGCCGCTGTCAGAGTCCAAGTTTGCACGCGTAAAGATACACGGAAGTGAGAAGTGCAACATTAAACTCAACTTGGATTTCAGGTTCATGCTATTGTCCCTCCATAACGGCCTCAGTTTGGTCAGAGCAGCCATGGTCATCGCTGTTCGTGCCTGGAACTGTCCGCATCCTTCAGTGCTCACAGGTATTTAAACTGTTTAACAATTTGCAATAGTTTGCCTTGATCGCAATCAAACTTATGAGGCCCTCTGGAACTTGGCCATGATTTTACTTTTCTCTGCACTAATTTCCATTCCAAACCTCTGAGCGGCATTGTCAAGGTTTGTGATTAGAACCACAAGTTCTAGCTCCGTTCCAGCCATCCCGGTAATGTCATCAGGAAATCAGAGATTGGTGAGTGAAAGACCACCTATGCTCACAGTACGCACGTGATCCTCCAGAGCTTCGGACATGATACGTTCAAGAAAAACGTTGAATAGGGTCGGTGAAAGAATAATATCTTTGTCATTCAACGGTGGACATACGTAACCGTTTCCCAGTTATCTTGTTAAGGTAGACTGCACTCCTGGCTTTAGAGTAGAGTTTATGAATGACGTAGGTAAGCCGACACCCCATCTTATATTTGTGCACAGTTTCCCACAGGGCCTCATGTCAGACCATGTCACAGTTGTTCCATGGGTGCAAGAGATACCATAAAAGGGTAGATGAATTTTGTTTCAGCAGTTATAATCCCTCCTGCCAAAATCCAAAAGTGTGACTCCTTCTCGTATATTGCTCTTTTAATGTATATATATAGCAGGAATCTAAGACGTTCGTCTGTCAAGAAACGAACTAACTAAATCTCGAAACAAGCGGTGTTCGAATCTAGAAAGCTTCAAGTGACTTCCTTGTCTCAAGCGAGGTGAGATAATGTGCTTAGTAGTATCTGAGACGCAAGATAAATTCAAAGGACCCATGTACACCTTGTGCACATAAAGGAAACCTTGGCATTTGAAAATTGGAAGGAACAGACTATGAGTCGCTGTCTGGGAAAAAACATTTGAAGATAGATGGGATTCCTATCCAAGAACGTAGATTGGAATAAATCGGAAAACAAATATATTTCCTGTGCTTTCTTCAGGCGTGACTTACACGTCATGCGGTCGAACCAAGGTAGCTGGGAAAGAGAGACTACAGTATTTGATAATGGAAAGTCTCTTCACTGACAGGAAATTACAACGCAAGTTAGTGACAGATGTGAGAATGTTGTAAAATTGTCTCTATCTTGACACTGTTGACATGGCTCACTAATACATGTATATATGCCTGTGCAGTTTATCTGTCTACGCTAACTCTTGCTACTTCTTCTAAAAAATATCTGGCCTGATATAATGATCTATCTCAGTTATGTTTTTCCACATCAGAAACACTTTATCACAAACGTGAACGCGCAATCTAGGTAAGGGACGTAATGCAAAATCTTTGACAAAACATTAATATAATATCGGTTGTGTCCCTTACACTATTTTCAGTGAGTGCTTCCAAACATTTGATGAGATCATAGATTTAACTAAAGCGTGGTATATGGTGGTCGCTGCAGGCTAGAGGTTAAGACAATCCCCTATCACAGTAATGAACGGATTTGTTGAGCCATCTAATCCCGCAAGTTTCAAGCGATCCCTAGAGATAAGACCAGAATGCCTACATCCCGAGTTACCTCAAGTCGTTTCGACCAATAGTCTTGCCACTGATCCAAGGTAACTCGAGATAAGAGTGAGATTGATGACCAACGTATATTCTTTCTCCCTATAATCCAAATACAGCGCACATCACATTATTAAGACAAAACCCGTCTGATGTTGTGGCCATCATCGCCTCACGAAGGACAAAGACTTATATGAGTGCACCTTGGAATTACAAATATCGTTATCACTAAAACTGGAGTTTGTGTATTTTATTATGTTATACACAATGGACATCACTGCACTGGTGACAGACTAAAAGGTGGTCACTTATTCCCTCAGTTTAGAGCAAAAAGTAAGTATACTATATAATTCTTCTTAGTCGGTCTGCACTTCTACAGTGGCAGGTGCCCCTGTGCAGGTTCCCGCTTGGCTCAAGCAGCTTAATATTCCGGGTCAAGAGCTTACGGAGGGTAGTTAACCGATATGAGAGTTCATCCTAATAGACTCAAACACTAAAGAAAAGTAGACTCGCAGCCTGTTAGGCGCCATCTATGCTGCTCTAAACAAATCACCTAACCATAGCCAGTGTTATGCCGTATCAGATGGCGACCTTCAGTTTGTGTGGTACAGTCTCAGTGGTCCATATTGTGTTGTGGGACAGGCTCAGAGATCCATATTGTGTTGTGGGCCAGTCTCAGTGGTCCATATTGTGTTGTACAACTCAGTGTTAGGTCACAACTACCTACTTCGTAGATATCAACCGGTATTAGGTCCGCATCTGCAGCCTTCTCAATTTATAGCTGGTTGATTGCACCTCTGAGCTCCTCGATATTTGGAGGAAGGGCCAGTTCATTGTTCAGGGATGACTGGGGCAGGCGGTTGGTTGAGGACTGTGCAGGAGTATTCTTTCCAGCGTTTCAATATTCTCGGTTTATCTGTCAGCAGTTCTGAGCCCTCCGCATTCAGAATTGAAGTTCCATACTACGGCTGAGGGCCACAAACAGTCTTTAAAGCGTCATAGAAGTATTTTGTGTTGTTTCTGTCGGAATAAAGTTGAATTGCATATGCCTTGTTTCCGAACCACGTGTAATTCATATTCCTGAGTTTTCCTTGGACCACACTTGGTATGCTTGTGAACGCCATCTTTTTGGCTGCAGACGATGTGCCCGTTTGATGATCCCTGAAGGACTTTTAAGGGACCTGGATGGAAAACTAAAGAATCTGCAGCTTTGTCAGACCAATGTGGATGAAGATTAGGCCGCCATTAGAGACTCAGTATACACTTCAACCTCTGAACACATTCGATGCACGACACGTAAACATCAAGATCGGTTTGATGAGAACGAAGCAGAAATCATGTCGCTTATGATATGGGAACAGTGTGGTGTTTCAAAGCATGCATTGGAATGTATTCCACCCTATGAAGCACATAATTAATAGTCTGTGCCATATCTTATGTTTAGTTTCCTCGCTATTCTGTTTGAGCTGACAAAAACAACGCCTAGTTGTTATTATTTAATTTGTTTCGTTGTTTCTTTGTTTCTTTTTACGTGTTTTTTGCAAGCTTATAGCATTTACAATAGCCTAGTTCAGTCTTCGTCGTTCAAAGCTTCTCCCCCAAGACGCGACAATTTTTTACAGAAGACAATATTTGTTTAAATACAGAAAATAAAATGGACAAGGAAGAGTTATTAATATATATGAAAAGATCCTCTTGAAATCCAATTAATTTACGAGATTATTCATGTTTTTAACAAAAATATCATAACAGCCTTTGCTGGATGTCTTGGAAACGTCAGCAGGTATTTATAGGGGACAGAAATAAAAATCGCTTCATCAGAGCAGCCGCCCCGCAGTGTGCGTGCTAGGTTTCTTATTATTTCTATTACGTATTATTACATATATATCATAGCTTGGCGATGTTGATCTAAGAGTGGCAGAAAATGATAACAATGATGATGATGTTGGAGAAGAATTTGATGAAGAAAAGACGATAATGATCAAGAAGACAAGATAGAAATT
Source organism: Ariolimax columbianus (assembly GCA_036924085.1). NCBI lineage: Eukaryota > Metazoa > Mollusca > Gastropoda > Stylommatophora > Arionidae > Ariolimax > Ariolimax columbianus. The sequence goes on from JAVGWX010000012.1 coordinate 17,019,265, forward strand.
GTAGAAAAACAACATAAAATTATGAAGAAATGAAATTAGAAAACGAAGAAATTTACGAAGTTGGATGTGAAGAAGAAATTGAAGAAGAACAAGTAGTAGTAATAGTAGTTGTGGTAGCAGTAGTACAGTAGTAGTAGTAATAGTAGTACTAATAGTAGTATTGGTAGTAGTTGTGTTATGAATAGTATTAATAGTAGTAGTGGTAGCAGAAGCAGTAGTTGTGGTAGTAGTAGTACTAGCATAGTTAGTAGTAATGGCAGTAGTAGTAGTACTAGCATAATTAGTAGTAATGGCAGTAGTAGTAGTACTATCATAGTTAGTAGTAATGGCAGTAGTAGTAGTACTATCATAATTAGTAGTAATGGCAGTAGTAGGGGTACTAGCATAATTAGTAGTAATGGCAGTAGTAGTGGTACTAGCATAATTAGTAGTAATGGCAGTAGTAGTGGTACTAGCATAATTAGTAGTAATGGCAGTAGTAGTGGTACTAGCATAATTAGTAGTAATGACAGTAGTAGTAGTACTAGCATAATTAGTAGTAATGACAGTAGTAGTGGTACTAGCATAATTAGTAGTAATGACAGTAGTAGTGGTACTAGCATAGTTAGTAGTAATGGCAGTAGTAGTAGTACTAGCATAATTAGTAGTAATGGCATTAGTAGTAGTACTAGCATAGTTAGTAGTAATGGCATTTGTAGTGGTACTAGCATAATTAGTAGTAATGGCAGGAGTAGTGGTACTAGCATAATTAGTAATAATGACAGTAGTAGTAGTACTATCATAATTAGTAGTAATGACAGTAGTAGTGGTACTAGCATAGTTAGTAGTAATGACAGTAGTAGTAGTACTAGCATAATTAGTAGTAATGGCAGTAGTAGTGGTACTAGCATAATTAGTAGTAATGGCAGTAGTAGTGGTACTAGCATAGTTAGTAGTAATGACAGTAGTAGTGGTACTAGCATAATTAGTAGTAATGACAGTAGTAGTAGTACTAGCATAATTAGTAGTAATGACAGTAGTAGTGGTACTAGCATAGTTAGTAGTAATGACAGTAGTAGTGGTACTAGCATAGTTAGTAGTAATGACAGTAGTAGTGGTACTAGCATAGTTAGTAGTAATGACAGTAGTAGTAGTACTAGCATAATTAGTAGTAATGACAGTAGTAGTAGTAATGACAGTAGTAGTGTAGCGGGAAGTGGAATACAAACAGGAAGAACAAAAACACAATAAGGTTTGACCTAGGCGACCATGCACCGGCACACCCACAGATCATAAATAAATCTGCCCATGCCAATTGATGCCTGGAAACTAGTTGATGTCGACATGACGGATTTGGTCTTCCCTTCTCTGATTGCGAACGTCGGTAATTGGCACAGAACACAGCCATTTCACTGAGGAGGGCACCTGGGAATGATGCTTCCTTTTTCAGAATTGCTATATTCAACGCGTGAGCCGAGAAAACTGAATCGAGAGAGGGGAGGGTTCATATAATTAACTTTAAACGGGGAACAGTTCTAGTCCAGAATTTATCTTCACTGTGTGCTTAAATCAACTAGGTTTACGTTAAGTAGAATTTGGAATGAAAACAAGGTGCAGGCTAGATTGAAGGTGCGTTAAATCTATACAGGTGAACGTTGCCAGACCATGTTAAATGATATGTGTTTTGTTATCATCAGCGTAAGTACGGACACATGGGGAAGCTTCCAAGTAGAGATTTATAAATACAGCGCCAAGCACTGAATTCCTTATATCGTTTATCTGTCGTGGCATACCGCTTTTACCACATGGAGGCCCGTGTTTGAATGTAATGTTTCTAAAAAATACATGTTCTGTTCCGTATTGGTTGAATATGTTTGTCTGGTAAAGACACATCTCTCTTCTTGCGATCCATTTAATTATGAGCATACTTTGTTCACGATCTCTTCAGCAGCGTCCAGATGCCAGAGGGCTGGAACTTGCCTCTAGCGACAATGTTGCTGGTTTTGATCATCCATATTGGCACGCCCCAGCAAAATCAGCTGTAAATTGATACCTTGGATAAAATTAAGGGCAGACAAGACAGCGACGAAGGGAATTGGTTATCTCACCTCACGTGATTTTTTGAAATTGTACAATTTAGTTCTGCATCGCTTGATCCCCAGGGTAGATGTCTAATAGGAGACCTCCTTTAATTAACATTCACCATCTCATCAGTACGGACAGTTATTCCACACTCGGTTGGAGTTTGACCTGTGTCTTATGAGTTGGAAATTCTTCTAGCAGAAAATAAATGTATGTTCTATTGTCCCCATAGCTAGGCGTAGTATCGTGTGAGCGGCAGAGATCTACACCTCTGAACCTCACGATAAAGGTACTGTATGTTCTTCCTGGTATTGGCTCGCTGTAATCGACTCTTACCTGATGTTTAAGGAAGGAAAGACAGAAAAAATGAGAATTGGCCAAACCCCCCCCCCCCCCCCCCCTCATAAAATTTTGATACCTAGTAAAATGACGTTTCTAACACTTTATTCCCTACATCAGCTCCAGAAACCTTTACCTTTACATATGTGCTACACCGCGCAGCTTAAAGCAGTCGTTGCATTGTTAGGACTGAATGAGCCGTTGTATTATATATATATTTTTAATTTTCAAACATTATTTTCTTTATTTGGGGAAGGGGAGCAGGGGCGGATGGAGCATTGACAAGGTAGGAAGGAGAGACACCACCTGAAAAGTGCCTCGGCGCACGCTTCCTCGAATAGGCCTTCTCTAGTAGGGTCATTTGTTTCATTGCATTAAAAAAGGATTATAGGAAGAATGAGTGTCACCTCTATTTGTTCCACTTGTCACTTTCCCCTGCATCTTCCCTGCGTGACCTATTCATTCCTAACTTGGTAAGGACTTTCTGACGTCACGTGATATCACACTACCCAGTATTAAACGTCCTTGATGCACTCTATCAATTGTCCTATCGATTTTCTCCGTTGTTACATAATGTTTTAAACCACAGCCTTCATAATTTCTTCATCATCACCATCTTCTTCTCATTCCCGGAATAGCCTGTTCTGTTGTATTCCTGAAAGGACAAACTAAAAGCGCTCTATTGATACGTCCTGGCTAATATTGAACGGGTGCTGGAAATAGACCCTCGGAAGACAGGTCAGTTTTACCCTACTAATCACAGGGCGTTGCTACGGTAATCCTGCTTAACTCGAGAGGAGCCGCATACATTTGGTTCACGTACTAGGCTGACAAGCCAACGGCGCGAGGCTACAAGGTGAGGGATTACGGCCGAACGCCTCTAAGCCAAAATCCCGCCCAAAAGCAGCTCAGCACGAATGCAAAGGGGAGGCTTCGACATGGTGGGGACCTGGAGCCCCCGCTCCAGCCCCGCCCGGTTTAGCCGCAGAATGGGGTCTCTGCCGTCCGCTGATCAAAGCGGGCGAGAAGCTGCTCGATTTTCACCCTATACGGAGATGAGGTATGAAACCATTTGTGGAAGACTTAGTTCTCGGTCGGGGTGCCCTAAGCAGTAGATCAGCTACCTCACTGCGAACTGCTGAGATTCAACCCTTGACCATGAGATATGTCCGCTCCCCAGGCGAACAACATCTCCGTGCAAGACCAGGCTTGTCCCCAGGTCAAATGCACTATTTCGAGAGGAATCACAGGTCGCTGACATTTGGTCCACGTGCTTGGCTGATAAGCTACCATCTGAGGGATTACGGCCGAACGCCTCTAAGGCAGAATCCCGCCCCAAATATCAGCACCGCTGTGATGGGAGGCTACGACATGGCTGGGGCTTGCGTCTCAGCCCGACCTGATCGAGCCGCAGAAATGCACCTTGCAAAATGCACTCCTGCCTCGCTCTTTGCATCTGTCTGCTATCAGTCATCCCGATGGACGCAGAAGAGATGCAGTCCAGTGGACATTGCACCCCCTGCCCTATTGTGACAACCTCCCGGGTGGCGGGGAATGCTAGGCGTACCATCACTGCAGATGAGCCGAGAAAATAAAGGGAGCAAAGAGATACCTCACTCACATGCATATGCTACGTTTCTGGCGGGACGTGACGATCCTGGGACAAAGTCAGACTGGACTGCCTCTCTTCCGGGATAGTACAAACTAGTACATAGTCCATCATATCATTGCCAAACCCTATAGACACGAGTAGGGAAGACTCGATAGTCCTGCAAGACAACTTCCCAAAAGAGACAACTCTGACCAAAAACAACTGCTGCCTTGCAGTTAGGCTGGGGACAGCCAAAGGCTAAGGAGGGCAACCCTACAGAAACGCCACAGGCTTAACAAAATAAAACAGTGCAACGTAAATATCGCTGTAAACAGCGTACGATGAAGAAGAAGTATTCCTGAAAGTATTTTTGATAATATTTATATTGTTCTCCACATCGAGAAGAATGTTCAAGAAATTGCTTGCTTTAGTATATACGAATGGTAGTAGATGCTGCAATCGAAGATGAAGTGTTATAGACTTCATTGCTCTAGATTTTATAAGGTGATGTGGCGATTGTATCACTCCCTTTCCTTGCTTAAGAATAATCCAGTTACTATTAATAACTGAATTAACTGGAGCGTGTCGATCCAATTACCTTAGCTATAAGAATCGTGGGCTATACAACTCTGTTAGTTTGATGCCCTGGCAATAAGGTAGACATTGTTCTACTACACAATGACTAGTATCACTTTTCGTGTTGTCCTGGCTATCGAATGGATTATGAAGAACACAATTTATAGACAGGAACATGGAATTCAATTACTTTTGACGAAATGATTTGCTGATGTCCTGCCTCTTCTATCTCACAACCACAATCACATGCAACATGAAATAAATATACTTACTAAATTGTCACTGAAATTGGGGCTGAAATGGAAACAGAGCCAAAAACACAGATTATGAAAATAGATACACCTAACGGAAATCAGATGGTACTGGGAGACACGGTACAATAAGAAGTACGATCATTCTTATATCTTGGTAGCAATTTAAGACGTGAAAGTCTTCTTCAGAAGATGCTAGAGGGAAAGATTCAAAGGAATTGAGGACACGAGTGTCCACGACATAATTTTACATGACAGGCGTGCAGGGACATTAAAGTACGAACATATGCTTAAAGGAAGAGAATTGCTGAGGATATGCTCCAATGCAGACAACCTTACAAACAGTCTCGGGAATGATCAACCATATGAGGATATGCTCCAATGCAGACAACCTTACAAACAGTCTCGGGAATGATCAACCATATGAGGATATGCTCCAATGCAGACAACCTTACAAACAGTCTCGGGAATGATCAACCATATGATGATGATGGTAGGGATATAGCTTAAGTCGAAGGCACTGATATAAATGTCACCTTAATAGTACAGAATACGAGAGGGGCTATTATTGATTAGGGAGAATGTAGAAGTTGAAAGAAATTAGGCCCAGTACAAAAAAAACATATATTCAATAAGCCCGTCCTAATGTATGATTTTGTGATGTGGTGAGCAAAGAAAAGTACAGCTTAAAAAGTCTATTTTGTCATCAAGGAGTCCTTGCTCCGAATTGGGGAAATGCAATGGAAAAACAGTTATAGAACTTTGAGAGAAAACAGAACGAAAACCATATGTTAGCATTACAAGGCAGTCACTGTTTGAAATCATCAGGTCAGTTCAAGTCAAGTCATCCCGTAACCGGTGAGGTCGTTGGGGCACACATAAAGACATCCTCACAACAGCACGCCACCCTTCTCTGTCAGCGGTCGCTGCTTGTGCCTCTTCTGGTCGGAGATTGGTCCATTCTTTTATGTTGTCCTTCCAGCTCTTTTTTGGACGGCCTCTTCGTCGTCTGCCTTGCACCTTTCCGTGAAGGATCGTATATGCAAGACCATTTGATCTCGATATGTGACCGTTCCAAGCCAGTTGACAAGGGGTCTTCATATTGCTGTTGTAATTCTGTCTGAAATCATCAAGGTAACAATAATATGGACAACCCAAACAATCATATAAATGGTAGTCGACTTGCCTGAAAACGGCAGAAATGACATGGAAATGGTAGTCGACTTGCCTGAAAACGGCAGAAATGACATGGAAATGGTAGTCGACTTGCCTGAAAACGGCAGAAATGACATGGAAATGGTAGTCGACTTGCCTGAAAACGGCAGAAATGACATGGAAATGGTAGTCGACTTTCCTGAAAACGGCAGAAATGACATGGAAATGGTAGTCGACTTGCCTGAAAACGGCAGAAATGACATGGAAATGATGAGACATGCTAGGAACACTTCCCGAGACTTTGTTTAGGATCTATGCATGGAGTTGAAGTGGTTCGATTGTTTGATTTATTGACCAGAAACTCAACCCACCTGTTCTAACAATACGCATCACAAGAACGAGCACCATTTATCGGCAATGTCAAGAAATGTCAAGAAAGAACTATATCGAACTATATCGAACTATATCGACTTTCTACAATTGATTTCTTGGTTCTAATTCGAACGTCCTGGTCAGGTGAAACACGGTGACCAATGTTCTATCCCTCTTCCCAGCGTCGCAACTAAAAACAGGCTGTGTTACAGCAGCCTGGTCATCGAACTGGGCATCGATATTGTGGTGCTCGTAGTGAAACACGGCGAACAGCAATAATGACAAAGAAAAAGGTACACATTTTCATAAAAGTGGGTGTGTAGAACAGATAGATTGAAATGGTATGATAGGATTAGTAATGTGGGACTGTTGGAAAGGGCCAAACATGACACCAGCAACTGGTATTGAATAGGACATACGTTAAACCATTTAGTACCATAAACAAAACAGTCTCTTTTCTGGAATACCCCACACAAGGAAGTAAAGGCAAACCAAAACACAAGTGGGGAATAGAGCTCGAGAGCAAACATAAAGGAAACAGGGAATGTCTGGACACAGCTGGAACTGATTCCTTGCTCAGGAGGACACGCAGTGTAACTGTTCATAACCTGTGCTGTATAGGGAGCTGAACGGTTTTGATTGATTGAATGTTGAGCCTCGTGTACTGCACTACACTATAACCAGAGCTACTCAAGTACACCATCTTCAGTATGTTCTGTGGTATAAAACATGCCACCAAAAACCTACTACGCGACAATATTCACCACAAGTAAAACAAAACTCGTATTCGCGTAGCTGTGACAATGTCAAACGGACAAATATTGATTTATATGTTGCTGCAGTCTAAATCCTATGTTTTTCCTGGCATTTCCATTGATACAATCTATTTTGAAAGAAGACAAGTAACATTTCTTCCCTCCTGTCCAATGTCTCGGGTTGTGACATGGCTTACCATTAGTTTAACATACCAAAAAAAGTCACACTTTATTAACCTCTCTCTATTAATTTAGATCATTCTCCATGTCTCGTCTTCTGCCCTTTCCACTTACTCTCTCACACACTCCTCTGAAAATATATTTTTATATCGCACCTGTTCTGTCAACTTCAACTGCCTCTCATGTCCTCTTCATCTCTGTTTTCATATCTGACCTGTTCTGTCTTATATTTTCCTTGCCGTCTACTTTTATCTCACAATCAGTCTCTCTCATTCAATTTTCCTTTCATCTCTCACTCACCCGTTTCCATTCTCTCCAATCTCCCACATCCTTCATGTTTTCGTCTTTCTATCATTCGCTATCAATCCTCTTCACCAGTCATTCACTCTCTGCCATTCTGCATCTTCATAGCTGTCACTCTCTTGCATTATCTTTCTATTTCCCTCACATCATCTTCCAGTCACTATTTTCCGTTCTCGCTTAAACTCCATCCGTCTCTCACTCACTCTTGCATTCCCCCTGCCCTTCACTAACTAAAGAGCCACTGAGGCACACTGTTAGTTCCCTGGCTGTATATCAGTCGAGCAATCTAGGTTCAATCCCCAACTGACGAGGCATATTTCCTCGCACACAAATGTCCCTCATGTTCTGCTTTACAAACTGGGTACCAGAACAAGTCTCGCAAGTAAAAGCCGCCGGCGTGACGCAGACCACATCGCCTTTTATGTGCCGTTTGTCAAGAAAATATAGACCTAACACCATTTTCCCAAATATGTCACACAGCGTGTAAACGGGATTTCTCTCCAAATAACGCTTGCTCTCTGTCTATCTCCGTCTCTCTATCTTTAACCCTCTATCATTCACGTTATCGTATTCTAAATCCCTTTCCCTATTTCCATACATCTATGACTCACTGTCTCACATTCACTCCCCTCCAAACATCTCTCATTCGTGTCTACGCATTCTGCCTCTCTCACTCTCTCTCTATCTCTCTCTCTCTCTCTCCACAAATCTATCACTGACTTTTTGACTGTTTGTATCTTCATACCTTTCTCAGTCTTCCCTTTTACATTTTGGTTTTCTCTGTAAATACCTCTCGCACACTTTCTTTAAATCGCTCTAACTATTTAAATACTCCTTCCTCACTTTCTCGCATTCTCTACCTCTCTACAAACACCTTTCTCTCTCTCACTTTCTCGTATTCTCTCTCCCTCTACAAGCACCTCTAACATTTTTATATTCTCTCTCCCTCTCTACAAACATCTCTGTCTCGCTTTCTTATATTCTGTTTCTCTCTCTACAAACACATATGTCCAACTTTCTCGCAACCTCTGTCCTTCTACAAACACATCTGCCTAACTTTCTGACATTCTCTCTCCCTCTACAAACACCTCTGTCATTGTCTCGCATTCTTTCTCTCTCTCTCTCTCTGTCTCTCTCTCTCTCTCTCTATATATATATATATATATACACACCTCTCCTTCTCTCTAACTTTATCGCATGTTCTGTCCCTCTACAAATATCTCTGCCACACTTTCTCGCAATCCCCATCTGCCTTAATTTCTCACCCTATTAAATTACCCACCTCTCTTTATCCATCTCTCATTCGCTTTCTCCAATTGTCTCTCCCTCTTAAAAAATGTCTTACTCCCTTTCTCGCACTCGATCTCCTTTCATTTCGGAATAGCTCTATTATATTCTCCATCCTTCTCCATACCTCTCATCAATCAATCATTGCCTATCTTACTAACTAAAATTTCTTCTTCTCCATACCTCTCATCAATCAATCATTGCCTATCTTACTAACTAAAATTTCTTCTTCTCCATACCTCTCATCAATCAATCATTGCCTATCTTACTAACTAAAATTTCTTCTTCTCCATACCTCTCATCAATCAATCATTGCCCATCTTACTAACTAAAATTTCTTCTTCTCCATACCTCTCATCAATCAATCATTGCCTATCTTACTAACTAAAATTTCTTCTTCTCCATACCTCTCATCAATCAATCATTGCCCATCTTACTAACTAAAATTTCTTCTTCTCCATACCTCTCATCAATCAATCATTGCCTATCTTACTAACTAACATTTCTTCTTCTCCATACCTCTCATCAATCAATCATTGCCCATCTTACTAACTAAAATTTATTCTTCTCCATACCTCTCATCAATCAATCATTGCCCATCTTACTAACTAACATTTCTTCTTCTCCATACCTCTCATCAATCAATCATTGCCTATCTTACTAACTAAAATTTCTTCTTCTCCATACCTCTCATCAATCAATCATTGCCTATCTTACTAACTAAAATTTCTTCTTCTCCATACCTCTCATCAATCAATCATTGCCCATCTTACTAACTAAAATTTCTTCTTCTCCATACCTCTCATCAATCAATCATTGCCTATCTTACTAACTAACATTTCTTCTTCTCCATACCTCTCATCAATCAATCATTGCCCATCTTACTAACTAAAATTTCTTCTTCTCCATACCTCTCATCAATCAATCATTGCCTATCTTACTAACTAACATTTCTTGTTCTCCATACCTCTCATCAATCAATCATTGCCTATTTTACTAACTAACATTTCTTCTTCTCCATACCTCTCTCAGTCACTCTGTTGCAAGTCACCTTCATTTTACCCAGCTCACAATCACTCTTTTGCATACATTTCTTCCTTTTCCCTTAGTATCTCACCCTCTCCCATCCACACTCTCCCTCTCATTTCCTCTCTCATTCACGCACCATCATCCACTATATGTGTCCCTTTCATCTTTCACTCAAACTTTTACATTCACTCTCTCCATCTGTCTTTCATCTCTCACCCACTCTTTGACACTCTTTTTCTTCTACTACATTAGGTCCTCACCCACTGTCGGACACTCTTTCTCTTCCACTACATTAGGTCATCTCACCCACTCTCCGACACTCTTTCACTCATACTACATTATGTTATCTCACACACTCTCTAACACTCACACTCTTACTACATTAGGTCCTCTCACCAACTTTCTGACACTCTTTCACTCGTACTACTACATTATGTCCGCTCACCCACTTTCTGTCCTTCTATGTACCAAGACAACTTTCAATTACACCCCGCATCCCCCCCTCCTCTCTCTCCACCCACACACACATACGTAAACAAATAAACCAAATCATCATTAATCTCTCACTGTCTCTCTATCACACCTTCTTTCAGTGCCTGTTATTTCATCTCACTCTCCTACTATGTAAAAAAAACATTATAATCAGCCAATGCAAAAGCCATGACACAGGTTTCCTGTAAAGGGACCAGCTGCAGTTGAAACGCATGCCTAACAATGGAGCAAAAAAGGTGAATGAATGAATGAGTTATTTTTTCCAATTCCTCGCTCACTCCTTCTCTTGCATTATATTTCTCTCTATTTCCCACTATAAAAATGATAACGCCCTGTATCAGCTGTCACAAAACTTGAAACATTCGTCAATAATGAATCTTCCTAGCTCCTTTCTCTTTCATTTCCATTTTGAGTATCACTCTCTATCCATCTATCCATCTCTCTCATGACTCTATATCTCACTCATTTACCGTCTCTGGCTGTATCGCTATCCCTAGTCCAATCTCCCATATCTGAATGTATCACCCTCTCTAGTCCAATCTCCCATCTCTGAATGTATCACCCTCTCTAGTCCAATCTCCCATCTCTGAATTTATCACCCTCTCTAGTCCAATCTCCCATCTCTGAATTTATCACCCTCTCTAGTCCAATCTCCCATCTCTGAATGTATCACCCTCTCTAGTCCAATCTCCCATCTCTGAATTTATCACCCTCTCTAGTCCACTCTCCTATCTCTGACTCTATCGCCGTTTCTATTCCAATCTCCCATCTCTGACTGTATCACCTTTTCTAGTCCAATTTCCAATCTCTTACTGTATCGCCCCCTCTAATCAAATATCCCATATCTGACTGTATCGTCCTCTCTAATTCAATATCCCATCTCTGACTGTATCGCCCTCTCTAATCCATATCCCATCTGACTGTATCGCCCTCTCTAATCCAATATCCCATCTCTGACTGTACTGCCCTCTCTAATCCAATCTCTCATCTCTGGATGTGTCGCCCTTTCTAGTCTAATCTCTGACTGTATCTTCTCCTCTAGTCCAATCTCCCATATATGACTGTATCGCCCACTCAACTTTCTCCCTTTCCTTAGCCACCCTCTCCAACTCCCTCTACCTCGCTTACTCTGTCATTCTCTCTTTGACTTTCTCACCCTCACTATGTAATCTTCTTACATCCGCTTTAGTCTTTTCTCTCTCTGTCTCTCTCACCTGCTGAACCTCTTTCTCCATATATGTCTCTCTCACTTCCTTTGCCATGCTCCCGTTCTCACCCTCTCTCACATCTCACATTCTCTCCTTCCCCCTTCCATTTTACCCAATTTATCTTCTCTCATTATCTCTCCCTTTATCTCCATCTCATCTTCTCTCTCTCTCTCTCTCTCTCTCTCTCTCTCTCTCTCTCTCTCTCTCTCTAAAACAGCGTACAGATCCATCCATTATCATGAACACCAGACCCATTGTTCCCTCTTCACTGTTGCTTTCTGCCTGTGTACTTCTCAATATGCCTCCTTCTCTCTCAACCATTCCTCCCTAGTTTTATTCTTCGTCACTTTCTCCCATTGCTCTCACTCCATCAGTCACTCAATATCTCAACATACAAACATCTCTCCATCACTCACACACTATCCCAATAAATTAATTCCCCCAATCTCGCCATCACTGTCTCAACAAAACATTCTCTATCACTCTCTCAACAAATCACTCCCTCTAAATCACTCACTCTCTATGTTAACATGTATCTCCCTTCCTCTCAGTCCTTCTCACTCTTCGTGTTCTTGTTAATACAACGCCACAAGCCAAATACGAGAAGACAAAAAGAAACCTGCAAGTCATAAATCACTCCTGGATGCCTCTATCATTTGTGTGGAGGTCCTATATACGCGTCCTATCTAACACTTGATGGCTGCCACACACGAGTTCTCAACACCACACATACACAAATAACTAAATTAAATTAAAACCAAACCCAAATTTAAGCCAGAATACAACTAGTTAAATTACACCAAACCCAAATTCAAGCCAAAATATATATGCCAGTAATAATACATACAATATGCTCGATGTACTCGATTAAGACCAAATGGAATCGACACGTCTACGCACACAGTTTGCTGTTCTATAGTTGAGCTACCATTTAACCAAGCGTGTTTTTTAAGCGCCATTAGTATAGAGTCGCAGATATCAAGAACAAGAACAAGAACAAGAACAAGAAGAGAGGCGGTGTCCTGTATTACTGAGGCAGAAAAGAGGTTTGGATGAGTGCCCTTAGTTAATACTTTAATCAAAGAAAAGAATGGACCCGTACTGGCGATAAAATGACTTAGTATAATCACGTGATCACTACATCGGGCAGGAAATTCAGTGCATGTTGCAGTAAGTGTGGTGCAGTGAGTGTGGTGCAGTAAGTGTGGTGCAGTGAGTGTGGTGCAGTAAGTGTGGTGCAGTGAGTGTGGTGCAGTGAGTGTGGTGCAGTGAGTGTGGTGCAGTAAGTGTGGTGCAGTAAGTGTGGTGCAGTAAGTGTGGTGCAGTGAGTGTGGTGCAGTGAGTGTGGTGCAGTGAGTGAGGTGCAGTGTGTGTGGTGCAGTGAGTGTGGTGCAGTGAGTGTGGTGCAGTGAGTGTGGTGCAGTGAGTGTGGTGCAGTGAGTGTGGTGCAGTGAGTGTGGTGCAGTGAGTGTGGTGCAGTGAGTGTGGTGCAGTGAGTGTGGTGCAGTAGGTGTGGTGCAGTAAGTGTGGTGCAGTGAGTGTGGTGCATTGATTGGTGCAGTGAATGTGGTGCAGTGAATGTGGTGCAGTGAGTGGGGTGCAGTGAGTGGTGCAGTGAATGTGGTGCAGTGAATGTGGTGCAGTGAAAGTGGTGCAGTGAGTGTGGTGCAGTGAGTGTGGTGCAGTGAGTGTGGTGCAGTGAGTGGTGCAGTGAGTGGTGCAGTGAATGTGGTGCAGTGAATGTGGTGCAGTGAATGTGGTGCAGTGAATGTGGTGCAGTGAATGTGGTGCAGTGAATGTGGTGCAGTGAATGTGGTGCATTGAATGTGGTGCAGTGAGTGTGGTGCAGTGAATGTGGTGCAGTGAGTGTGGTGCAGTGAGTGTGGTGCAGTGAGTGTGGTGCAGTGAGTGTGGTGCAGTGCGTGTGGTGCAGTGAGACAGTGAAGCTTGGGGTTGACAAGCCGATATTATCGATGATGTTGCTGACTTAATGATCTTAGTTGTTGGTGAGGGTTTCGGTTGTATGATCCGCTCGGCAGCGCAGGGGTTAGTGCATTGGCTTTCCAGTCGAGGGATCGTGGTTCAGTTTCGTGTTGGTGCATGATTTTTTTCCGATCTGAAAACAACGCATGAGGGCCGACCCAGTCTCAAAAGTGGGTTATCAAAATAATCTGGGAATGTAATGTTTACCGGCGGGATGTTGACCACATGTGTTAGTATTAGACGTTGTGCTGGGCACATGCCACGACAGAACATCAGATGGTCTGATCACCTCGTGAGTGTACAATCTGATCAATGTACCCCGCAAAAATCGCTGTCACACCGCAGCAAACACCGCTGTCACCTACACCAAACAAGACAATAATCATCCATATCATCAAATAAAATACTACCACAACGACATTCAACACCATCACCACAATATACATCATTACCACAAGCATCCGTCACAAACATCACCACAATAACCACTATCACGATAATCACCACAATAAAGATTATCTCCACTATCACAACAAGCACCACAATCCCCACAATAACCATTATCACCACATTAACTATTATCACCACAATCCTTACCATCACCACAATCACCACAATAACCATTATCACCACAATAACTAGTATCACCACAATCCTCACCATCACCACAATCACCACAATAACCATTATCACCACAATCCTCACCATCACCACAATCACCCCAATAACCATTTCACCACAATCCTCAACATCACCACAATCACCACAATAACCATTATCACCACAATCCGCACCATCACCACAATCACCCCAATAACCATTTCACCACAATCCTCAACATCACCACAATCACCACAATAACCATTATCACCACAATCCTCACCATCACCACAATAACCCCAATAACCATTTCACCACAATCCTCAACATCACCACAATCACCACAATAACCATTATCACCACAATCCGCACCATCACCACAATCACCCCAATAACCATTATCACCACAATCCTCACCATCACCACAATCACCCCAATAACCATTTCACCACAATCATCAACATCACCACAATCACCACAATAACCATTATCACCACAATCCGCACCATCCCCACAATCACCACAATAACCATTATCACCACAATCCGCACCATCACCACGATCACCCCAATAAGCATTATCACCACAATAACCATTATCACCACAATCCTCACCATCACCACAATTATCATTAATCCCACAATACCACAATCTTCACCACAACCATCATCATCACCTCAATCACCATCACAACAATGATCATTGCCAGTTATATAGCGAGAGAAAGGTCAGCTCGCAGATCGACACACCATACATCAGACAACAACACGGGTCTACAATAAGAGACACAACACACTTGTCAACAAGAAAGGCAACCTCGGGTCTCTATTCTTCATGAACGGAACAGTTCAGCAAAATAAACACTACACTCCGTCAACTAAAGAAACAGAGAAGGGAGAGAGATATAAGGATAAGCAAGATCCACAGAACAATAGACTGCAGAGTAAGGCTTAGTTCTGGGCAACGTTCACAACAGACTTCTGCTATCGATTTGTGGCAGACGACATAAATAGCGTTCAACTCCAGGCGACGAATCCTCCATTTTGTCCCGCGTGTGACCTGCATGCGCCTGACATAAGAACAGATCGTCAACACGGAAGGCAATTTTAAAAGACAATAATGCGTCATTTTTGTTTTCTTTATTTTTCCGTTAGCCAATATTTAATAATATGCGTCAGAGAAGAATGACACAGATGACACCACGATGTTGATATGGCTGTAGCATATCCTTCATTGATAGGACGACTGCAGGTGATTAACATTCAGAACGTCCTTGACGATTACATTTAAATAGCCAAGTTTATTTCCATTATGAACTTAGCGACCTGCCTCTGCTTTATTTCTTCACCGTAAAGTTAATCTTTCAAATATTCACATGATTTTCCCTCTTAAAACTTGATTGTTTGTTTCCGGTATAAATCGTCTTTTTCTCATAAACTTGGCGTTCTGTACCATGTTTCTATGAACGCAATTGGTGTGTATTTAAAAATGACAAACAACGCCTTTACTATTTCCTTCATCAGCTTGACGGCCTATCTAAGGTCTCTCTGCGTATGAGCGAATCAATCTTCACAGTTTAAGAAGGTGATGATGCAACTTCTCTTCTTATTGAGTCAAATGTCTCATGATCTAATTAGTGATGCTCATGGATCGGTTAAATTAATCTACAAGTGTATTCCCGGGCCCCTTACATAGGAGATTGTTTTTTGCGTTCGCCTTATTTCTCTATTCCACAAGGTGGTGTGCGTTGCACTGTGGTTTTTATTTTTTGCGCATGTGGGCCCAGTGCATCCGACTTCAGCATGTATTTTATATAAGGATCTGCTTCCTCCTGCATGTTCTAAGGGTTTGCTTCCCCGGGATAACGGCCGGTGTTGTTGTGGGGATCGAACCCTGCACCTTCGGGTTGTGAGCCACTTAACCACTAGGCCACGCCGTCACCTACATAGGAGATAATATTTTGACAACTACACTTCCATTAATGTCGTAAAAGGGGACAAAAAGACTGCTGCGCATAGGACTAGCAAACTCATCGTGTATCAGCTTGCCACAACATGCACGTAAATGACTTTGGCATATTGTTCATAGAGGATGCCAACTGTAATCGTGGCTCTATACTCCCACTGGAGCAAAAAAAAAGAACAAGAAAAGTAAGTAGACGAACTGATAAGTGAGATTCCCATTGTCCCATTCTGCTATCTAGCGAAACAACAGAAACCTCAAAAGCTGGATATAATAGAAGATATATGCATCCAAATATAGGCACCTCAGTGATCTCAATCAGGTACCTCAGTGATCTCAGATATAGGTATCTCCTAGAAAATGACCGCTGATCATCTGCTGCAGAAATGCCCGACATACGAGGATCAGAGAGAGCAGATGTGGCCATCACCAGTGGAACCACAAGACAAGCTCTATGGCAGTGTCGACAGCCTCAGGATGACCGCCGCTTTTTTCGAAAAAATAATGGTTACTGTCTGACTGCGTACGAAGAAGAAGAAGAAGATATAGGTATCTCAGTGATCTCAGAAATAGGTACCTCAGTACTCTCATAGATATGTACCTCAGCGATCTCAGAGATAGGTACATTAGTGATCTCAGAGATAGGTTCATCAGTGATCTCAGAGAAAAGTACATCCGATAAATACCTCATAAGATAAATACCCCATAAGATATGTAATCCATAAGATTAGAACTATCTCGGAAGAAAAGTATCTTTGAAGAGAAGTACCTCAAAGAAAACAAACCTCTGAGATATGTACCTCAGAATATATGTATCTCAGAAAATATGTACCTCAGCAGAAAAGTAGCTCAGAAGAGAAGAACCTCAAAGAAAAGTACCTCAGAGATATGTACTTCAGAAAAAAGTACCTCAGAGATATGTACTTCAGAAAAAAGTACCTCAGAAGATAAGTACATCAGCAGATCAGCTCCGCAGAAATGAACTTTCTCAATCTGCATTCTCATAATTCCGATCACAATATATCAACACGAGAAATGAAGCACAGTGCAAAAAATAGAACGTAGACAGAACAGGAAAGGAAAATAACTGCAATGAGAAGGTGATAGATAATGAGAGGATGCGACATTAGGACATTTCCCAAATGGAAAAGATGGGACATACACATCACGAATAATTCAGACGAGTGGCATTCTCTCCCCAGACAATACGATCTTGCGCATCCCTGTCCACATCAGCTCACAAACAAGTTCGACTTTCGATTCGCCTAGTCTGTGTCACACAGCTCGTGTGTTCACAATGCAGCTAAAGAGACAAATGAGGTTGATTGAATAATTCTCGAACAAAAGAAAGAAAGAGGCCCAGGCAATAGCAGGCGGGTAGTCAGTGCTATGGCGGGTAGATTGTGTTAATGATATTTTAAAGAAACATAGCATGATGCTCACAAAGGTCACACATATCCATCATAGAGACTGATTCTTGACCGAGTGGTTTCTAGTAGCGTGTGACAGAGATCTCAATAGGACGACAACGTTACTAATGGAACATCGTTACAAATGAGGAAGACATAGATTTGAATAGGCCCACAACCTTACTGAGAGAATATCGTAACAGACGAGGAAGACAGAGATTCTATTGGTCGACGGCGTTACCGAGATAGTATCGTTACAAATTAGGAAGACAGAGATCTAAATAAGGCGACTGCTTGTTTGCTTGGCATCCTGTCAGTCTCGAAAGACAGTGGATTTCGAGCAAGAAAGGGGGCAGTCAGTTGTTGCCCTTGCTTTAGTCTGCTTCTTGCCGCATCCTGCCTTCCCCTGCCTGCAGAATAACACACAAAGCCTGCCTCCAGCCGAGTCTGCTTCTTGACGCATCCTGCCTTCCCCTGCCTGCAGAATAACACACAAATCCTGCCTCCATCCGGGTCTGCTTCTTGACGCATCCTGCCTTCCCCTGTTTGCAGAATAACACACAAAGCCTGCCTCCAGCCGAGTCTCCTTCTTGACGCATCATGCCTTCCCCTGCCTGCAGAATAACCCACAAAGACTGCCTCAATTGAGTCTGCTTCTTGACGCATCCTGCCTTCCCATGCCTGCAGAATAACACACAAATCCTGCCTCCATCCGGGTCTGCTTCTTGACGCATCTTGCCTTCCCCTGCCTGCAGAATAACACACAAATCCTGCCTACATCCGGGTCTGCTTCTTGACGCATCCTGCCTTCCCCTGCCTGCAGAATAACACACAAAGCCTGCCTCCAGCCGAGTCTGCTTCTTGACGCATCCTGCCTTCCCCTGCCTGCAGAATAACACACAAATCCTGCCTCCATCCGGGTCTGCTTCTTGACGCATCCTGCCTTCCCCTGTTTGCAGAATAACACACAAAGCCTGCCTCCAGCCGAGTCTCCTTCTTGACGCATCATGCCTTCACCTGCCTGCAGAATAACCCACAAAGCCTGCCTCAATTGAGTCTGCTTCTTGACGCATCCTGCCTTCCCATGCCTGCAGAATAACACACACAGCCTGCCTCCAGCCGAGTCTGCTTCTTGACGCATCCTGCCTTCCCCTGCCTGCAGAAAAAACACACAAAGCCTGCCTCCTGCCGAGTCTGCTTCTTGACGCATCCTGCCTTCCCCTGCCTGCAGAATAACACACAAATCCTGCCTCCATCCGGGTCTGCTTCTTGACGCATCCTGCCTTCCCCTGTTTGCAGAATAACACACAAAGCCTGCCTCCAGCCGAGTCTCCTTCTTGACGCATCATGCCTTCCCCTGCCTGCAAAATAACCCACAAAGCCTGCCTCCAGTTGAGTCTGCTTCTTGACGCATCCTGCCTTCCCCTGCCTGTAGAATAACACACAAAGCCTGCCTCCAGCCGAGTCTGCTTCTTGACGCATCCTGCCTTCCCCTGCCTGCAGAATAACACACAAAGTCTGCCGCCAGCCGAGTCTGCTTCTTGACGCATCCTGCCTTCCTCTGCCTGCAGAATAATACACAAAGCCTGCCTCCAGCCGAGTCTGCTTTTTGACGCATCCTGCCTTCCTCTGCCTGCAGAATAACACGCAAAGCCTGCCTCTAGCCGAGTCTGCTTCTTGACGCATCCTGCCTTCCTCTGCCTGCAGAATAACACACAAAGTCTGCCGCCAGCCGA
Organism: Ariolimax columbianus; assembly: GCA_036924085.1. Taxonomy (NCBI): domain Eukaryota; kingdom Metazoa; phylum Mollusca; class Gastropoda; order Stylommatophora; family Arionidae; genus Ariolimax; species Ariolimax columbianus. The sequence continues at coordinate 17,038,554 of JAVGWX010000012.1, forward strand.
GTCTGCTTCTTGACGCATCCTGCCTTCCTCTGCCTGCAGAATAACACACAAAGCCTGCCTCCAGCCGAGTCTGCTTCTTGACGCATCCTGCCTTCCCCTGCCTGCAGAATAACACACAAAGCCTGCCTCCAGCCGAGTCTGCTTCTTGACATATCCTGCCTTCTCCTGCCTGCAGAATAACACATAAAGCCTGCGTCCAACCGAGTCCGCTTCTTGACGCATCCTGCCTTCCCCTGCCTGCATAATAGCACACAAAGCCTGCCTCCAGCCGAGTCTGCTTCTTGACATATCCTGCCTTCTCCTGCCTGCAGAATAACACATAAAGCCTGCCTCCAGCCGAGTCTGCTTCTTGACGCATCCTGCCTTCCCCTGCCTGCAGAATAACACACACAGCCTGCCTCCAGCCGAGTCTGCTTCTTGACGCATCCTGCCTTCCCCTGCCTGCAAAATAACACACAAAGCCTTCCTCCAGCCGAGTCTGCTTCTTGACGCATCCTGCCTTTCCCTGCTTGCAGAATAACACGCAAAGCCTGCCTCCAGCCGAGTCTGCTTCTTGACGCATACTGCCGTCCCCTGCCTGCAAAATAACACACAAAGCCTGCCTCCAGCTGAGTCTGCTTCTTGACGCATCCTGCCTTCCCCTGCCTGCAGAATAACACACACAGCCTGCTTCCAGCCGAGTCTGCTTCTTGACGCATCCTGCCTTCCCCTGTCTTCAGAATAACACACAAAGCCTGCCTCCAGCCGAGTCTGTCTTTAGAAAGTTCCTCCCAGTTGCACGTGTTCATATGCAACGCCTTCAGGTCACGCTTCCAAACATCTTTGTAGCGGAGGAAGGGTCTACCTTTTTTTAGGCTTGGCCGTAGTCAGCTCTCCGTAAATGGTATTTTGTATTATTCCCCCATCCTCCTTTTACGATCGTGACCAAGCCACTGCAAGCGGCCCTTTCATGAGAATCGGAATTAAGCTGACAATCGTTGCACCGTTCAACACTTCGTTGTTAGTCACTATGTCACTCTTGAAATTCCAAGTATGGGTTTCAGGCAACGCAAATTAAAAATATTTAGCTTTATTTCTTGTGAGGCATTCAGGGTCCATGTTTTGCTTCCATAGAACAGGGTACTAATCACACATGATCTGTACACAGCAACCTTTGTGGAGATGGTCAGCATGTTGTTATTCCACACTCTCTGTAAGAGCCTAGCAAGTGCTGATGAGGTCATCCCTAATCGTTTTTGCAGTTCTGCGTCCAGACAAAGGTTGTCGGTGATGATAGATCCAGCTCTGCGTCCACTGAAAGGTTGTCGGTAATGATAGATCCAGCTCTGCGTCCACTGAAAGGTTATCGATGATGATAGATCCAGCTCTGCGTCCCCTGAAAAGTTATCGATGATGATATATCCAGCTCTGCGTCCAGTGAAAGGTTGTCGGTGATGATAGATCCAGCTCTGCGTCCACTGAAAGGTTATCGATGATGATAGATCCAGCTCTGCGTCCAGTGAAATGTTCTCGGTGATGATATATCCAGCTCTGCGTCCAGTGAAAGGTTGTCGGTGATGATAGATCCAGCTCTGCGTCCACTGAAAGGTTGTCGGTGATGATATATCCAGCCTTGTTCCAGTGAAAGGTTATCTGTGATGATAGATTCAGCTCTGCGTCCACTGAAAGGTTATCGATGATGATAGATCCAGCTCTGCGTCCAGTGAAAGGTTGTCGGCGATGATAGATCCAGCTCTGCGTCCAGTGAAAGATTGTCGGTTATGATAGATCCAGCTCTGCGTCCAGTGAAAGGTTGTCGGTGATGATAGATCCGAGGTAGCTGAAGTGATATACTACCTACAGATTTGTATCGTTTAAGAAAATGTCTCCAGGATCTGCACCCTGAGCCTTCACTTTCGTCTTTTGTACGCTGATGGTGAGTCCAAACAGATCACAGGATTTTGCCAACCTATTACTGAGGATATGTAATTCGGCTTCGGTGTGGGCGACCAGCATACACTGCCGACCTGGTTGCTGGGAGAATATTGCTACTAACGACAAAAACTCGGTGTCTGACAGACATGTGAATGGACTCGCTGGTACACCAAAAGTATTGTTAAAGGCGCTTTTCGCACGTGTAATCTGATCTGCTGTTGAAACATGTTTATGATTCAGAGGTGAATAGCAGAATTGCAGCACTGAAAAATGACGTTTAAAGCGACTAGCAATGCGTTCTAACCACTATAGGAAAGACATGGTGGTACGTGTGTGTGTCTCTTTGCGTATATGTCTGTGTGTTTCTGTGAATATGAGTGTGTCGCAGAGATGTAAATAGGACTACATAAATTTACCTTTTCGCCTTATCATCTGCTTCTTCTCCCATCATCATCATCTTCTTCTTCCTCCACATCATCTTCTTCTTCATCATCATCATCATCATCTTCTTCGTCGTCGTTGTCGTTCGTTCTGAAAATCACGTTCCGTTACATTGTGTTGCAGTTTATAGCGAAGCTGCGATTTTCTCCTCTTGTCCGACTACTGTTAGTTTTAGCAGATCACATTTTTTTTACCGTCTTGCCTTCCCTCCGTGATCGTTCGTGCCAGTCTACACACATGCAACATGTTTCCAAGGACGACACCTGGATGCAGATGAGGGTGTTAGACAAGACCGATTCACTAACCTTGTTGTCAGCAGTCCGAGTCAGTGACTTATGTAGTCTCGTTCAGGGTGTCTTCCGTCCCAGGGTCCAATACGAAACCTAGAGCAACCATGAAGATGGCATCGTCAAACAGGAAGCCTGTATCCAAGCATTAACAACAACCATTTCAATAGAAACAAGTGCTGTGCTAGCGATGACAGTTACAAGTGCAACCTGCATCCTGCACGACGACTGCAGGAGCTATCAAACTATGTTCCTCAACTTCAGAAATCTTACGTCGGGACCAAACAAATAATCAGATACTGTGAAACATGCTGATCAAGATCCCGTCTCGCATTATCGTTCGAGGATGGCATTAATGTGACAATCGCACTAATGTGACAATCGCGTTAATGTGACAATCGCACTAATGTGACAATCGCATTAATGTGACAATCGCACTCTGCATTTACAGCCAGGAAGACCCAATCCACTTTTTCAACTACGCCTCGAAATGTACGACGTTTGTCTCCTTGATTAAAGTCTGATGTTGTGGGCGCCCTGGTGGGGGAGGGATCAAACAGAAGTATACAGAGGTGGACATTGCATAATGTTAGGGATGACTGTTATGAATGATCGTCAGGTCAGATAAGCAGTATTACTATTGCTCTTCTTTGTTAAAATCTGCAACTGTACTACCTGTACCCTCCGATGTTGCAACATTTCTGGACTTGTCATTGCATCTGGCCATAGGCGTTGATTTCACTTATAGAAAGCAGCCCAATCTGATTCTAGTCTGCTCAAATATTGAGATTCTAATTCCGATGCCCCAAAGACACGAGAAGCCAGCCGGTAGTTGTGGGGTTTATGGTCTCGGAAGTGGATTATGGCGGAACAGAATAGCACACAATCGATGGAGCTTAAATGTTCTGCCTTCAAGTGGGTCCAGATAACAGTGTTAAAGAAAACAAAATTGCCATTCTTGATGAATTAGAAAGAATCAAATTAATTCAGGAGGGAAGGTACAAAGAGTGTCAGACATGATACGTAATTCAATGGGATTTAAGCGGAAAAAGGAAACAGACAAACAAAATCATAATAAGTACTTAATCTTTCCCATGCCCTACTTCTAGTCTTCTCCATGTACTTCTGCCCTACCCCCGTAGAGTAGAAACCACCCACTAGCTTACAAGTAAAAAAAAAGATTAGTGCATTAGTAATTACATTCCTGTTGGAAAATGAAGTTGTTAAAATAGGTCAGTACACTAAGCCCCAGTTTCATCAACTCTCCGATAGCTGTTGGAAGGAACACTGACGTCTAGTCGGTTAACATTTACTGATCAGTCATGTTAGTCAAGTTCAGGCAAAATATACTGATCAGTCATGTTAGTCAAGTTCAGGCAAAATATACTGATCAGTCATGTTAGTCAAGTTCAGGCAAAATATACTGATCAGTCATGTTAGTCAAGTTCAGGCAAAATATACTGATCAGTCATGTTAGTCAAGTTCAGGCAAAATATACTGATCAGTCATGTTAGTCAAGTTCAGGCAAAATATACTGATCAGTCATGTTAGTCAAGTTCAGGCAAAATATACTGATCAGTCATGTTAGTCAAGTTCAGGCAAAATATACTGATCAGTCATGTTAGTCAAGTTCAGGCAAAATATACTGATCAGTCATGTTAGTCAAGTTCAGGCAAAATATACTGATCAGTCATGTTAGTCAAGTTCAGGCAAAATATACTGATCAGTCATGTTAGTCAAGTTCAGGCAAAATATACTGGTCAGTCATGTTAGTCAAGTTCAGACAAAATATACTGATCAGTCATGTTAGTCAAGTTCAGGCAAAATATACTGATCAGTCATGTTAGTCAAGTTCAAGCAAAATATACGGATCAGTCATGTTAGTCAAGTTCAGGCAAAATATACTGATCAGTCTTGTTAGTCAAGTTCAGGCAAAATATACTGATCAGTCATGTTAGTCAAGTTCAGGCAAAATATACTGATCAGTCATGTTAGTCAAGTTCAGGCAAAATATACTGATCAGACTTGTTAGGGTCAGGCAAAATATACTGATCAGACATGTTAGGGTCAGGCAAAGTATACTGATCAGATGTGTTGGTCAGGGTCAGTCAAATTATACTGATCAGACATGTTATTCAGGTTCAGGAAAAATATACTAGCCAGGACCCTCACCTACACTTCCCGGCAGTCCTTCTTGGAAACGAGCTATTGTCATGGCAGTCTGACTAGCGAGGTGAGGGATTGACATGGGCCCCGTAGTAGTGAGCGACATTAAAATGAAGCCATAGCACAACCGTTTGGTGGACACCGGTCCTCCTTTGCATCACGCTCGGGATGTGAAGAACGCTACAACAGACCCCCCCCCCCCCCCCCTAAACGTCCGGGCGCACAAAAGGGTAAATCGACCCATTGCAGGCATTCCATCAACAACAACGATAGCTAAACCAGAAATGAGGCCATTGCCGGCATCTACATTCTCGTCAATGTCCTAGGTGTTAGCACTTGCCAGTTGGTTCAACTTGACCTCTACTTTCCCATTGCATGAATCTCTGCACCTCTTGCTTAGGGTTATTACTTTATGCTAATATGTCATTATATCACTAGTTTTAACCCTTTATTCTGTCTTTGCAATAGGTTTAGCTGTAGAAACCTGTCCAATCGTTTCAACTGTAGCAGCCTGTCTAATCGTTTCAACTGTAGCAGCCTGTCTAATCGTTTCAACTGTAGCAGCCTGTCTAATCGTTTCAACTGTAGCAGCCTGTCTAATCGTTTCAACTGTAGCAGCCTGTCTAATCGTTTCAACTGTAGCAACCTGTCCAATCGTTTGAACTGTATCAACCTGTCCAATCGTTTCAACTGTAGCAACCTGTCCGATCGTATCAACCGTCTTGTCCACGACATCACTCTCTAAATTCTTGTTCCCGTCATGCACAAAGTGTTGGTGTAAAATACGTGGCTCTTGTTTTCCGTAACCCATATAATTTCTGGTCTGTGTCAATCCATGTATGGATCTCACAGATAGAAGCCCTAATATGAGCCTCTTTTTTTTAAATAATTGTTATATCTCTAGCGCGAACCAGAAGCAGTCGTGCTCCTTCGTTTGTGATGTATTTCAACCTTTCACAATGTGAACCTGTTAGTGTGAGGATACTCAGTCTGTAGCTGTGATCTTGTTAGGGTGAGAATACTCAGTCTGCAATTAACGACTGATAGAACTAAGTGACGATAGAGCAGTGGAAGTAATCAATGTTTCAAGTGTACATCTGACTTGTGTTTTGATCGCGTCTGGCCCTCAGTCGCATTGTTGTATTGTTTTAGTGACCAAATGTTTCAAGTGTACATCTGACTTGTGTTTTGATCGCGTCTGGCCCTCAGTCGCATTGTTGTATTGTTTTAGTGACCAAATGTTTCAAGTGTACATCTGACTTGTGTTTTGATCGCGTCTGGCCCTCAGTCGCATTGTTGTATTGTTTTAGTGACCAAATGTTTCAAGTGTACATCTGACTTGTGTTTTGATCGCGTCTGGCCCTCAGTCGCATTGTTGTATTGTTTTAGTGACCAAATGTTTCAAGTGTACATCTGACTTGTGTTTTGATCGCGTCTGGCCCTCAGTCGCATTGTTGTATTGTTTTAGTGACCAAATGTTTCAAGTGTACATCTGACTTGTGTTTTGATCGCGTCTGGCCCTCAGTCGCATTGTTGTATTGTTTTAGTGACCAAATGTTTCAAGTGTACATCTGACTTGTGTTTTGATCGCGTCTGGCCCTCAGTCGCATTGTTGTATTGTTTTAGTGACCAAATGTTTCAAGTGTACATCTGACTTGTGTTTTGATCGCGTCTGGCCCTCAGTCGCATTGTTGTATTGTTTTAGTGACCAAATGTTTCAAGTGTACATCTGACTTGTGTTTTGATCGCGTCTGGCCCTCAGTCGCATTGTTGTATTGTTTTAGTGACCAAATGTTTCAAGTGTACATCTGACTTGTGTTTTGATCGCGTCTGGCCCTCAGTCGCATTGTTGTATTGTTTTAGTGACCAAATGTTTCAAGTGTACATCTGACTTGTGTTTTGATCGCGTCTGGCCCTCAGTCGCATTGTTGTATTGTTTTAGTGACCAAATGTTTCAAGTGTACATCTGACTTGTGTTTTGATCGCGTCTGGCCCTCAGTCGCATTGTTGTATTGTTTTAGTGACCAAATGTTTCAAGTGTACATCTGACTTGTGTTTTGATCGCGTCTGGCCCTCAGTCGCATTGTTGTATTGTTTTAGTGACCAAATGTTTCAAGTGTACATCTGACTTGTGTTTTGATCGCGTCTGGCCCTCAGTCGCATTGTTGTATTGTTTTAGTGACCAAATGTTTCAAGTGTACATCTGACTTGTGTTTTGATCGCGTCTGGCTCTCAGTCGCATTGTTGTATTGTTTTAGTGACCAAATGTTTCAAGTGTACATCTGACTTGTGTTTTGATCGCGTCTGGCCCTCAGTCGCATTGTTGTATTGTTTTAGTGACCAAATGTTTCAAGTGTACATCTGACTTGTGTTTTGATCGCGTCTGGCCCTCAGTCGCATTGTTGTATTGTTTTAGCGACCAAATGTTTCAAGTGTACATCTGACTTGTGTTTTGATCGCGTCTGGCCCTCAGTCGCATTGTTGTATTGTTTTAGTGACCAAATGTTTCAAGTGTACATCTGACTTGTGTTTTGATCGCGTCTGGCCCTCAGTCGCATTGTTGTATTGTTTTAGTGACCAAATGTTTCAAGTGTACATCTGACTTGTGTTTTGATCGCGTCTGGCCCTCAGTCGCATTGTTGTATTGTTTTAGTGACCAAATGTTTCAAGTGTACATCTGACTTGTGTTTTGATCGCGTCTGGCCCTCAGTCGCATAGTTGTATTGTTTTAGTGACCAAATGTTTCAAGTGTACATCTGACTTGTGTTTTGATCGCGTCTGGCCCTCAGTCGCATTGTTGTATTGTTTTAGTGACCAAATGTTTCAAGTGTACATCTGACTTGTGTTTTGATCGCGTCTGGCCCTCAGTCGCATTGTTGTATTGTTTTAGTGACCAAATGTTTCAAGTGTACATCTGACTTGTGTTTTGATCGCGTCTGGCCCTCAGTCGCATTGTTGTATTGTTTTAGTGACCAAATGTTTCAAGTGTACATCTGACTTGTGTTTTGATCGCGTCTGGCCCTCAGTCGCATTGTTGTATTGTTTTAGTGACCAAATGTTTCAAGTGTACATCTGACTTGTGTTTTGATCGCGTCTGACCCTCAGTCGCATTGTTGTATTGTTTTAGCGACCAAATGTTTCAAGTGTACATCTGACTTGTGTTTTGATCGCGTCTGGCCCTCAGTCGCATTGTTGTATTGTTTTAGTGACCAAATGTTTCAAGTGTACATCTGACTTGTGTTTTGATCGCGTCTGGCCCTCAGTCGCATTGTTGTATTGTTTTAGTGACCAAATGTTTCAAGTGTACATCTGACTTGTGTTTTGATCGCGTCTGGCCCTCAGTCGCATTGTTGTATTGTTTTAGTGACCAAATGTTTCAAGTGTACATCTGACTTGTGTTTTGATCGCGTCTGGCCCTCAGTCGCATTGTTGTATTGTTTTAGTGACCAAATGTTTCAAGTGTACATCTGACTTGTGTTTTGATCGCGTCTGGCCCTCAGTCGCATTGTTGTATTGTTTTAGCGACCAAATGTTTCAAGTGTACATCTGACTTGTGTTTTGATCGCGTCTGGCCCTCAGTCGCATTGTTGTATTGTTTTAGTGACCAAATGTTTCAAGTGTACATCTGACTTGTGTTTTGATCGCGTCTGGCCCTCAGTCGCATTGTTGTATTGTTTTAGTGACCAAATGTTTCAAGTGTACATCTGACTTGTGTTTTGATCGCGTCTGGCCCTCAGTCGCATTGTTGTATTGTTTTAGTGACCAAATGTTTCAAGTGTACATCTGACTTGTGTTTTGATCGCGTCTGGCCCTCAGTCGCATTGTTGTATTGTTTTAGTGACCAAATGTTTCAAGTGTACATCTGACTTGTGTTTTGATCGCGTCTGGCCCTCAGTCGCATTGTTGTATTGTTTTAGTGACCAAATGTTTCAAGTGTACATCTGACTTGTGTTTTGATCGCGTCTGGCCCTCAGTCGCATTGTTGTATTGTTTTAGTGACCAAATGTTTCAAGTGTACATCTGACTTGTGTTTTGATCGCGTCTGGCCCTCAGTCGCATTGTTGTATTGTTTTAGTGACCAAATGTTTCAAGTGTACATCTGACTTGTGTTTTGATCGCGTCTGGCCCTCAGTCGCATTGTTGTATTGTTTTAGTGACCAAATGTTTCAAGTGTACATCTGACTTGTGTTTTGATCGCGTCTGGCCCTCAGTCGCATTGTTGTATTGTTTTAGTGACCAAATGTTTCAAGTGTACATCTGACTTGTGTTTTGATCGCGTCTGGCCCTCAGTCGCATTGTTGTATTGTTTTAGTGACCAAATGTTTCAAGTGTACATCTGACTTGTGTTTTGATCGCGTCTGGCCCTCAGTCGCATTGTTGTATTGTTTTAGCGACCAAATGTTTCAAGTGTACATCTGACTTGTGTTTTGATCGCGTCTGGCCCTCAGTCGCATTGTTGTATTGTTTTAGTGACCAAATGTTTCAAGTGTACATCTGACTTGTGTTTTGATCGCGTCTGGCCCTCAGTCGCATTGTTGTATTGTTTTAGTGACCAAATGTTTCAAGTGTACATCTGACTTGTGTTTTGATCGCGTCTGGCCCTCAGTCGCATTGTTGTATTGTTTTAGTGACCAAATGTTTCAAGTGTACATCTGACTTGTGTTTTGATCGCGTCTGGCCCTCAGTCGCATTGTTGTATTGTTTTAGTGACCAAATGTTTCAAGTGTACATCTGACTTGTGTTTTGATCGCGTCTGGCCCTCAGTCGCATTGTTGTATTGTTTTAGCGACCAAATGTTTCAAGTGTACATCTGACTTGTGTTTTGATCGCGTCTGGCCCTCAGTCGCATTGTTGTATTGTTTTAGTGACCAAATGTTTCAAGTGTACATCTGACTTGTGTTTTGATCGCGTCTGGCCCTCAGTCGCATTGTTGTATTGTTTTAGTGACCAAATGTTTCAAGTGTACATCTGACTTGTGTTTTGATCGCGTCTGGCCCTCAGTCGCATTGTTGTATTGTTTTAGTGACCAAATGTTTCAAGTGTACATCTGACTTGTGTTTTGATCGCGTCTGGCCCTCAGTCGCATTGTTGTATTGTTTTAGTGACCAAATGTTTCAAGTGTACATCTGACTTGTGTTTTGATCGCGTCTGGCCCTCAGTCGCATTGTTGTATTGTTTTAGTGACCAAATGTTTCAAGTGTACATCTGACTTGTGTTTTGATCGCGTCTGGCCCTCAGTCGCATTGTTGTATTGTTTTAGTGACCAAATGTTTCAAGTGTACATCTGACTTGTGTTTTGATCGCGTCTGGCCCTCAGTCGCATTGTTGTATTGTTTTAGTGACCAAATGTTTCAAGTGTACATCTGACTTGTGTTTTGATCGCGTCTGGCCCTCAGTCGCATTGTTGTATTGTTTTAGTGACCAAATGTTTCAAGTGTACATCTGACTTGTGTTTTGATCGCGTCTGGCCCTCAGTCGCATTGTTGTATTGTTTTAGTGACCAAATGTTTCAAGTGTACATCTGACTTGTGTTTTGATCGCGTCTGGCCCTCAGTCGCATTGTTGTATTGTTTTAGTGACCAAATGTTTCAAGTGTACATCTGACTTGTGTTTTGATCGCGTCTGGCCCTCAGTCGCATTGTTGTATTGTTTTAGTGACCAAATGTTTCAAGTGTACATCTGACTTGTGTTTTGATCGCGTCTGGCCCTCAGTCGCATTGTTGTATTGTTTTAGCGACCAAATGTTTCAAGTGTACATCTGACTTGTGTTTTGATCGCGTCTGACCCTCAGTCGCATTGTTGTATTGTTTTAGCGACCAAATGTTTCTCCTATATATTTCAACCTGTTGCACCAGTTAATCAGACATACATCAAAGGCAAAGTCGATACGTCAGCCGTGACTATAAAGTTGATAATGGATAACCATATAGACTAGACATTGTTATGATTGTTCTGGAAGCTGGATTCCTCACACTACACTTTGCAAGGTCTCCTGAATATCTCTAACAACCTCATACATATCTGATCCAGTCCTGAATGTCAGGATGACATATGCAAATGTTAATATTCACCCTTGTCCAATGGACTGATTGTTGTCAACTTATATTGTGCAGATTCCGATTTGAAGGGAGAACCTGCATCAGTGATGGGTTGCTGTCATTGTCCTTCAAATAACGAATAAAGGTCCTAATGCTAACCTGGCTGTGTGCATCATCCCGATCGAGAGCCACAGCGACTGGTTCTTTGCAGGGAGAAGTCAAGCACGGAGACATGCCACTTTCAGTACTAAGAGATACTAAGAGAGTTAGTCCCTTGATATCAGTTGCCGTCGAGGATGATATAACTCTTCATGTACTAAACCACAGCCTATGTAAGGTGGGGTGGTCAGTTCCCTTCCTTGCTGATTTTGCCTTCCCAACTCATACGTCAGGTACCTATTTACTGCTGGGTCGACTGGAGGTGCGGTCATACCAGACACAAACTACAGCGCGGATGTTATTCTGTCCGTCAGTGAACTCGAACACTGGAACGCTGTAATCCCAATCTAGATAGCCAGATGACTGTCGACTAGACTATACGCTCCGCCACGAGTAAGATATTTCCAAACTGTATCCACCAATCCCTGATCAGAGTTCTAGACATGCAGTCCTTCAACAAGGTTCTAGACATAAGTCCTTCAACAATATTCTAGACATGCAGTCCTTCAACAAGATTCTAGACATGCAGTCCTTCAACAAGATTCTAGACATGCAGTCCTTCAACAAGGTTCTAGACATGCAGTCCTTCAACAAGATTCTAGACATGCAGTCCTTCAACAAGGTTCTAGACATGCAGTCCTTCAACAAGTTTCTAGGCATGCAGTCCTTCAACAAGGTTCTAGACATGCAGTCCTTCAACAAGATTCTAGACATGCAGTCCTTCAACAAAGTTCTAGACATGCAGTCCTTCAACAAGATTCTAGACATGCAGTCCTTCAACAAGATTCTAGACATGCAGTCCTTCAACAAAGTTCTAGACATGCAGTCCTTCAACAAGATTCTAGACATGCAGTCCTTCAACAAGGTTCTAGACATGCAATCATTGAACAAGGTTACAATTTCGGAAGCTAGTGTGAGAGAACAACACTACAACAATTCAAACTGGTAATCGTTAGAAAAGTATCCTCTTGATAGGCCAACCACTGCAAAAAAAAACACAATTCGTATCGCTAGACATTCTTTGTCATGGAACCCACAAGGACATAGAGACACAAGAAGGTCAAAGAGCACACAGGAGAGACTCGTATAAAAGAGAAACAATAAACTGGAAAGAACTGCAGAAAACAGCACAGTACAGACGTGTCCTCCCCCCCCCCCCCTCCCCTATCCTATATCTGTGGCTGTCCCTCCTATCTGGGACTTGCTTCAAAATCTCCCTCGCCTTCATTTTCCTCTCCTCTTTCTCACCCTCTCTTCCCTTTCCTGCCACTATATCTTTAATTGGCCTACCTCTCTGTCCCTCCCTCCAATATCTCTCCCTCCCTAAATCCCTCTACCTCCCACCCTCACTATCTTCTTTGTCTCTCCGTTCCTTTCTCTTCCTATTTCTCTCCCTTGCTATTCTCACTACCTCACACATCATCTCTGTGTCTCGGTTCCTGGAAACTCACACATACGTCACCAACCAATCCCCAATCAATGGCACGCCAGACCACGCCTTACACTGACGCGCTGACCCATCCAGTAAGATAGCACACACAGTTCACGTCTACACACGTCCAGCTAAATGTCACCATACTTTGCTCATCCCACAGCCTGCCCCATGTCTGCCCTATCCCTGGCCTGGTTGGGTCGATAGATACTGTACCACTGTCCTCCTGCCGGTACCAGAATGCCCGCCTGCTCAGTCGCTCCCTGTCAACTTTCATACAGTCCATTTGTTATTCTCTCTATATCTTGACTCCAGCTATGTCCCATTATAACTAATGTTAGGAGTTTCTGGCAGAGCTGGTTGAGTAGTAGTCCTGCTTAATAAAGCGATGTGGGTTAATACTTATGTAAATCGTACGTTTCTTCTATAAAAAGCCCATTGGACGTCTAAGCTGTACTCTTCGGGAAAACTAACGGAGTAAACGGTCTTTGTTCCTCAACCGGTGAAAACATACTTCTGAGAGGCGATGGTTGGAGAATCCCAGTCGTTTCACACACTGACAGCTTTACAGTCACCAGCTCCTAGAAGGAGGCAGAATGTGTGCATTATACTGCTGGGTAAGCTGATGAATAACAACAGTGAACAAACAAATTACTAATATATATATATATATATATATATATATATATATATATATATATATATATATATATGTATATGTATATATATATATATATATATATATATAAACTCAAATAATCTGCACAATTAAAACACACCAAAAAACACAAATAAACTGTTCATTCAATACATATAAAGACATATAAATGCACATATAAACAATAAACCACTCATATAAACGCAAATAAACTGCACATAAAAACATATACAATGCACATTTAATCACAAATACGCAACGCATATAAACGGAGATATACTGCACATATAAACATGCATAAACACAAATAAACTATAAACATACACTCAAATAAATAAACGTTTAACCACAAATAAACTGCACATTCACTCAAATAAACTGATCAACACAAATAAACTGCACATATGCATTCAAATAAACTACACAGATGAACACATCAACTGCAGAAATATATAAAAACAAATGAACTAAAATCATAAACACACATATACTGAACGTATAAACACACATAAACACCTCGTATTAACAAACACAAACTACGCACGCACTTAGCACTTTAATTACACGGTTTAAGCACATATTATCTACACATATAATACTCTTACAAACAAAAACAAACAACAACAAAAAATATATATATATATAAACAATTATACATACCTAAATACTGAAACATGCATGCATCGTTGCTTCTTCTACATTACTTGCCTTTATGGCTCCTTACAAAGCATTGAGCCAAAGCATCATTTTTCCCTTCCTTGAATCCTAAGTCAAGGCACTGCTTCGAGATTTGCTTATCATTTATGTATCAATTTTGTAAAGCTTCTGTTCCTTTACGTATTTACAAAATTCACATATAAACACACATACAATTCATAAATAAAGATGCACACAAAACACATTTAAACATAAATACATTACACATGCACAATACATATGAACACAAATCCACAAAACACGTAAAACACATCACATATAAATACACACGCAGTAAGCATTTACAATCATACATTCATTCCGTGCATACACAATACATAAGTACCCCAAACAAAACAATGCATATATAATCATTTAAATAAATTTGGTTGTAATTGAGTACCAGACAATGAGTTGGGGATGGTATTTTTGTTTTCTTCGTTCGCAATATTTTGCTAATCACCAAGGCGGTGTGCGTTGCACTGTGATTTTTATTTTGCGCCTGTTGGCCCAGTGCATTCGACTCCAGCATACATTTTATGTTAGGGCCAGCTTCCTCCTGCATTTTCTAAGGGTTTGCTTCCCCTGGTAACGGCCGGTGTTGTGATGGGGATCGAACCCAGCACCTTCAGACTGTGAGCCGTGTCACTTAACCACTAGCTCACGCCGTCCCCGGGGAAGGGAACTGTCCACCTCTCCTCACATAGGCTGTGGCTTAGAACAAGAAGAGTTATCTTGATCCCCGACAGAAATTCTTGTCAATTGACTGACCTTTACCTTGATATAATAATAATTCGCCCATCGTCGTCTATAGGGACTATCAACATCATCCTATGTTACACTGCATCCTTAAGTGTGTGCATTCTTAAGTGTGTGGGTACGCTTGTGACTGATCAAGTTATTGGGAGCACATGAAGCTATATGACGCGACTGGCAAAAATAGTCCGCAGCTGCAACTGGTAATCCCCTCTACTCTAGACTTTCAAATGGTCCGTCTATCCTGGTCTACCTGAACACAGAGGCTCTCGCAGATTTCAACACACATAAACACGCACACATAATACACGTATAAATGCAGACATAAACACGCACACATAATACACGTATAAATGCACACATAAACACGCACACATAATACACGTATAAATGCACACATAAACACTCACACAAAATACACTTAACTTAACTTAACGTCTTTATACTGGTTTAGAAGACCCTGCAGAGTCTGTATTCAACCAGTTACATTTACATCACCTTGCTCTAAAAGCTATGCACATCCAGTTTATTCTTAAATGCACTAACTGTCCCTGCCTCCACTACCTCCCCTGGCAATGCATTCCAAGCAGACACCACTCTCTGACTAAAAATATATTTCCTAATATATAACCTGGACATCTCTTTAGTCAGCTTGTAGCTATGCCCTCGTGTTATTGTAGGTGGCTGTATTTTAAAAAACTTGTTATAGTCTAATTTATCGATTCCTCTGATCATCTTATAAACCTGTATTAAGTCACCACGAATTCTTCTCTCTTCGAGACACTGTAGGCCGGTTTTTCTGAGTCGTTCCTCATAAACGTGTGCACATATACAAAATAAACATGTAAACACAATGAAAGTACACGAGTATGCACTAACACAATGCGCATTACAAAGCCAGAACATTCAAGTAAAAAAAAACGGACACAATTCATATACAAGCACAATTAACTAATTACAAATTAGTCAAACTTACAAAATTGCTTGAAATCATCACAGAATTAGTGTAAACAATCAAAATACAAACAACCACGAAAAGGTGGTCTATCAATCACACAATACACATAAAACACATTCATTCAAAATACACGCTTAAGCACCCACATCTTAAACGTAAAATGAGACACAGTAAAATGGAAAGATCCGACACATCAGCATATCATGTGGCCTCAATGGAACTTAACCCCTGCAGAAAGTATTGTATAATTAGCTCCCTTGTGCTCACCGGGGAAACGGAATATTTCCACATAGGAAAAAATACAATCTACATAGTATGCAGCAATTTCAAAGAAATGGATCTAGGAAAAAATTAGTTTTTCTCCTTCTTCTCTTTCTGCTTCTTTTTCTTCTCTCCAGTTTTTCCTATTTAGTCCTCGTCGTTTGTTCTGGAGTAGTCGCATTTATTTCCCTCACAAACTCGAGTTTATCTCAGCCGTTTTCCGTCACGGTGGAGTTTTCCCTACTACTTAGTCGGAAAGAACCATACTGTCCATTACCAGTGTAGGATAGCAAAAGGAGTTTAGGACCGTTGTCGAAGGGTATTTAAGCTAAGAATTTATTTCAAGACCAATGGATTTACATATTGAGGTTACTTGCCACATGTACCACCCACTTCAGTAGTCTGTTACGACATACATCAAAGGTTGCCGTGGTGATATTGCTTTCAGTCTCGACACTAGGTTTATGAATAGAAACAGAATAGACCAAATTCCAGAAGACTTCATCTATTCTGTTTGAGTGTTCTCATTCGCTTCCACAGTGGGGATTGACTGAACCAGCCAGAACCAATGAATATGCATAGGGCACGAGGTGAAATCTGCGACATATCTGTGTCTACCGTTCCGGAATGCAGGCTCGCAGTTTTGCCGGATCATAAAACGGCAACGAGATGGACAAATGGATGGGGTCATGAATATAAACAACGACAAATATACGTTAGGTAAGGATAAGCAGAAATGACGTCACAGATTTCTGACAGACTCACAGGTCTTTCAAATTAGAGCTTTCTTATTGGCTCCAGCAAAGGGCAATGTGTCCACCATTTCTTGCAGGAAGTCTACAGCGCAGCATATGTGTGCTCTTGAAGTGATGGCTAGTCTTGCTCTTGAAGTGATGGCTAGTCTTGCTCTTGAAGTGATGGCTAGTCTTGTACCTTGTTTTACATAATGATCTTATCATCCTCATTCACAAGTCTCATTATAAGCTGTGTGCAACATGGATATTAAGATATCGTAGGGCATTAACACGATACACCTTGACACATGAAATGATCGAATTATTCACAGCATCTTTCAGCAAATGGTGAGGTATGTGAGTAATAGTGTGAGTGTGAGTGTGTGTGTATGTGTGTGTGTGTGTGTGTGCGTGCGTGCGTGCGTGGGGGCGGGTGGGCGTGCGTGCGTGTGTGTGTGTGTGTGTGTGTGTACACACACACACACACACACACACACATGCATGAGTGCGTGTGCTTTGGCCTGCGTCTATATATATATATAAATTGTTGTTATTGAATGTTCACAATTAGTACGATTACTCATTTTGTACGTCCTGAAAAGGACGTTCCTCACATCTCAACGTGCAAATGTAGATGGACCTGGGTCCTCCAGGCGGTTGTGCTATTATTGCCTTCATCTGCGTGCCGTTTACTACGACGGGGATCACGTCGATCCCTCACCTCGTTAGCCAGGCTGCAATGAACAGCCCGTTTCCAAGAAAGCTACCGGGTAGATGAAGTAAGGATCTTGGCCAGTAGGTTTTGCCTGACCTGACGTTAAATGTTCTTACCCATGTAAATATATATATATATATATATAGAGAGAGAGAGAGAGAGTTCTTGTATCCAGATAGGTGTACATATTTATGCCTTGTTACCTTAAATTCATTTTTGGTTTCAAACTATTGAAGGCAGTATTTTGCTGGAGTATATAATTGGGATGACGTCATATATCGAGTACCCATTTACGTCTGGGTGATAATATCGTGTTGGTTCTAGAGATTAATTCGAAAAACGATAAAACAGCTTTTCCGCTAAAGTGCCTAAAAGGAAGATTGGAATTTGGAACAATTAAAGGATGACATTCTCTGAACAGAATTAATGCTCTCGTACGCCAAGACAGAACTAGCGCTCTCTTGCACATTAAGACAGAACTAACTCTCACACTTACACTAAGATAGAACTAACGCCCACACGTACACCTAGAAAGAACTAACGCTCACACGCACACCAAGAGAGAACTAACGCTCACACATACATCAAGACAAAACTAACGCTCACAAGTACACCTAGACAGAACTAACGCTCACACGTCCACCAAAACAGAACCAACGCTCACACGTATACCTAGACAAAACTAACGCACGTACACCAAGACAGAACTAACGCTCACACGTAGAACAAGACAGAACTAAGGCTCACATGTACACCAAGACAGAACTAACGCTCACACGTCTACCAGGACAGAACTAACTCTCACATGTACACCTAGACAGAACTAACGCTCACACATACACCAAGACACAACTACTGCTCACACGTACACCAAGACAGAGCTAACGACCACTCGTACACCAAGACAGAACTAACGACCACTCGTACACCAAGACAGAACTAGCGCCCACTTGCACACCAAAACAGAACTAACGAACTCGTACACCAAGACAGAACTAACAATCACTCGTACACCTAGACTGAACTAACGCTCACACGTACACCAAGACAGAACTAACGATCACACATACACCAAGACAGAACTAACGCTCACACGTACACCTAGACAGCACTAACTCTCCCATAGTTCTTGACATAACTAACTCTCTCGTAAACCTTGAAAATGCTCTCTCCCATACACCTTGACAGTCCTAACTCCCCAGTACCTCTGAATAGTACCCACTATTCCGTATCGCTCGACAGTACTCACTCTCTTGTTCCCCTTGACACTATCCCAGTATTTATGAAAAAACTAACTCTCCATTAATCCTTGACAGAACTAACTCTCCTTTAATCCTTGACAGAACTAACTCTCATTTAAACCTTGACAGAACTAACTCTCCATTAATCCTTGACAGAACTAACTCTCCATTAATCCTTGACAGAACTAACTCTCCTTTAATCCTTGACAAAACTAACCCTCCATTAATCCGTGACAGAATAAATATCCATTAATCCTTGACAGAACTAACTCTCCATTAATCCTTGACAGAACTAACTCTCCATTAATCCTTGACAGAACTAACACTTCATTAATCCTTGACAGAACTAACTCTCCATTAATCCGTGATAGAACTAACTCTCCATTAATCTTTGACATAACTAACTCTCCAATAATCCTTGACAGGACTAATTCTCCCGTAACTCTAGTCCTTACTAACTCTCTGGTCCCCCTCGACACTACTAATTCCAAACATCTACAGCTTAAGTACTCTCTCTCTCTCTCTCTCTCTCTCTCTCTCTCTCTCTCTCTAAAGCAGACCCCTCCCTCAATCTAGATTTCACTTCTTCCGGATCCTGTCATCATCACTTTCTCTCAGACTCCCATAAACCAAAATTATCCCTGATCCATTCAGCACTACTGACACCAGTTTCTGATGTCCCCCCCCCCCCCCCTCCCTCTCGGCCCACCACATACCACTACAACTCATACTTCGCACCGCCACACCAACTCACACTTCGCACCCCCACACCAACTCACACTTCGCACCCCCCCCCCCACCAACTCACACTTCGCACCCCCCATCAACTCACACTTCGCACCCCCCATCAACTCACACTTCGCACCCCCCATCAACTCACACTTCGCACCCCCCATCAACTCTCACTTCACACCCCCCCCCCACCAACTCACACTTCGCACACCCCGCCACCAACTCACACTTCGCACCCCCCCCCCACCTACTCACACTTCGCACCCCCCCACCCACCAACTCACACTTCGCACCCCTCCCCACCAACTCACACTTCTCACCCCCCCACCAACTGACACTTCGCACCCCCACACCAACTCACACTTCGCACCCCCCCCCCCCATCAACTCAAACTTCGCACCCCCACACCAACTGACACTTCGCACCCCCACACACACTCACACTTCGCACCCCCACAACAACTGACACTTCGTACCCCGCCCCCCACCAACTCACACTTCGCACCCCCACACCAAGTCACACTTCGCACCCCCACACCAACTCAAACTTCGCACCCCCCCCCCCCCCATCAACTCACACTTCGCACCCCCACACCAACTCTCACTTCGCACCCCCCCCCCCACCAACTCACACTTCGCACCCCCACACCAACTCACACTTCGCACCCCCACACCAACTCACACTTCGCACCCCCCCCCCCATCAACTCACACTTCGCACCCCCACACCAACTCACATTTCGCACCCCCCCCCCACCAACTCACACTTCGCACCCCCCCCCCACTCACACTTCGCACCCCCCCCCACCACCTCACACTTCACACCCCCACACCAACTCACACTTCGTACCTCCACACCAACTGACACTTCGCACCCCCACACCAACTGACAATTCGCACCCCCACACCAACTGACACTTCGCACCCCCACACCAACTCACACTTCGCACCCCCACACCAACTGACACTTTGCACCCCCACACCAACTCACACTTCGCACCCCCTCACCAACTGACACTTCGTACCCCCACACCAACTCACACTTCACACTTCGCACCCCCCCCCCCCCACCAACTCACATTTCGCAGCTCTCCCCCCACCAACTCACACTTCGCACCCCCCCCCCCACCAACTCACACTTCGCACCCCCCCCACCAACTCACACTTCGCACCCCCCCCCACCAACTCACACATCGCACCCCCCCCCCCCCACCCCACCAACTCACACTTCGCACTCCCACACCAACTCACACTTCGCGCCCCAACACCAACTCACACTTCGCACCCCAACACCAACTCAAACTTCGCACCCCAACACCAACTCACACTTCGCACCCCAACACCAACTCACACTTCGCACTCCCACACCAACTGACACTTCACACCCCCACACCAACTCACACTTCTCACTCCCACATGTACATGAATACTGGCCAAGACCGCCACACCAACCATAACTCTCTTCCGGGCTTTAACAACAACAATAACTCTTTCTGCCGTGCCCTTAAAACAACACACACTGCACCCCCTCTCCAAACACAAACACACACACATACACCCACACACACACACAAACACACGCAACATCATTATCGGATTCCTACAACAACACCATCCTTCTCCCGAACCCCAACACTAAACGCTCTTCCATGTCGTCACATCACCACGGAACCCCCATCCAGCCCCCCTCTTCCCAATGTGCTCTAACACCAACTCGGACCCACACAACACTAACTAATCCACCAACTCAGACCCACACAACACTCACTAATCCACCAATTCGGACCCATACAACGCTAACTAATCCACCAACTCGGACCCACACGACGCAAACTAATCCACCAACTCGGACGCACACAACAACGCTAAGTAATCCACCAACTCGGACCCACACAACACTAACTAATCCACCAACTCAGACCCACACAACGGTAACTAATCCACCAACTCGGAACCACACAACACTAACTAATCAACCAACTCGGACCCACACAACACTAACTAATCAACCAACTCGGACCCACACAACGGTAACTAATCCACCAACTCGGACCCACACAACAATAACTAATCAACCAACTCGGACCCACACAACACTAAATAATCCACCAACTCGGACCCACACAACGGTAACTAATTCACCAACTCGGACCCACATAACAACGGTAACTAATCCACCATTCCCCACCGACAGCACTCAATCCGACCAACTAATTTGTGAATCTCTTCTACAGACCGATGACCTATCTTTATCATGAGTTGAGCATTTCATCGGCCAGTATGGCAGGGTTCATCCAATCTTAGCGAAAGTGCTGTTTGAACCGGCCGGCATTTAGTATCAACCGGCCAACAGCAGGCAATAAAAAAAATCGATTTAGCTGATGGCAAAAGGCATGTATCGACAGCTCAACAAAACACTAACAGGGAGACAGAAACATAGAGAGAGAGAGAGAGAGAGAGAGAGAGAGAGTCACAGAGAGAGAGAGATTTGATTAAATATTAAATTTGATGAATCCCTGATTGGTTCTAGGACAACAGAACGGGTTGATTGTAACTGTCTAATCAATCATTTCGTAAAAGAAGACTAGAGAGAGTTGTACGTGGACGTAGCAACCTCGTTGTGTAATTAAACTACTGCATAAACAACCACCACCATAGCACAAGCGCGAACTGAGTGCATGGTTTAATACATCATGTATTGTGAAATGGATAGCTCCAGGGGGAAGAGGGGCGGCTCTATACTTTGTGTCGAAAAGTAAACAGTAAGGTCAAGGACAAGAAGAACACGTGTTATATTTGTACAGATCGATGAATGTACCAGTGTAATGGGGAGTGAGAGAGAATGTGAGAGAGACAGTGAGAGAGAATGTGAGAGAGAATGTGAGAGAGAATGTGAGAGGGATAGTGAGACAAAGAGAGTGTATGAGAGAGGGACAATGAGAACGAATGTGAGAGAAATAGTGAGGCAAAGAGAGTGTGACAGAGTTTGTGAAAGAATGTGAGAATGGCAGGGATAGATAGAGTATGTTGGAGAGTGAAAGAAATGCAGGGATAGTGTGTAGAAGAATATAAGATAGACAGTGAGAGAGAGAGAGAGAGAAAGTGTCTGGCAAAATACAAGAAAGTGTGTGATAGAAAATGCAAAAGAGACTATTAGAGAGAAAGTGTGTGAGAAAATTCAAGAGTGTGTGTTGGGGAGTGCAAAAGAGACAGGGATAAAATGTATATGAGAAAATGAGAGAGAGAGTGTGTGGTGGATAATATCAGATAGACAGTGAGAAAGAGATAGGGATAGTGTGAAAAAATATAAGAGAGTGTGTTAGAAAAAATAAGAGAGAGTGTGAGAAAATGTAAGATAGGGTATGTTGGAGAGTACAAGAGAGGCAGTAAGATTGTTGGAGAGTATTAAAGAGACATAGAGAGTATTGGGGAATGTTAAAGAGACAGTGAGAATGTTGGAGAATGCTAGATAGACAGTGTGATTGTTGGATAATGTTAAAGAGACATCGAAATTGTATAATGTTAGAAATACAGTGATAGTGCTGGAGAATGTTAAAAAGACAATTAGAGTGTTGGAGAATATTAGAGCCATACAGTGATAGTGCTGGAGAATGTTAAAAAGACAATTAGAGGGTTGGAGAATATTAGAGCCGTACAGTGATAGTGCTGGAGAATGTTAAAAAGACAATTAGAGGGTTGGAGAATATTAGAGCCATACAGTGATAGTGCTGGAGAATGTTAAAAAGACAATTAGAGTGTTGGAGAATATTAGACAGAAAGTGAGTGTTGGAGAATGTTAAAGAGACAGTGTGATTGTTGGAGAATGTTAGACAGTAAATGTCTTGGATAATGTTAGAAAGACTCTGAGATTGTTGGAGAATATTAGAGAGAAAGTGAGAGTGTTGGAGAATGTTAGAGAGAAAGTGAGAGTGTTGGAGAATGTTAGAGAGAAAGTGAGAGTGTTGGAGAATGTTAGAGAGAAAGTGAGAGTGTTGGAGAATGTTAGAGAGAAAGTGAGAGGGTTGGAGAATGTTAGAGAGAAAGTGAGAGTGTTGGAGAATGTTAGAGAGAAAGTTAATAAGATAATACGAGAGAGAAAGAGCAAGTGTCAGAGTGAGAGTGTTTGAGTATGTGTGTAAATGTGCATATGTACAACGCGTGTGAAAGGAAGCAGAACTAAACTGCAACAAGTGAACATATGTACAACGCGTGTGAAAGGAAGCAGAACTAAACTGCAACAAGTGAACATATGTACGATGCGCATGATGACGTCACTTCTCCTGTAAACAGCACATACCAACCGTCAAGTTTCCAAAATGTAATTATCCTCCGACTCATAATTTCTTCAGCAGACCGTTGAAAACATGACGGGTATGATACGGAATCCGTTCAGAGTTGATCGGCGAGCAGTGATTTGGTTTTTAACAGCTAAAGGATGTCGACAAGTTGAGCTTATCGCAGAATGCAGGCAGTGTATGGTGACAAATGTATGGCGAAGACAACAGTGAATAACTGGACAGCGATGTTTAAAGAAGAACGTGAGTTAACGAAAGATCTTCCGAGACCAGGTCAGGCGCAAATTGTTGCGTCAGAAGATGACATCGCCGAAATTGATGCAGCAATTCGGGTGGACTGTCGCCAGAGCTTGCGTTAGCTAGCAGAAGAATTCGCAGTTCAAATGGTGGTTAGCAGGAAACTGAAGTATCGTAAGGTGTGTTCACAATGGGTACCTCGGCTGCTGACCAACCACCACAAGGAAGAACGCACGAGATGGAAACGGATGGAAGCCGACACATCAGATCTCAGCTTGCTTTTTTGAATACCCGTTTTGCCTTTCCACTACGATCACTATTCTCTTAGCTAGACTACACTAGTTCAGCCTGCTTCTAGGGCCATCGCTTGGAGGCAGAATATGGTCTTGGTAGGCTCTGTTGACTTACCCTGATGCATTGTGTCGCTGGCTGCTGTCAGCCCATTCACTGAGCTGCATCTTCAGCCCTCCCATTTGGTCAATTTGAATCTGGTCGATCCGATAGGTCCGACATTAATATTGGCCCAACTGATAAACACAACTGCTTTTGGTCCATTGCCCAAACAATAGATCTCAGTTGAATGAGGTAACCGCTTAGAATAATTGATTTGCATATGATTAGGCTGCCAGCCTCATCTACATTCTTCATTAGTTGCTTTTTACGCTATGCTCGGAAGGTGTCATAGATCATGTTTATGTCATACCTGTTAATACTTCGACGTCTGTAACGCTTCAGCATGTACATATTAACCTTTATGTCTCTCGTGACTACCGCTCTATTGTCATACTACAAACTCAAGTATCTGGGGCCTGCTTTCATTAAGTTTTATCAAATGAACCTTCTGAATTATAAACAGACGTTTTCGAACAATCCAGCATAGATATGACACACATACGATATTCTTAAACGTGGGCCGACAAAAGGCAGTATATTACAATTTATGATTCTCCTGAGCAGTATGTTAGCTCAGGCTGAATCGATACGTACCAGAATATTGATATGTTTACGATATACTTATTGATCACTGGGGAGATAGAGTTTGAGTTCGAGTAATGGTTCCCAAGTCCTCCACGTCGAGGCCCATTTGTTTAACGTCAGTATGAGTCGTGCTTAATAAATCTATTAGAGTCCATGGAGGAGTTTACCAAAATAATAGACGGAGAGAAGTAAGCGGATGATATTTATCTAGATTTTGCAAAGGCCTTTGATAGAACACATCATCAAAGATTGTTTAAGCTGTTAAAATTACATGATTGGTTGGTGAAGTTGCCAAATGGATTGAAAATGGTTAACGAAGAAGGCACACAGTGTGGATAAATAAGAAGCATTTATTTTTGGAAGCACTAGAACATTCTGGTGTCTTCTGTAGCACTAGAACATTCTGGTGTCTTCTGTAGCACTAGAACATTCTGGTGTCTTCTGGAGCACTAGAACATTCTGGTGTCTTCTGTAGCACTAGAACATGCTGGTGTCCTCTGTAGCACTAGAACATTCTGGTGTCTTCTATAGTAGTAGAACATTAGGAAGTTCTCTCTGGTACTAGAACGTTATGGTGTTCTCTCTGGCACTAGACAATTTTTGTGTCTTCTCTAGCACTAGAACATTCGGGTGTCTTCTCTAGCACTAAGAAATTCTGGTGTTCTCGCTGGCAATAGAACGCAATGGTGTTCTCTCTGGCACTAGAACGCTATAGTGTTCTCTCTGGTATACATCCACCTTGGGATACATGGAGAGAGACTACGACAGCAAGTCAGATTTGTTATCCTCACACTCTCGTCTCGAGCCGATCGACCCCAGTGGCAAGTCAAGGACAAGACGACTAGAAGGCGACTACGAGATGCAGGGGACTCCACATCAAGCAACCGTGAAAAAGGCGGCGGAGTCCGGAGTCGAACCCACACCACCTAATCACGAGGACAAAGACGTAACCACTTCGTCACGGAAACCCCAGTAAACATCTACACCCCAAGGAAAAAGTGGAGCGACCAAGTAAGTAAGCATACTGACAAAATCACGGCCACATTTCATATATTCCGGATGCAAGCAGACGTGTAGATCCGCACAGGTTTGGAATCCCCGACCCAGATAATCTTATGGTGGAATACATTTTCCAAGTAAAGTGAGACGCATAAATACTATCATCAGGAAATCTACGAGTATAATATTAATACGAACAGCTTGAGAATAAGAGACACAAGGGGACAAGTGTCACGACCGACAATTAGAGAAATCGAAGTGAGTCTGCTCGACGATTTAGACGTCGGCCTTCTCTGGCTACGAGACAGACATTCGAAGTGTATTCGACTTCAGCACAAATTTGGTTTATGGATTCCTTCTCATAGGTCCATGACCTTGATGTTTCGGGAATCTGAACACAGGCAAGTTAGAGTTTGCGTGCCGTCACACTAACTGCTTCTAAACCCTTCTGTTCTCAAGTCTCCCTCACCACGCGCCAACGCAATAACGTCCCCCCCCCCCCCCCCCCAAACCACCCCGCATAGAATTTAATATAATTTAACAAAACAACTTTATGATCTATTCTGGACTATGCTGATAACTTGGCAATTCTGGAAAGACAGAGGGGCCTGGAACCACATATTCAATTTAAGGAATATCTATGAAAAATGTAGAGTTTAATGTAGACCTGTACACATGTTTCATTGATTACACTAAGGCCTTCGACATGGTAAAACATCAAAATCTGTGAATCATGAAGGAAATGGGATTTCCTTTGCATATAGTCCATCTCATTGAAACATTATACCAAGATCAACAAGCAGCTGTCCGAGTATCTGGGCAAACATCATATTGGTTTGCAGTACAAAAGGGAGTCCGACAGGGATGTATACTCTCACCTTATCTGTACAACATATATGCGGAATGTATAATGAGAAATGTGCGAGAAGATGAGAACATTGAAAGTTTCGACCCATTTACGATTGGGGGGTACGAGATTCCAGAGTTACGATACGCAGATGACACAGTGATACTATCAAGAAGTGCAGAAGGGCTAGAGCAGGTACTTTCAGCCGTTAATGGACATAGTAAAGATCAAAATATGTTCATAAACATAAACAAAACAAAGATTATGACCACAGATAAAACACAGTGTCAGCATAAATTTACAGTGAGTGGTGAGGAAATATATCAGGTCACACATTTTGAATATCTGGGCTCCAGAATTGACAAAAATGGTGACTGCTCGAAAGAAATCAGACGAACACTAGGTATGGCAATGCAGAGACTGAACAGCCTGAAGAAATTATGGCAGAGGACCAACAAAACGATAAAAGTAAAAGTCTTGAGAGCCTGTGTTTTTCCTGTGGCAGCTTATGACTGTGAAGCATGGACGATTACCAAATCTTCTAGACAAAGAATCCAATCCTTCGAGTCAAAATGTTACAGAAAGATCCTCAGAATCCCCTGGACAGAGAAATGAACAAATGTAGACATTCGGTAAGAGTTGAGCATAGAAGAGAACTAGTTTATCAATTTCATTTTGGCTAGAAAATGCAAATACTTCGGTCACATCAAGAAACACAACGGTCTTGAGAGAACGGTGATGTAAGACATGGAGCCAGCAAAAGAGGAAGGGGTAGACCAAGAAGACGAGGGCACTAAGATATCCAGGAATGCCTGAGTATGACTGTGGCGGAGGCTGGTGTTTTGGCAAGGGAACGAGTTTCTTTCAGATAGACTGTGATGGGAGCGACGTTCTACAAAGGACATGCTACATGATGATGATGTGTATCTTACGCTTTGTTTCCTGCCAGTGCATCATATAATACAGTGTGCGGTCCTATTTCACTACTAGATATTTGGGACTTGCGGTGTTCAATTTCCTGCCCTTGCCACTCAATCTGAAAATGCCTTTTTACCTGTTTCTGAGGGGATGGGTACATACCTGTGTTTTACTCGGATTTTTGTTTAAGATGATTCTTCGTGGTAGTATTCTGAAAGGGCATTGAGATAACTTAATAGTTTGTTTTCAACATCCTCAAACCATTTTCCCTGGACAGCAACTGCTGTATCATCAGAATAGATGAATTTCCTTGTGTCTGAGTCCATGGGTTGCTCATAGTATATATGTTATATAGCATGGGTGCTAGAACACTTCCTTGTGTCCATATGTTGCTTATTAGTATATATATTATATAGCATGGGTGCTAGAACACTTCCTTGTGCGAGGCCATTGTTTTGGTTTCGCTGTCTGCTGTCTTGTTCCACAAAGTGACATATAATCGTCTGTTCTGCAGGTGCTATTTGATGATATTGTCAGACGTCAGTCTTGTGTTATGACGTATAGCTTTGATAGTAGTCTCCAATGGTTGATGGTGTCATACGCTGCGCTTAGGTAAATGTAAACCACTCGTATGACCTGTTTGCTTTCGTACCCACACTCTATTAATTGTGTTAGGTCAAGGATTTGACTGCTGCCAGATCTTCCAGATCTGAAACCAGCTTGTTCCTTAATCAGCTTCTTGTCAAAGGGGAGCTGCGATTCAGGAACAGCTTTTCAAAAACCTTGTATATTTGTGACAGTAGCGAAACTGCACATACATTCTTAGGTTCTGTTGGTGGTTTTCCTGGTTTTATCAACGCAACCACGTGAGATTTCATCTAGATTTTAGGAATTTGCATTTTGTCAATGCATGTGTTTATGAACTTTCACGGCCATCTGGTTGTTTGTGGTCCGAATTTGTTAAAATTGTTTCTGTCCTCAGTTCATCGTGACCAGCGGCTTTATTGTTTTTCATTTGATTTATTGCATCATTTAATTCCTCTACGGAGAAGGTTGTGCTCATTGTGTTGTTCTCATTCCCACATTGACGTTGGATTTTTGTTTGGTCCGCTTTGTGATTGATTTTCCCATTCATCAGTAATTGGTGAGCTATTTGGATGGGGGTAACGTGTTATCCATATTGGAACGCTTGTTGGATCATTACTGAGGTTTTTGATGAGTTTCCAGGCGAGGCGGCTGCTATTTTTCGTGCCCAATCTTCTAGAAGGACAACTTTTTGATAAACATGCAGTTGTTTCGGCCCCCATCAACATGACACTTTATGAAAACTGAGGGAATCCCTAATGATAATGTCCATATAACTTTTGTTTATACCAGTCGCCATCGCGACTTCGCGAACAGTAACTCACCGATCGTTCGACACTGTGTATGGCTTCACTGCTAATGATACTTTTCTGGCGATCTTCACAGAGCTCACCCTTGATGGATTCACGACCTTCGCGAAAGCGTTAACCCCCATCAAACTCTGATAAACGTGCTATAGTATGTTCTTCAAACACTCATGACAGTTGACGATCAATTTCAGTGGGTTTTTAACCTTCTGTCGCTAGAAACGTAATCACAACACGTTGTTGCTTCACAGGAATCAACTGGTCCGACGCCCTTTTAAAAACACTTGCTCATTACACCACCAGGTGTCCCTCATATAGTGCTCAACTTGCTCATTCCACCACCAGTTGTCCCTCATATAGTGCTCAACTTGCTCATTCCACCACCAGTTGTCCCTCATATAGTGCTCAACTTGCTCATTCCACCACCAGTTGTCCCTCATATAGTGCTCAACTTGCTCATTCCACCACCAGGTGTCCGGCATATAGTGCTCAACTTGCTCATTCCACCACCAGGTGTCCGGCATATAGTGCTCAACTTGCTCATTCCACCACCAGTTGTCCCTCATATAGTGCTCAACTTGCTCATTCCACCACCAGTTGTCCCTCATATAGTGCTCAACTTGCTCATTCCACCACCAGTTGTCCCTCATATAGTGCTCAACTTGCTCATTCCACCACCAGGTGTCCGGCATATAGTGCTCAACTTGCTCATTACACCACCAGGTGTCCGGCATATAGTGCTCAACTTGCTCATTACACCACCAGGTGTCCGGCATATAGTGCTCAACTTGCTCATTCCACCACCAGTTGTCCCTCATATAGTGCTCAACTTGCTCATTCCACCACCAGGTGGCCGGCATATAGTGCTCAACTTGCTCATTCCATCACCAGGTGCCCGGCATATAGTGCTCAACTTGCTCATTCCACCACCAGGTGTCCGGCATATAGTGCTCAACTTGCTCATTCCACCACCAGTTGTCCCTCATATAGTGCTCAACTTGCTCATTCCACCACCAGGTGGCCGGCATATAGTGCTCAACTTGCTCATTCCATCACCAGGTGTCCGGCATATAGTGCTCAACTTGCTCATTACACCACCAGGTGGCCGGCATATAGTGCTCACTTTGGAATAAGTGTTATTCTTAATAAATTTTGTTTTAGGGTTATCCCTACAAATTCTGGATATTTACTAGACCCCTAGTGTGTGCCTGCACAGAACAGAGCGGTTGATATGGGATGATAATATCACCAATGTGGATGTGTTGGATAGTATCAGACATAGTCGTATGTCAGTGGAACATGACATGAGCAGAAGATCTGGTGTTGGGTAGGAAATACTTTACGAAAACTAGTTGATAGCATTACAAGACACGCTATGTTCTGGAATCAATATGCCAAATGAAATAGAGGCAGCCAAAAATACACATAGAACAGAGCCCCTAGATGCACGTACATGTAAAAATCAGGACGTCGAGACAGCTGGAAAGAATGGCGAAGAATACGAGTACTTGCAGTGCATTTTGTGAGAACCTGTGCTCCACAGGATGCTAAACGGCTTTGATAATGGCCATGATTATGAACTCTTCTTCTATTTCTCAGTACGACTATTTCCTCTAGGAGTTTTTACTGTGTTTTATGTGTCCATGTTTTACGCTTTATTAATCATATGTCCCATTTGTTGTAGTTAAAAAAAAAAAAGGAAAGGATGTCACGAGTCCTTTAGGCTCTCTTTCCGTGGTACGATAAAGTAGCAATTTGCTTTCAGTGATCATCATGCTAGTCTCATGCCGAACCCTCCTCTGCAGTATTTTATGATATGTTGAAAGGTTTTTAATTGTTATATCTTTCTATAAGCCCCTCGGTTACCCCAGCAATGGGGAAAAAGTCGTAGGACAGATGACAGTTCTATGCTGTCATCTCCCAATGCAGTTTTTTTGTTTTTTTAAAATCTTTCTATCCTCAGTTGCGACTCGGTGTCTAAAAAGACAAAAGCAAATTGAAAAAAAAATAGATTACAAAAAAAAATTTCAACAAACTTCAAACATTAAAATAAGAGCAACCCGTTCATTTCACCTAATGGAGGCATTTCTTTTTCTACATTAGAAACTCCCACAAGCTCTCCTGTACCTCCCTGTATTCAGCCTGTGTCAGCCTCACACGGGAACTAATATACTCCTGTCACATATAATGGAACATCCTCATGCAGAAATAACCACCTCCCCTCCTACGGATCCTCATCGCGATTCCCGACCAGAGCTATCGCTGTCGGTTATTTTATTGTTAGTTTTGGAGATCTTTCCACGTAAACAATTTATTCTTTACGGATAGTTTTATACACACCGGCCACAGCGACATGTTCATGGCTGCTGGTTAGTTACGCTTTCTTGCTCTTATTACACTTTCTTCATCTCGTTCTCTCAATATTTTCTTCTCCTTTTCTTTTTCTTCCTCTTCTTCTTCGTCTTCTTGTTTGTCTTCCATCCTTCTTTGTCTTCCGTTCTTTTTTTCCTTCTTCTTTTTCCATTTTTTTTATTCTTATTCTTCTTCTTCGCTCTTAATTCGACTTGTTTGTCTTCTTCTTTGTTTTGTTTCTCTTCTTCTTCCCTTTTTTTCTTCTATTCTTTAAATTGTGTTCTTTTCTTCAGCTTCCCTTTTTCTTCTTCGTCTTTCCTTTTTCTTCTTCATCTTCCATTCTTCTTCTTCTTCTTCTTCTTCTTCTTCTTCTTCTTCTTGTGTTGGGTGTTCTTCTTCTTCTTCTTCTTTTCTTCTTCTTCTTCTTCTTCCTCTTGCTTGTTCTTCGTCATCTTCTAATTCTTCGTTCGTTCTTAAATAATCCGATTTCCCTCATAAACGTGAAGATTGATCTCATTATTCTCTGGTCGTCCCACATTCTTTCATCATTCGTCCCACATTCTTTCTTTCATCATTCGTCCCACTTTCTTTCATCATTCGTCCCACATTATTTCATCATTCGTCTCACATTCTTTCATCATTCGTCCCACATTATTTCATCATTCGTCCCACATTCTTTCTTTCATCATTCGTCCCACTTTCTTTCATCATTCGTCCCACATTCTTTCATCATTCGTCCCACATTCTTTCTTTCATCATTCGTCCCACATTATTTCATCATTCGTCCCACATTCTTTCTTTCATCATTCGTCCCACATTCTTTCATCATTCGTCCCACATTCTTTCTGTCATCCTTCGTCCCACATTATTTCATCATTCGTCCCACATTCTTTCTTTCATCATTCGTCCCACTTTCTTTCATCATTCGTCCCACATTCTTTCATCATTCGTCCCACATTCTTTCTTTCATCATTCGTCCCACTTTCTTTCATCATTCGTCCCACTTTCTTTCATCATTCGTCCCACATTATTTCATCATTCGTCCCACATTCTTTCATCATTCGTCCCACATTCTTTCATCATTCGTCCCACATTCTTTTATCATTCGTCCCACATTCTTTCATCATTCGTCCCACATTCTTTCTTTCATCCTTCGTCCCACATTCTTTCATCATTCGTTCCACATTCTTTCATCATTCGTCCCACATTCTTTCATCATTCGTCCCACATTCTTTCTTTCATCATTCGTCCCACATTCTTTCATCATTCGTCCCACATTCTTTTATCATTCGTCCCACATTCTTTCATCATTCGTCCCACATTCTTTCATCATTCGTCCCACATTCTTTCATCATTCGTCTCACATTCTTTCATCATTCGTCCCACTTGATAAAGCATGTTTCCAACTCAGCAACTGGTCAGTCCAGCTGGCTTTAGTTTAAACCCTATTTAGTCACCTCTTGCTTAGGAAGGAAAATGCTTATATTATATTTCCCCGATAACAAATATCATAAGCAGTATCATCATCATAATCATCATCATCATCATCATTATTATTATCAGCAGCATACCACCCGATGTAGACGAAACACTGCACACGGTTTATCCTAACTAGTTTTATGGGAATCCTGATTCCATTTGCTGGCAGTGTGGTTTCAGCACCAGTGATTTTTACATGAGGAGGTTGCTAGCCTAATACACAACTTTACCTAGTCCTCTCTGACGACATGCCCGGAAGGAACGTAGTTGTGCAGTGTATTCCTTTATTGGATTTTATAGGTCTAAATACTGCCACTCTGTTCCTCTCGTGGTATCGACATATTCGGAGACAATTCTTTATAGCTGTTTTATTGACCACATGGTCACACATGTCTCTTTATAAAAGATGTGTTTGTTAAACAAATTAGTTTTATGTTTGCAACAGCGTGTTCTAAATCTGAATTTTGGTCGTTTGGCTTGGCTTCGTTCGTTCTCAATCTCCCGCTACCAAACATTGACATGGGCCTAAGTAGCAGGATATAGTCCAGAGAACGGAAGGCGTTGTGTCGTAGTTTACAGCTTGACTGTGATATTTGCACATTTCGGTCCAACACGTCCGACTTCAGCAAGCATTTTTTTAGTACGGGTTAGCATTCCGTCTTCAATCCCTTCTTCTTAGCAAGTCTGCCCTGCTGCAGCCTGTTATCCAGAATTACCGCTAGGTGTAGAAGGGTCTTGGCAGCTCTGGTTTGCTGGCCCTAACGCTAGCAGTCAACTATGGGTCGCTGACCGATTCAGCTAATGCGCTGATCAGCATCTTATTCCCATTTTGGTTGTTTAATGTCTTCCTTAAACTTTGATGCAAACTTTATCCCTAACAAAGTCTAAAGACATTAAAACCTAGAAAGTCTCCTCGGCCAGACATGATCCATAATGTAATGATAACTCACCCGTGTGCATTGGAGAAAGAAACAGTCCGCATGTTAATAAACATGACTTGGAGAAATGGACAACTGCCCAAAGACTGGAAAAATGCGCATGTTATCCCCATCCTGAAATGCAAGAAACCTCCAGACGAACCAAAAAGCTACCGTCCCATCTCATTATCATCATGCCTTGGAACATTAGCAGAAAGAATGATAAATGCACACCTTTTCTGGTTCCTTGAGAGTTCAGAAATCCTTTGCCATGAACAGGTAAGCTTCAGAAAAGGTAGGTTACAGAAGACCGGCTTTTCAGGTTAACACAGAAAATTCACGACGGGTTCCGAAATAATAAACATGCAGTAGCCATCTTCTTCGACTTACAACAGGCCTATGATCGAGTATGAAAAAAAGGTCTCTTGATGAAGATGACTGACGTGGGGATTAGCGGGAAGATGTACAACTGGATAGAATATTTCCTTTTTGACCGAACAATCCAGACAGAGATGAACGATGCAGTCTCCTCTAAAGAAGTCTCAGAGAAAGGCTTACCACAGGGCTCTGCTTTGAACTGCACTCTTTATCATTTACATAAATAATTTAGCCATGCACATGAAAGCGGAAAAAGCCATGTATGCTTATGATTTAGCAATATGGCAGAGCCATGAAGATGTAGAAAGTGCAGCACAAAGATAAAATGGAGACCTGAGAAGACTGCATGAGTATTGCCAAACATGAAAACTGAAGATAAACCGTGACAAGACTGTTTACACTATCTTTACCAAGAACCACCAATTAAAAAATAAAAAATATTAACCTGAGGTTCGGCAAACATAAATTGCCGAAAGAGGAAGAGCCTACATATCTTGGAGTCACTCTCGACCGACAGCTCAGCCTCAAGAAACATGTTCAAAATGTTAAAAATTAAGCGTTGAGGCGACTACAGTTATTCAAGAGGCTCGCTGGTTCAGAATGGGGATCAGACAATGACACTCTGAGAGGCTTGTATCTTGGATATAAACGCTCAGCTTTAGAATGCAGCAGTGCACTCCTGACAACAGGGTCACAGACTAATGTAGAGTCCCTGGACAGAGTGAAGTACAATGCCCTACGCCTTATTAGTGGATCAATGAGGTCAACCCCCACTGCGGCGTGTAAAATGTATGTGAATATAGAACCCCTTGAGAGGCAAAGAGATGTGGCTGCTACGGAAGTTTATGAGAGGAGTACATGAATGAGCAAAGACCACTCAAATAGAAGACTTGCAGAAAAATGGCAGCAAAAGCAGAAAATAAAACAAATGTCAGTCCTCCACCAGGTCAGGCAGATTAAAGAAAGATACCGCGTCCCAGACAAAAGATAAGAAACACAGAGAGGAACAAGAAATATACCACAACATACATGTTTTAAAATGCCAAAAATTCAAACAAAACTAACAGATAATACAACAAGAAGTGCTGATCCAGTCAATCTGAGAGCATCACAGAGAACGATTGACACCTACCCAGAAGAATGGATACATGTCTATACTGATGGGTCTGCGTTTAAGGCCACCATTGAAGCATGATATGGAGTCTACATAGAGTATCCAGACAGAACATATGATGAGCTGTTTGATGCTTGTGGGGAGATATGTTCAAATTATGAGGCAGAAATAACACCATTAGAAGTAGCTCTGTACCACTTGAGGACTGTATTAGATGTTTTCCCAACAAAAGCCCAAAGCACCGTAATCTTTACAGACTCATTATCTGCCCTTCAAGCTCTGGAAGACGGTGGTCACTACAGGCATGAACTTACCCAAATATCCTTACATGCCAACCAACTTCTCACATCACATGAATTCATAATAGTTATACAATGGATCCATGGTCACTCAAATAACCTGACGGTAACAAGGCAGACAGACTGGCTAAGAAGGGAGCAAGTCAAGAACAACAATACACACCAACAACACTACAGACAGTCAAACAACTACTGAAGACTGTGAGCAAAGCGGGCTGGCTAAATAGATGGGCAATGGGAAATACTGGGAGAGAAATCTACAAACATATGGCCATCCCAAATTCCAAAGACAACATCAACCTCCTGAAAAGGAGAGACCAAAGAACCATTTTCTGACTTCGCACTCAACACATACAACTTAACAGCCACCTCAACAGAATCCAACCAGAACATACTCCAGAATGCCGGCTGTGCACACATTCCTATGAAACTGTTGAACATTATCTTTTTGAATGTCCCGCGCTTGCCAGTGTGTTAGGAAAGAACTTCTTCCTCCGAGACCAGAGGAGGGGAAGATGTTGTACTAAACTAAACAACAGCTTACAAACACTTGCAGATACCACTATATGACATTGGGCCAAAGGGCAGGAGCGCATAGGCCGCTGGATCAATAACCAACCACCCAACAATCCATAATAGTCTGAGTAGCGGAGTTGTTTGAGCGCAATCTTACCACAGTAAAGATATTGAGTTTAATCCCGAGTCTCGATATCCTACAAGGAACTGATCACCTCCGCCTTGAAATAAAGTCTATAACACTACTTTCATCGTCAGTCTCCGGTGACCAAATCTGTTAATGAGTACCTACTTAATGTTAGGTACAGTCCGGTGACCACATCTGTTAATGAGTGCCTACTTAATGTTAGGTACAGTCCGGTGACCACATCTGTTAATGAGTGCCTACTTAATGTTAGATACAGTCTGGTGACCACATCTGTTAATGAGTACCTACTTAATGTTAGGTACAGTCCGGTGACCACATCTGTTAATAAGTGCCTACTTAATGTTAGGTACAGTCCGGTGACCACATCTGTTAATGAGTGCCTACTTAATGTTAGATACAGTCCGGTGACCACATCTGTTAATGAGTACCTACTTAATGTTAGGTACAGTCCGGTGACCACATCTGTTAATGAGTACCTACTTAATGTTAGGTACAGAGAGGCAGCAAAAAAAGGAACTGATCCTGACCTTCATTTTAAAATATTAAAACCGAGATAATTGAAGACTCTAATCCTGATAGCAGAGTCTGCTATGAGACCACATAGTACCACATCTCTCTCGTCCCGTCTCTCTCTCTCTCTCTCTCTCTCTCTTTTACTCTCTCTTTCTGTTTTTCTCTTTGTATCGCTTTATTTCTCAATTTCTCTTAATTTCTTTCACTCTTTCTCTTTCTCTCTCTCTCTCACTCACTCTCTCTCTTTCTTTGTCAACCTCTCATTCTCTTTAACTGCCCCCTTTCTTCAATTATACGAATCTATTTTTCTCATTCATCCCTTGTATTGAATATACATATATATATATATATATATATCTTTCTCTTCTTTTCTCTCTTTCTCGATGTGTATCACTCACATCTTCTCTGTCTACCTCTCATTCTTCACAACTGTCTTCCTCCCACAACATAACTCATGATATCATTCCCATTCTTCCATAACTATCCTGTCTGTTATATATTATATCTCTCGTATCTCTCTCTCACTCTCTGTGTTATTCATTCTCTCCCTGTGCCTATATCTCCTTCTCTGAAAATGTACATTCTTCCTATATCAGAGGTATATGACGCAATCTAAGGTTAGGATCGCATGAAGACATACTCGATGAGTTGCGGACCACCTCATTAAATCTATATATTTCCATTCTTTCCCGTAATCTAGGCAGTCATTTTGGAGACCACATCATGCTATATTATGAAGCGACTTTTAGTGTCGGATAAGTCATCTTGGCAAATGGTTGATTCATCTTCAGCACCGTCCTCCCTTATCTTAACAGTGATTATGTGAAGACAAATTAAATATCGAACTTCCACCTTAAGCTCAATACAAATATGCACATTTTTCAATACATGCAGGATCTATTTTCTTGACAATCGAGCGTCCTCTTTTAGATAACGTTGTATTAAAGTCAAGGTTTGTTTCATAGTAGTTAGACTAGAGTCGGGGAATGAAGTTGTTAGAGACTTCAGTATACTTAGATACAGCTTATATAAAGTAGGGTGGCCAGTAATTTTCCTTTGCTGCAGTTTCGCTTTCATCATTGCACGACAGGTTCCCATTTACAGCTCGGTCAACTAGAGCGTATCGATATAGTGATTAGTATCCACACATTTGCCACAGAAAGCGAGTGCTCGCTCTACCATTGCGCTAATTGTACGCTAACAAAGTATTCGATGGTTCTAATTTTACAAAACTTCTTCAGGCCAAATCGCGGGTTTCCAAAGTAAATCAAGAGAAAGATCAAGTTACAGTTATTAACTGTGATTTGCATCCGTTTCATTGTGGAAGTCTTCATCTGTCATTAGTTCAACAGTTACAATAACAATAATTAGCGTGAGAACGACAGTTACTTGCGTAACAGAATAACAAAGTGATCTTTCTGCCAGAATCGTGCCTTACTTGGTTTGAGAAATATGTCATAATAAAACCCAGTAAAGGAAGGCAAAGATTAAAAACGTGATTACTTTGATCCCTCCGTGAAAAACGTGCTTGGGTTGGCGATAAGTAGAAGATGAAAGAGCTTTCTAAAAAGCTGCCGATAGGAATGTCACTCAGATTGTGAGATAAACATACTTTCCACATTTGTTTCTTATTTATTGTGTGCCTTTGACACTTTCTATTATGTTTTGTTTTGTTGTGGTTGTTACTGTTAATGCTGTTTAATATGGATTTAGATTCGGAAGAGGAACAGTGGACATGATTTTTGCCCCTCGCCAAGTACAACAGAAGTGTCGGGAACAAATCAAGTCATGTACCCCACATTTATTAATTTCACAAAGGCATTTGATACAGTAAATAAAGAAGGGCTGTAGAGGATAAAGTCCAAGTTTGACTGCCCCAGCAAGTTCATAACTATGGGGAAACATCTACACGAAGGCATGTGTGCTCGTGTACTGGACAGCGGAGCAATCCATAAAACGTTTCTAGTATCAAACGGAGTAAAACAAGGATGTATACTTGCCCCGACCTTGTTCAGCATGATGTTCGCGGCAACGATGACAGATGCATTCAGATCATTTAAGCTTGAAATACCTATAAAGTACCGCACGAATGGCAAGCTACTCAATCCCAGAAGAATGAAGGCCAAAACCAAAGTGCCTGGCGACATTATCAGGGAACGTGTATTTGCTGACGACTGCGCTCTAATGAGCAACTCAGAACTCAACATGCAGGTTGGAATGTGTCGGTTCTAGCCCGCATGCGAACACTTTTGGTGTAACCATCAATGCCAACAAAACAGAAGTCGTGTACCAACCAGCCCCAGGCACGCCGTACACAAAACCAGAGACTACAGTCAGCGGGCAGACGCTGAATGTCGCAGACAAATCCACGTATCTGGGCAGCATGTTGTCGAGATCTGTCAGCCTAGACGAGGAGGTGGCAAGCGGAATAGCAAGGGCCAGCATAGCCTTTGGTAGAATGCGCTCAATGGTGTGTCAAGACCAAACTCAAAGTCTATCGTGCCACCCTCATTCCAACCTTACTCTACCCATGCGAAAGCCGGGCTGTCTACTCTGGACATGCAAGGAGGTTAAACCAATTCCACACAGGTTGTCTGAGGCGAGTATTCCATTTCCGATGGTAATATCGTGTCACTGACATCGAGGTTCTCTCGAAGACTGACATGCCCAGCATCCATGGACTACTAGAAAAAGCACGACTGGGATGGGCCTGACATCTCGTCCGTTTGTCAGACGAGCAGCTCCCAAAGAAACTTCTCTACGGAGAGCTGGGAGAGGGATGGCGCGAGAGAGGGCGCCAAAAGAAATGTTTTAAAGACGGTCTGATGGACTCACTGAAAAGTTTCCAGATAGACATCGACACATGGGAGTGTCTTGCCCAAAACAGATTTGACTGGAGAATCGCAGTCAAATCGGGTGTAGCTACCAGCGAAGAGGACCGTGTTTTGACAGCCCAGAGCAGACGCCAGACCTGGAAATCCCGAACAGCGGGAACACCATCATCGTCTACAAACCTTGTGTGCCCGATATGTAGCAGATGTTTTCTTGCCCGCATTGGCCTGTTCAGCCACATGCGAACCCACACCCAACAGGGGAATCTGTGACAAGGACGATGTCGGCGGTCCTCATCGACAACGATGGAAAGCTATTATTTGTATTATTGTTATTGTTTATTGCACACCATTAATTGGTGGACCCTGAGAAGGACGTTAAGTGTCAGGTTGTAGCAGCTTACTTCACATTCCGAACCTGCTGATGAAGGCGGGTTGTAGTAGCTTACTTCACATTCCGAGCCTGCTGATGAAGGCGGGTTGTAGTAGCTTTCTTCACATTCCGAGCCTGCTGATGAAGGCGGGTTGTAGTAGCTTTCTTCACATTCCGAGCCTGCTGATGAAGGCGGGTTGTAGTAGCTTTCTTCACATTCCGAGCCTGCTGATGAAGGCGGGTTGTAGTAGCTTTCTTCACATTCCGAGCCTGCTGATGAAGGCGGGTTGTAGTAGCTTTCTTCACATTCCGAGCCTGCTGATGAAGGCGGGTTGTAGTAGCTTTCTTCACATTTCGAGCCTGCTGATGAAGGCGGGTTGTAGTAGCTTTCTTCACATTCCGAGCCTGCTGATGAAGGCGGGTTGTAGTAGCTTTCTCCACATTCCGAGCCTGCTGATGAAGGCGGGTTGTAGTAGCTTTCTTCACATTCCGAGCCTGCTGATGAAGGTGGGCGGTTGTGCTATGCTTTGCTTCATATGCGTGGCGTTCACTACCACAGGGATCACACCGATCCACATCTCGTCAGCCATGTTGCCTTGAAAACAGACTGTTTCCAGGGAATGCTACATGGAAGGTGGATTTGTGCCTTGGTCAGTATGTTGTGCCTGACTGGACTATTGACTCAGTTTTCCGTTCTTTTGTTAAAACTTGTTTCTATTTATAATTGCTATGTGTGCACAAACATGAGACTCGCATTAAATAGGGGCCTTCGCTGTAGATGGACCGTGTTTCCGTTTTGGAATACTACTGTTGTACGTGACAGACGGAGACTAACGTCTGGTCAGGTAAAATATATTGATTGGACTATGTTGGTCAGGGTCAGGCAAAACATACTGATCGGACTATGTTAGTCAGGGTCAGGCAAAACATACTGATCGGACTGTGTTAGTCAGGGTCAGGAAAAACATACTGATCGGACTATGTTAAGTTAAATATCCCATAGCATTACTGCCGTAGGGGTGTGAGGTGTTAGCGATCTCACATTTCAAAGGCTCGGCTATATGAGGGCAGTAGCCATCTCCTCTCCCTCGCCGCTTTTACTTCCCGGACTGAACCGGTACCCATTTAAGGCTGGGTCGGCCCGGGAGCCATTGCGGTCTGAAAAAAACATTACCGCCTCAACTGGAGAATGAACCCAGGACCACTCAGAGGCGAAGTCAGCGCGCTAACCACTGCGCTACGCGGCTGCCATTAATATGACTATGTTAGGGTCAGGCTAAACATACTGATCGG
This sequence comes from Ariolimax columbianus, assembly GCA_036924085.1. NCBI lineage: Eukaryota > Metazoa > Mollusca > Gastropoda > Stylommatophora > Arionidae > Ariolimax > Ariolimax columbianus. The sequence continues at coordinate 17,079,618 of JAVGWX010000012.1, forward strand.
ACTATGTTAGGGTCAAGCAAAACATACTTATCGGACTGTGTTAGTCAGGGTCAGGCAAAACATACTGATCGGACTGTCTTAGTCAGGATCAGGTAAAACATACTGATCGGACTGTGTTAGTCAGGGTCAAGTAAAACATACTTATCGGACCATGTTAGGGTCAGGTAAAACATACTGATCGGGATGTGTGGTATGCTAGTGCGGCACGTCACCTAACACCTTCTCAATAAGTACCCAAGAGTAAAGCTAACCATCCTGAGATTTGGCAGCAACATCAACAACAACAAAAAAGTCAATGTTGTTGTATCAACGTTATTATCATTAATCGCAAGATAAAACGTCAATTATGTAGCTCGACTAACAAAAAACTAGTTAACGAGCCTCACGTACGCCAGCCGCGAGTTTGAGACAAATGTAATATACTCTCTCACACATTCTCTGTCTCGCTCTTTGTTTCTACATTCTTCTCTCAATTCTTCTCATCTACTCGACAATTCCAAAGCATTTTTCACATAGATCAAACACATGCAGTAGCAAACATATGTTTGTGACAAAGATGGCGGCACAAGCAAGCCAATAAAGTCACAGATCACGTAGGAAATATCAGTGATTGTTATGACTACCTTATTTTTTAAAAGTCAAAACATATACACAGGTACGTTGGATTGAAACCTATAACAGAAACAATAGTGAGAAGGCTAAGGAATATAGGGCGAATAACAGAGAAAGAGGTACTTTCTAATTTACTGGTACACTATTATAAAAGGCGGAAAGTCAATGGATGGTTGGGTTAGGGTTATTGATAGGGTTAGGTCAGATAACATGGTTGGTATTGCATCGTCTGACAGCATGGATAATGCCATGCTGCTGTAGAAACGGGATGATACACTTATCATGGACTAACGTTGATAAATTCAAGAAATTCATTTCTAAGACGGTAGGAATAAGCGGTATTAGAAATTCCCCTATATTCTCGCAGAATGTTTGACTCCCCCAACAGTTAAAAAGTAACTATACTTTGACGTCACTACCTCAAATTCGGGGCTAAAATTATGACCTAACCTTAACCCTAACCCAAACAACCATTGACTTCCCGATTTATATACTAGTGTACCAGTTAATGCGAAAGTACATCGGGAAAGATATAGTCAACATAAATTCATGTTGTGTACTGTGGTCTTCCTGGAATTAGTGCAATGCAAAGCTCTTCAAAGGTCATATCTATGGGGATTCCAATTCTGATATTCACCTCATTGCCTAGACTCCAGTGACAAGTCATGTTTCCTGTACCACGACAAATGACGTGAGCTGGGTTCTTGATCAGTATGTTTCACTTGACCTTGATTACTCTTCGCTCCTTCTTAAGCCTCATCGATTGGGCACTTCTCAGTTCCGTCTTCATTCACTTCAGAGACCATAAAACAGACAACTGTTTTTGGGGCACCAGAATTGATTCTCTCATTCATTGACATGCTTGCTTCAATGGGAATCATACATCCTAGCTGCAGATGGCTCCAAGTTTATCCAGTAGTTGATTATAATGTCAATTGTTTTTTTCTAAACATCATACGGTTGCCAAGTCCAAGCACAGCCCACTTTAGTCGACTTTTACAATGTAGAATTGGACTTAGTTTGAACTATTTTGTGAAGTGAGTCGATGTTGTTGTTTCCAATGCCCACAATGAGTAGGTTACTCTTTTGTGCGTCCTGAAAAGGACTTTAAGTAGCGGGTTGCAGTAGCTTTCCTCACATACCGAGCGTGCTGATGAAGGTGGACCGCGGTCCTCCAGGCGGCTGTGCTATACTTGGCCTCATCTGCGTGTCGCTTACTGCTACGGAGAACACGTCGATCTATCACCTTATTAACCAGGCTGCTATTAAAAACAGCTCGTTTTCAGGAAGGGCTACGAGGAAGCCAAGGTGAGGAACTTTGCCATTATGCTTTTCCTGACCTTGAGTAATATGTCTGATAAATATATTTTGCCTGACCAGACGTTAGTTTTCCTGTGAAGTGAGTTAGTTTGTAATGACCAAATCTATTTATAAACATCTTAGTTTTAGTCGACCTGCCCTGTTACAGAGGCTCATGTACCATTGCAAATCCGAGGTCTGGGTTAAACCTGATGTAGCCACGGAGATCATTTCCTGATTAGTGAGCTAAGTTCCAGCCCGATATAACTCCGCTGCGTTGGGACAAGTGCCGGAAGGGTGGTTAACACATGTGCAGCGTGTTAGTCGTAACCAATGCTGCTTTTAACAAACCACTTAACTATGGCCGGTCTTATGCCATATTATACAGTTAGTTGCATCTTACGGGACAGTGGTGCTATTCTTGTCCTTGTCATACACAAAGACCCCACCGAACCATTCGGTGATTAATAAATACATGTCCATTGTAAACAAATATGAATACAAATAAAACAGTCAAAACAAGTAATCCCGTACTGGTCGTACTGTTTGAGATAACGTTTCGTAAACCACATAGTCTGATGTCTCAACATTTTTGTCAGGTCAGTTGACTAGTTTCCGTTCGTCTGTGCTTTTCTTTGTCATAACAGAAACCAGAGCATCTCCGTTAACATTCAGATAGAGCGGCCGCTTTTCGTTACAAAGTTACTGGACAGACGATCGCTTATCCGCACGCTTCAGTCGACCACACTGGAAATCGTTCCTAGTTCGACCCGTTCTTTGTCAAGGGGTGGTGTTCACCCTTGACTGGTGCCAACTCAGGTGCCAGTTGTTTCCGGCGTGGGCGCGTGTCGTTCAGTGGGATGGTAGTATGTTTGTTGTGGGGTCGTATATGATGTATTTGTCTAGTGAATCTCGCCAGTGAGTTGGGAGCCGTCCCCGAGATCTCTGTGTCGCACGGGTACCACATGGCGGTTATTGTACTCCATCTTGTTTCTATCTGTATGATCTGCCCAGTGGTGTTTGAGTGGTTGGAGTACTGCAGGACATCTTTGACGTGTGACATCCTCTGGACGTCGCTATTGTGTAGTTCGTCTTGCTGCTGTTGTCTGAGAGTTATACCCATCAGGTCTCTTTCAAACAATACGTGTGCTGTTCTCTTTTGGTTCTCTGCTGCTTTTATTAGAGACCAAGTTTCGCTACCCTAGTAGAGTGCTGGCAGGACTACCGAGTCGAAGATGTCCGCACGAAGTTTAGAGTCTGCTGTGACATCTGTTGCTGAGAAGATGAAGTTGAAGGCCTCCCAGCCCGCCCGTTTCCGCATGGCGATCTCAGGTTTAATGTTGTTCTCCATGTCGAGGAGCCTTCTCAGATAGACATATTCATCAGCGTCCTCCATGGGCGCTTCCACTCAAGAGTATGAGATTGGGCTCTGTGCAACGGTTGCGCTTAGCTCTGGTTTTCCATAGGTTCATAGCTAGACCTGCTTAATATCATAGGTTAATAGCATAGGTTAATATCATAGGTTAATATCATAGGTTAAAATCATAGGTTAATATCAAAGGTAAATATCATAGGTTAATATCAAGGAAGATAGGCAGCATGACAAAAAATACTACCCATCACACACGCACGCACGAACGCACGCACGCACGCACGCATCGTGCACGCACACACACGCACACACACACACACACACACACACACGCACGCACGCACACGTGTCTGGCACAATGAAGTACCTTCATATGTTTCTACTGTGTGACTATCTTAATTTAGTAAGCCAGGTATACATGTATAGCTAGGTCGACCAGAATATGTCGTTAACGAGAATCAAACCATCCTCCTTTGCCGTCAGCAACAATCACTTTTCCGTTCGATACAGCTGAAGGTTTCCCAATACACATACCAGTATAGCGTTTGACGCGCTGCTTGGTTTCAAAGAGAGGCAAGTAGCGGTTTTTTTATGGCTTAAGAATACACGCCCCTACTAGTTTTCTCAATCTCGCACTACCAAACCCTGAAAGGGCTTAAGTAGCAGAATGTAGTCCAGAGAACGGAAAGCGTTGTGTCGTAGTTTACAGCTTGGCTGCGATATTTGCACCTTTCGGTCCAACACATCCCACTTCATCAAGCAATTTTTGATTAGCGGGTTAGCATTCCCTCTTCGATCCCTTCTCCTTAGCCAGTCTGCCCTGCTGCAGCCTGTTATCCAGGATCACCGCGTAGAGGTGTAGAAGGGTCTTGGCAGCTCTGGTTCGCTGGCTCTGACGCTAACAGTCAGCTATGGGTCGCTGACCACTGCAGCTCTTGCGCTGCTCAGCATCTTGATCCCCCCTACTATTGCCGTCAGTGTGCAGGGCAGGATTTATATCACATCAGAAAGAATACATCTACAGATAAGCTCAAACCAAGTCCAAACCAATGTCCTTCTGCCTGAAATATTAATGTCCTAACTGCTGCACCACCTGCTTCTTCACCACTCAACACTCTTCGTCCTTATGCACATCGACTCTGAAAGGGTTGGTGGATGAGGGGGTTGGTGGATGAGGAGGTGGTCGGTGAAAGGTTTGGTGGATTTGAGGGATGGTGAATGAGAGGATGATCAGTGAAAGGGTTGGTGGATTTGAGGGTTGGTGAATGAGTGGATGGTCCGTGAAAGGGTTTGTGGATGAAGGGGTGGTCGGTGAAAGGGTTGGTGGATGAGGCGGTTGTTGGATGCGGGGGTTGGTGGATGAAGGGGTTGGTGGATGAGAGGATTTGTTGATGACGGGGTGATGGATGAGGGGGGGGGTGGTCGGTGAAAGGGTTAGTGGATGAGGCGTTTGGTGGATGAGGGGGTTGGCGGATGAGGGGGTTGGCGGATGAGGGGGTTGGTGGATGATAGGATTGGTGGATGAGGGGGTTGGTTGATGAAGGGGTTTGTGGATGAAAGGATTCGTGGATGAGTGGATTGGTGGATGAGCGCGTTAGTTGATGAGAGGGTGGTCGCTGAAAGGGTTGGTAATGAAAGGGTGGTCGATGAAAGGGTTTGTGATGAGAGGGTGGTCGGTGAAAGGGTTGGTGATGAGAGGGTGGTCGGTAAAAGAGTTAGTGATGAGAGGGTGGTCGGTGCAAGGGTTGGTGGATGAGAGTGGTATTGTTGGATGAGAGTGGTATTGTTGGATTAGGGGGTCGTTGGTGGATGAGAGAGTTGGTCGATGAAAGCGGGTAAGTGGATTAGGAGGCGGTTGCCGAAAGCATTGATGGATTAGAGGGTTAGTGGATGAGAGTGGGTTGGTTAATGAGAAAAGCCTTCCACCCGATAAGTCGCAATGTTAGAAACTATATCACATCAGTACACTATTGTTTCCTTTTATGTTGACATCCCTAAAAAGTGTATCCATCCCTTATATGATTTGCTGGTTCAGCATTGTTCTTATTAGTTGTCCCTGCTGAGGGCATATTGGTCGTAACGTAGGTTATGTTTGTGTCCTCCTCTTGGTGCGATATCTGATCACAACAATTACACAATTTTCATTACTTTAAACCTTTTTTCCATTATTTTTCATCTCATCCACCTCCCATCCGCTCATCCACAACCCTCTCACCATCCACCCTCTCACCCACAAACCTCTCAATCACGATCACCCTCTCATCCACACCTTCCCTCTCATTCACCACCCCCCTCTCATCCACCACCCCCCTCTCATCCACCACCCACCCTCTCATCTACCACCAACCCTCTCTACACCCATCCTCTCATCCACTCCCACTCTCTCATCCACCCCCACCCTCTAATCCACCCTACCCTCTCATCCACCCCTACACTCTTATCCACCACCATCCTCTCATCCACCATCCACACTCTCACCACCCACCCTCTGATAACCAACTCTCCCAACACCCACATTTCACCACACACTATCTCTTCCACCAACTCTCTCAACACCGACCCTCTCTTCCACAAACCTTCTCGCATGCCACCCTCTCATCCTCGACCCACCATCTCATCCGTGACCCACCCTCTCATCCTCGACCCACCCTCTCATCCTCGACCCACCCTCTCATCCTCGACCCACCCTCTCATCCTCGACCCACCCTCTCATACTCGACCCACCCTCTCATCCTCGACCCACCCTCTCATCCTCAATTCACCCTCTCATCCTCGACCCACCCTCTCATCCTCGACCCACCCTCTCATCCGCGACCCACCCTGTCATCCACCAACCCTCTCCTCACTCAAGCCCTCATCAAAAAATACTCTCACCAACCACCCTCTCATCTACCAACCTTCTCACCGACCACCATCCCATTAACAAACCCTCTCACCAACCACCCTCTCATCTACCAACCTTCTCACCGACCACCATCCCATTAACCAACCCTCTCACCGACCACCATCCCATTCACCAACACCCTCATCTAACAATCCTTTCATCCACTAACCCTTTTACCAACTACCCCCTCATCCACCAATTTTGCCATTCTACAACCAGTCCTCATTTACCACCCCTACTCTTATTCACCAACACTATCATCCACTAACTTCTTCGCCAACCACCCCGTCATCCACAAACTCTCTCATACACCAACCACCCCCTCATTCACCAGTCCACTCTCATCCGCCAACCTTCTCAACCCCTAATCTTTTCACCAACCACCTCAATATCCGCCAATCCCAGTCTCATCCACTAACCCTCTCATCCACTAACCTTTTCAGCAACAAACCCCTCACCGACCAACCCTCATCCACCAACCGCACTCTCATCTACCAACATTATCATCCACTAACCCCTTCACCAACCACTTCCTCATCCACAACCTGCTCATCCACTAACCCTTTCACCAACCACTCCCTCATCCACTAACACTTTCTTCCACTAACACTTTGACCAACCACTCCCTCATCCACCAACCATCTCATCCACTAACCCTTTCACCAACCACTCCTTCATCCACCAACCATATCATCCATTAACCCTTTCACCAACCACTGCCTCATCCACAAACGCTCTCATCCACAAACGTCACTCTCATCCACCATCCCTCCCATCCACTAAACCTTTCACAAACAACACCCTCATCCACCAACCCTCTCATCCACTAACCCTTTCACGAACCACTCCCTCATCCACCAACCATCTCATCCACTAACCCTTTCACCAACCTCTCCCTCATCCACCAACCCTCTCATCCACTAACCCTTTCACCAACCACTCCCTCATCCACCAACCATCTCATCCACTAATCCTTTCACCAACCTCTCCCTCATCCACCAACCCTCTCATCCACTAACCCTTTCACCAACCACTCCCTCATCCACCAACCATATCATCCATTAACCATTTCACCAACCACTCCCTCATCCACCAACCCTCTCATCCACTAACCCTTTCACAAACCACTCCCTCATCCACCAACCATCTCATCCATTAACCCTTTCACCAACTACTGCCTCATCCACCAACCATCTCATCCACTAACCCTTTCACCAACTACTCTCTCATCCACCAACCCTCTAATCCACTAACCCTTTCACCAACTACTCCCTCATCCACCAACCCTCTCATCCATTAACCATTTCACCAACAATTGCCTCATCCACCAACCCTCTCATCCACTAACCCTTTCACCAACCACTGCCTCATCCACCAACCCTCTTATCCACTAACCTTTTCACCATCCACTCCCTCATCCACCAACCCTCTCATCCACTAACCCTTTCACCAACTACTCCCTCATCCACCAACCCTCTTATCCACTAACCCTGTTCACCAACTACTCCCTCATCCACCAACCCTCTCATCCACTAACCCTTTCACCAACTACTCCCTCATCCACCAACCCTCTCATCCACTAACCCTTTCACCAACCACTCCCTCATCCACCAACCCTCTCATCCACTAACCCTTTCACCAACTACTGCCTCATCCACCAATCCTCTCATCCACTAACCCTTTCACCAACCACTCCCTCATCCACCAAACCTCTCATCCACTAACCCTTTCACCAACCACTCCCTCATCCACAAACCCTCTCATCCACTAACTCTTTCACCAACTACTCCCTCATCCACTAACCCTCTCATCCACTAACCCTTTCACCAACTACTCCCTAATCCACCAACCCTCTCATCCATTAACCATTTCACCAACCACTTCCTCATCCACCAACCCTCTCATCCACTAACCCTTTCACCAACCACTGCCTCATCCACCAACCCTCTCATTCACTAACCCTTTCACCAACTACTCCCTCATCCACCAGCCCTCTCATCCACTAACCCATTCACCAACTACTCCCTCATCCACCAACCCTCCCATCCACTAACCCTTTCACCAACCACTCCCATATCCACCAATCCTCTCATCCACTAACCCTTTCACCAATCACTGCCTCATCCACAAACGCTCTCATCCACAAACGTCACTCTCATCCACCATCCCTCTCATCCACTAAACCTTTCGCCAACCATCCTCTCATCCACCACCCTTTTACCGACAACCTTCTCATCAACCCTATACAAAGTTCCTGTTTATGGAAATCCTAATTCAACCACAAAAACAGTGCATAGTTGTAAAACAACCGCGCTTGCCGTAAACAGAAACTGTTCATACCAAACAGCGCACCTGTTTCTTGACAATGTATATTCTCTGTTGTGCAGTTTGGATGACTGCTATTTCACCACGGGAACAAGCGTTCAAACCCTCAGTAAGGGGGTATACATACAAGACATGCAAGTGGGAACTGAGTGGGCTCGTTGTAAAGCGCCTGCCTCGGGTGCTGGAGATAGCGGGTTCAAATCATGGTGAACACCGGAATTTGTACCACTCAATGTTCTGGTATCTTTCTGGAGATACTACTCAGGGATTGGGCGCCTGTGATTAGTGTCGTGTACGTTAATAATCCCCCGGCAGTTAGATATCGAAAAGAGTAGGTTGGTGCCCGGGTTAAGTTGAAAATTATGTTAAAAATCTAACCAATCTATTACAGGATTCTCGTCGAAGTAGGCAGTTCGTGTGTTGTGCTGAGATTCTCCAAAAATAGGAAGAAGAACAGAGCACATATCAATTTAACCGTGGGCAATGGAGCTGATTCTTTGACCAAACTGAACTAATCATACAAGTCCAAAGGATAAAGGAGGGAGGAGGTAGGAGTTAAAAAAGGACAACTATTGACGAGGGCGGGAGTATGTAGTTTAGTTAAATGTATACGTCCGATTCACACAGCACACGACAACCCTCACTCGCACACATCTATCAAGTGCAACAATTCCTATTAACTCTAAAAGCTTCTCGTTGTCGCTCGAAACCCAAATAAACGTCCTTCGAGTTTTGACAAATCTGTCTAGACTCGAAATCTTTAAAACGAAGGAAATATCCAATGTAGCTCTGTTTAAAACGATGTACTGTTTAGAACTAAACTAAGTTGTAATTATAGGTAGGGGATTGTAACATTTAACAAGTAAGCTTGTGTGGGGGGGAACTGAGACGCCAGTCCAGTCACGCACAAAACACTGATCAAGACCACAGTCTCCATGTAGAAAACAGGCTGTTTTCAAGGCCGCACAGCTGATCAGATGTGGATTGATGTGATCTTTGTAGTATAATTCGCCACACAGATGAAGCAATACATAGCACAACCGCCTGGAGGACTGCCTTCCACCTTCATCAGCACGCTCAGAATGTGAGGACAGCTACTACAACCTCCGTAACTTAACTTAACATCCTTTTCAGGGCACACAAATGAGTAAACTTACTAATTGTGGGCATTAGACAATAACAAACTTGTCTGTTTAGTCAAGATCATGTAAAGCTGACGCCCACAACAAGTGGAAGGTGGGGTGAGATGGTGAATATAAGGTGAATATATGCGGGCATGGGGAAGGAGAAAGTTCACAAATTGTGCGGATGTCTTAAATGAATGGTATCTAATGCATAGTTATTTGTGTGGGTTTTTTATATGGGCGGGGTAGATGGGTATCCGAGCTAACAAATAAAAATAGTAGTTGCTCAATGTAGCGAAGATGGCGAAAATATTAGAATAGTTCTGCGAGGCGTGCTCTCATATGGGAACACCATCGGACTACTGCACTCATATGGGAACAACATCATAGTGCTCTCATATGGGAACAACATCATAGTGCTCCCATATGGGAACAACATCGAACTAGTGCTCTCATATGGGAACAACACCATAGTGCTCTCATATGAGAACAACATCAGACTAGTGCTCTCATATGGGAACAACATCATAGTGCTCTCATATGGGAACAACATCGGACTAGTGCTCTCATATGGGAACAACATCAGACTAGTGCTCTCATATGGGAACAACATCATAGTGCTCTCATATGGGAACAACATCAGACTAGTGCTCATGTGGATATAGAGATGTCCTGGTATGGTACGATCTGAGCACATTGCGGGATGCAAGCTCTCCAGATGTACGGTCTGTGCAAGCAACTCCCACGAGGAGAGATATCAATGTTGAACAAATGTAGCCTGGACAAACACTGCTACGTCACGAGCAGGTAAACTTTATTCCTCAACCATACGCATCCTCTCAGCGGACATTACCAACTGACGTAATGCCATAATCATTGTATCTTCAATTACATTTTTTAATACAGAGTTTTCTTTTTCCTCTTCTTCTTCGTCTTCGTATTCTTCTTCTTTTTCTGCTTATTACTATTAGTATCATTATTATTTTTCCTCGTTTGTTCTCAATCTAACGTTACCAAGCCGTAAAAATGACGTTCCTAGTAGCATGATGTTGTCTCGAAAAAGGACTGCGTTGTGTGGTAGTTTACAGCTTGACTGCGATATTTGCACCTTTCGGTCGGACACATCCGACTTCAGCAGACATATTTTAGTACCGAATTAGATTTCCCTCGCCGATCCCTTCTCTGTTGCAGCCTGTTATCCAGAATCACCCCGTGGAAGTGTAGAAGGGTCTTGGTAGCTCTGGTTCGCTTTCCAGACGCTAACAGTCAGCTATGGGTCACTGCCAATTGCAGCCCACGCACTGCTCAGTATATTGGTCCCGATTACAAAGTTTGAAACCCGTGACCTCTAACTAGAAGTGCGGTGTTATACCTCCTTTAACCATATTTATATACACACACCTTTGCAACTACCCTTTATTGACAAGGTATTCTAATTGTTTTGTATATCTATTTTTAGCGGGGATTGAACACGTGATCATCCGACTTGAAGAGCTTTAGTCCAACCACATAGCAACACGTTCCTCTGCTAGCCAAAATCCTCATATTTATGCATGTCTTCCTTTGCTAGCGTCAGGGCCAGCGAACCAGAGCTACCAATGGCAGACTGGCTAAGGAGAAGGGATCGAAGTGGGAATGCTAACCCGATACTCAAAAAATGCTTGCTGAAGTCGGATGTGTTGGACCGAAAGGTGCAAATAAGGCAGTCAAGCTGTAAATTACGACACGACGCATTCCGTTCTCTGGACTACATTCTTCTACTTAAGCGCTTTCATGGTTTGCTAGCAGGAGATTGAGAACGAACGAAGCCAAGCCAAGCCATCCTTTGCTCGCTGTTGACAACTCGTATTCTTTGATTCCCGTCCATTTCAGAATGCCCGAACAATCCACATCATCTCCTCTTTGATGTTCTCCTAGATTTGTTCATACTTCTCGGCTTTGCTATTCCCACGGACGATAGTGATCAAATCTTGAGAAGTTGAAAGGATTCTTTTGAAATATGAAATCCTCTGAAGCGGATGTCGTTGAAATTTTATATTCGTCGATATGAAAAAACGTGCGATTATTTCTGATCTTGTTCTGATGCTGTTAAAATGAGTTATCCTTTGTATGATAAATGCTGTTTTGTTTCTAGAACTCTCTTTTATACCAACATGGATTTTTCACATTATGTGGCCCATTGCTGTGGAATAAAAAATTGTACTACTGCACCTTCGTGCAAGTCGCAAAAGGAGACTACAGATAGTTGTGCGTGGAGCTAGCAATATCTTAGTGGGAAGCAATTTGCTATAAAAGCCACAGTTTCAGAGCACAAAACGTGCTCTGATGCCTGTTTGGGATGATGGCACTGCAATAAATGAATTGCCATTACGCAGAATAGAGAACTGTCAATTTATATGGAGTCGGCGGAGTAGAGCACACGGAAAGACGCAGTATGACTTTGTGCAACCAACAAGCTACAAGAGCCAGCATTATCCACAGCCTTCCCCATTTACTGAGAAAAAACAAAGCACCTATTGGTATGCTCGTAGCGCAGTGAAGTCGATTCTTAGCAGAAAAAAGGAACAGTAGCAACTAGGAAGGCGAGAACGCTATTATTTAAAAAAATTGAAGTAGCTCATAAGACAAAGTTCTATCATCATCATGTAGCATGTCCTTTGTAGAACGTCGCTCCCATCACAGTCTGTCTGACAGAAATTCGTTCCCTTGCCTAAACACCAGCCTCCGCCACAGTCATACTCAGGCATTCCTGGATATCTTGGTGCCATCGTCTTCTTGGTCTACCCCTTCCTCTTTTGCCTGGCACCATACCTTCCATCACCGTTCTCTCAAGACCATTGTGACTCTTGATGTGACTTAAGTATTTGCAATTTCTAACCAAAATGGAATTAATAAACCATTTCTCCTCTATGCTCAACTCTTGCCGAATGTCTGCATTTGTCTTTTTTTCTCTGTTCAGGGTATTCTGAGGATCTTTCTGTAACATTATGACTCAAAGGATTCGATTCTTTGTCTAGAAGTTTTGGTAATCGTCCATGATTCACAGCCATAAGCTGCCACATGAAAAACACAGGCTCTCAAAACTTTTAATTTTATTATTTGGTGCCCTGCCATAATTTCTTCAGGCTGTTCAGTCTCTGCATTGCCATAGCAAGTTTTCTTCTGATTTCTTTCGAGCAGTCGCCATTTTTGGCAATTCTGGAGCCCAGATATTCAAAATGTTTGACCTGATCTATTTCCTCACAACCCATTGTAAATTTGTGTTGACATTGTGTTTTGTCGGTGGTCATTATCTTTGTTTTATTTATGTTTATGAACAGGTTTTGATCTTTACTACGTCCATTAACGGCTGAAAGTAGCTGCTCTAGCCCTTCTGCACTTCTTGAAAGTATCACTGTGTCATCTGCGTATCGTAACTCTGGAATCTCGTACCCCCCCCCCCCCCCCCCCCCCCCCCAATCGTAAATGTGTCGAAACTTTCAATGTTCACATCTTCTCGAACATTTCTCATTATACATTCCGCATATATGTTATATATCCCCTATTAAAATAGGAAAGAGACAACCCCGCAAAGAAAAGGCAAATAATAGTGGTAAGCTAGCTGTAAATTGGTTAACTTATTAAGACAAATGATAGTGGTAAGCTAGCTGTCTTCTTCTTTATCGTATGCAGTCAGACAGTAACCATTATTTTTTCGAAAAAAGCAGCCGTCATCCTGAGGCTGTCGACACTGCCATATAGCTTGTCTAGTGTTGCCACTGCTCTATCTGATCCTCGTATGTCGGGCAGTTTTGCAGCAAATGCTCAGCGGTCATTTTGCCGGTACCACACGGGCATTCGTCGGTGCCACCTATCTTTAATTTGTTGAATAGGTGGTACCTCAGTCTATTGTGGCCAGTGCGAAGTCTGAAGACGACGACCTGCTCTTTTCTGTTCAACTGGTAATAGGCATCGTTTTTGGTGTAGCCAGTATGTTCGGTTTTCCATTTGGTCATGTATCTAGCTCTAAAAAGCCATTTTGAATCTTCGTATGTCATACTAGTATCTGTTTGTGGTAGTTTTGCGCCTTCTTTTGCCAGTCTGTCTGCCTCCTCGTTGCCTTGAATGTTGCAATGAGATGGAACCCACTGCACCACTACTCTTTTTGGTGCGGACTGCTGGCATAGTTGACAGAGTACTGCTCTTAATTCATTAAGCTCAGTGTTTTTCTGGCTTTTTAGCGCTGTGACTACGGCCAGAGCATCTGTTAGCAGGACTATATGGTTTTCATTTTCTTTATGTGTCACCATTTCTTCCACTGCCGCCCTCAGTGCCTCTGCCTCCGCTCTGAAATTGCTTGTGTATTTTCTAGTAGCGAATGACAGTGCTATTTTTCTGCCATTTGGTAGGCTCAGGAATGCTCCTGCCCCTCCATTCTGTGTTGTATTTGTTACGGAACCGTCGGTGTATGCATGAGTCCAGTCCATGCTTGGGTAGTTTTCCGTAATGAAACTCAGGGTAGTATCTCTTCTTTCTTTTTCAGTCTGGATGTTTTTGTTTCTAATACCTGGTATATTTTCTACCACGTCTGGAAATATATGCTGCCTCCAGGTAGGTTTTCGTACAGTAGGCATGGGCTTTGGTGTGGTTTGTGCGTTCATAGGGTCTTCGTGCATCTTTGCTTCGACTATTTCTGCAAAGTTTCTTCGCTTTAGCTTCCCAATTCCGAAATTGTTTAGTCTCTGGTGTATTGGAGTGTCAGTCAGTCTTCTGAGTTTCTCTGATTCCAGTTGGGCTCTGCAGTCTCTTCTATCGGCCATGGATTGCAGTTTTGTAATCTTTTCAAGTTCTACAATTGGCGTTGACTTCATGCCTCCTGTTATAACTCTCATGGCTTGGTTTTGGAGTTTGCTAACTTTATCGAAGTTCGCCTTTGCTGCTGTTGTCCATGCCGCAATGCCATACTCGAGAACTGGTCTCACTCTTCCAGTGTACAGTTTCTTTAGTATGCTTTCATCTGCTCCCCAGCTTGGGTCAGTAAGTTTCCTCATGATTGCCATTCTTTATCTGGCTCTCATTCGGTTTCTCTTGATCTGACTTTTCCATGTCATGCGCCGATCAAATGTGACTACCAGATAGTTTGGGTTGTCGTTTGGCTGGAGGTATTTTCCGTTTAGACTTAATTTGGTACTTTGGGGTTTTAATGAAAGCGAGAATATTGTACATGTGGTTTTTGTCCTCGTTTATTTTGACCAGCCATGAGTTCGCCCACTCTTCCAGCGATGTTTGGGTTTGCTGCATCCGATTTCTTGCTATTGTGAGATTCTTTTCAGAGGTCCACATAGCCAGATCTTCTGCAAACATTGATCTATGAACTCTTCTTGGTATATTCTCTATAATATCATTTATATACACCAGGAAGAGTGTGGGTGACAGTACTCCCCCTTGGGGTACTCCCTGCTAAAGTGTCACCTTTTTGCTTATCTGCCCTTGTACTTGGACTCTGGCCGTTCAGTTTTTGAGGTAGTGGTTGATCCACTTGTACATTTTCCCATAAACATCACTTCTTATTAGCTTGACTCTAAGTCCATCTTTCCAGACTTTGTCAAATGCCTTTTCCAGGTCCACCCAGACCGTTACTGTGTGTTTCTGTTCCTGGTAGGCATCTTCTATTTCCTGGGCTATGAGGATGACCTGATCCTCTGTGGATCTGTGCTGTCTAAAGCCTGCTTGCTGTGGAATTAGTATCTGTTTTTCTTCCAGATGCCACATCAGTCTGGTGTTTATCATACGTTTCATCAGTTTGCCGATACAGCTTAGTAGGCTGATAGGCCTGTATCCATTTGGATCTGTTTTGTCTTTTCCTTTCTTTGGTACTGGTACAAGTACTGCGTCTTTCCATGCCTGTGGTACAATTCCCCTTTTCCAGCTTTGGTTCAGGACTGACAGCAGTTTCATCTTTGCTGTTTGGCCCAGCCCCATCAGCATTTCGTTTGTTATCCCGTCTTTTCCGGGAGATTTCCTTTTCTTTAATGTTCTCATGGCCTCATCCATTTCGCTCATTGTTAGTTTTGCCATCATATGCTCTTCTGGTGTCTTATTGATGTTGTCATGCCCTTTTTGCTCCTCATTAATGTCCGTATGCCTATCTGCAGGGACATCTATGTGGTTCGCTTTGGTAAAGTGTTCAACAAAGGCGTTTGCGGCTTTTTTTCCAGTGAGCAAGTTTTCGCCCTGCTTGATGGTAATTTGTTTGTTTGACGGGGTCTCGTCATTCATGGCTCTGACTAACTTCCATAGTTTGTTCCCTTCTTTGTCTAGTTTGAGGCTTTCCGTTTTGTTTTTCCAGCTTTCTCTTGCTGTTTGGTTTAGACTGTATTTGTATTTCGCCGTGGCGGCTTTGAGGGCGATGTTTGCCTTCATAGATTGTTCTCGCTCTGCCATGTTCCTAGCATTTGTGACTGCGTCTTCCGCTTTTTGCAAGTCATCATTCCAATAAGGCTTATAATTTTTCCTTGCCTCTCTTGGGATGGTTTTAGTGGCAGCTTGCATTTTTTCTTTGCTTAGGCTTTCCACCATGGGCTTCATTTTGTTGTTCCGTGTGTTGATGGTTTCACACAGCCCATCTGTCAGGCTTGCAAATCTGTCCCAGTCGGCTCGTTTGTAATTCCAACGTGGGAGCAGTTTTGTTTCCTGTGGGCCTACTTCCATATCAATTTCTAGCCTAATTGGCCTGTGGTCGCTACCTGCCAATTGGTTTAGCACCTGGCGGTCTATTTTATGGTGAATGTCCATTGTGGAGAAGGCCAAATCTGGAGTCGAGGTGGTATGCCATGTTCTAGAATAGAAGCTAGGGCTATCCTCCGGCCTATTGATTAGATGGAGATTCGTGTCTATCTCTCAATCTTCCACTTCGTCGCCTCTGCTGTCTGTGTCCGAGTATCCCCATCGCCCCGAGTGGCTGTTGAAGTCTCCAACTACTATGCAGTTGGAGTCCTTGACTTCCATACTCGAGAGCGATAGGTCTTTATTTGGTAGTTCGTACAAGTTGAAGATGCGGATCTTCGTCTCTTGAGCCATTATGTCTACTCCTGCAATTCCTGCTTGTCTGGTGTGATTGACAAATACCGCGCTACTCGGTATGCAGTTTCGGGTCAGTATCAGAACCTCTCCTTTGAGACCTTCTCTATCCAGGCGGAAGGCCTGGTATCCTCTGATTGAGAATTTATGGTTGCTGTTGAGGTGCGTTTCTTGGATACATGCCACGTCAATATTACCTTCATGCAAGTGATGTGTTAAGGAAAGCTTTTTTGTTAATGTGTCCCGCCGAATTCCTTTGTAGTATTTTGAGTGTCTTGAGTTTTTGGTCAATAGGGATTGCCCCATAGCCATGTGCCTTGACTCCACGACACATGGGTGGGTGACCACCAGTAGTCAAGGGTGGGCTTCTTCGAGGCGTGAGGCCCGGCACTCTCGCTGCCTGGCGGGACTCCGCAAGATGAGCGCCATACGTTTTTCTGATAAGTTGTCCTGTCATCATACTGCAATTTACGTTGCACTGTATGTTAAGCTTGTGGCCCAGTGCATCCGATTTCAACAGGCGTTTCTGTAGGGATGCCCTCCTTAGCCTTTGGCTGTCCCCAGCCTATCTGCAAGGCAGCAGTTGTTGGTGATCAGAGTTGTCTCTCTTATGGAAGTTGTCTTACAGGACTAACGAGTCTTCCCTACTCGTGTCTATAGGATGCGGTAATGATAAATGAGATATGATATATGATAGGGACTATGTAATGGTTTGTACTAGCCCGGAAGAGAGGCAGTCCAGTGTGTCTGTATCCCAGGATCGTCATGTCCTACCAGAAACGTATCATGTGCATGTGGGCGGGGTACCTCTTTGCTCCCCTTTTTTTTTCTCGGCACATCTTCAGTGATGGTACGCCTAGCATTCCCCGACACCTGGGAGGTTGACACAGTAGGGCAGATGTGCAATGTCCGCTAGCCTGCATCTCTTCTGCGTCCATTGGTATGGCTGATAGCAGATAGAGGAGGAGATAGAAGCAGGAGTGCATTTAACCAGGGGACACGCCTGGTAATGTCACGGAGATGCTGTTCGCCTGGTGTGCGGGCATATCTCATGGTCAGGGGCTGAGTCTCGACAGTTCACAGTGAGGTGGCTGCTCTACTGTTTACGACACCCCGACCCAGAACTAAGTCTTCTGTTTGTTGTTTTCGCACCTCATCGCCGCATGGGGTGAATATCGAGCAGCTTCCCGTCCGCTTTGTTCGGCGGGCGGCAGAAACCTCTTTCTGCGGCTCGACCGGGCGGGGCTGAAGCGTGAGCCCCAGATCCCCACCCTGTCGAAGCCTCCCATTGCAATCGTGCTGTGATTTTTGGCGGGATTCTGGCTTAGAGGTGTTCAGCCGAAATCCCTCACATGGTAGCCTCGAGCCGTTGGCTTATCAGCCTAGTACATGAACCGGATGTCTGCAGCTCCTCTCGAGTTGAGCAGGATTACCGTAGCAACGCCCTGTCATTAGTAGGGTAAAACTGACCTGTCTTCCTAGGGTCTATTTCCAGCACCCGTTCACTATTTGACCAGACGTATCAATAGAGGGCTTTTTGTTTGTAAATGAGCAAGTTTCTGAAACCTGCGATTTCCGCAGGGTAAAACCAAATTACCATAGCAGACGTAAGCTAGCTGTAAAATTGGTTAACTTATCAAGACACATGATAGTGGTAAGCCAGCTGTAAATTGGTTAACTTATCAAATTAAATGATAGTGTTAAGCCATCTGTAAATTGGTTAACTTATCAAGACAAATGATAGCGGTAAGCCACCTGTAAAGTGGTTAACTTATCAAGACAAATGAGGAACATATCACTTAGACTATCTAATAAACATAAATCGTCAAATCCATGGCAGGTTCGCTCTTTTAGAATGACAGACATGGAAATAAACTCAGTATAGCTGGTCTCTTTTCAATGTTAATCTTATTTAATTATTTTATCTTACTGACTTGGAAGAATGATATTCAAAGAGGTAGGTATATGTCTCCTACCAAGTGTATGCCTGCTGCCAGGTAGCCGAAGGTTATAATTGGTAACTTCAATGTGCTATTTTGCTTCCTACATCTTCTAGATACAGGGGAAGTGTACAATGCCTATTGGGAAGGAATTTAATTTATTATTCGAACGTACTGCCAGGAAAACTGCATCTAGTCAGATTTTTCGATTTTAAATTGCAAAGATTTTTTTCGTGCACAGTGTGTGTATTAAAGTCACGCCCGTTTAGTTATTCTGGTCACTGGAACCAACTATTATATAAACATGTAGCAAGCTATCTCCCTTAAACTGAATAGAATACTTTTGTTTACCTTTTTTACATAAAATATTCGACATCAGCATAAATGAAAACAAAAAATGAATGTTATAACATCATGTGACACGATTGCAAAAATACAATACCAATATTCATAATCAAATTTCAACTCAGAAGCTGTGAGCGTTAGTAGGATGTCTCCTCTGTTGTACTACATTCTCAAGCTCGTAATATCTTGATCAAGTGTAAACTATCCCCCCCCCCCCCCTCCCTAACAACATAATCTAAATTGTTAATTATTTACTTCGTTCTTGTTTCTTGTCGCTTGTAACGTGTCGGAATTCTAACATTCTCTCAGTTTCGTTCGCGCAGGTTTTACTGTGGAATAAAAAAGGCTTCTCGAATTTAGTATACGATCACTGGTGTTTTGAGTACACGTTTATGACACATGACTCAGGATACCGATGTTAGTGTTTTACAAACACTTTTCTGAAACACGCCACCCTGACATTCGACAGATACTCGCTAGAGTCAGTCGTTCAGTGTTAGATACAGACAATTGAGTGCTTCACCGAAGTTCTGTTCTCTCTGCAAATTGTAGGCTCCCAAAAATGACCATTTACACAGTGCAACAACCTCTACAAAGCTGTAGGTCGGCCTTTCTGCCAAATCTGCTTCTGCATCTTTATAACATCACTTGTTATACGCTTTCTAGGCCCTACCCTCCTTTCTTGGTTGCTTAGTATACCTAATCACGTGATCATAAATTGTCCAGCTGCGTTGTCAACGTGTACGACTTCTTTCGTTGTTTAACCACTAATACTACAGATTACAGTTTCTAGATTCTGTTTTTCATCCAAAACATTCAAATTAGCATTTTTTAAAAATCATCTCACTATTAGAGTACTTCATGAGTTCGAACATGCCCTAAATTTGCATCCCATGATTACGTGTTATCCATCTACTAATTAGTACTTGATATAATTGTCTTATTGCAGCATATTCACCGCTAGCTCTGATATGCTATATCCCTCACCATCCCTCTGAACGACCGCAGAAAGAAACTCCTTAACACAATCTGAGCTAGGTGGTCTTGGAATAATTCCCAAGTCTGAAGTGTGAGGTCCTGTCCACAATCTCATCTAGATGGTCTTGTAATAATTCCCAAGTTTGAAGTATGAGGTCCTGTCCACAATCTCAGCTAGATGGTCTTTGAATAATTGCCAAGTTTGAAGTGTGAGGTCCTGTTCACAATCTCAGGTAGATGGTCTTGAAATAATTCCCAAGTTTGAAGCGTGAGGTCCTGTTCACAATCTCAGGTAGATGGTCTTGAAATAATTCCCAAGTTTGAAGCGTGAGGTCCTGTCCACAATCTCAGCTAGATGGTCTCGGAATAATTCCCAAATTTGAAGCGTGACGTTCACATGTCTACACTTTAGAAGAAAGAAGGACAAACTCTACATAATAAGAGTCAATAATGAGAGACAGTAATTGCGTCCGTTACCTAGTCAACTTTCCCTTCACCTGATTTTGGACAATGAAAAGTTACAATAAGAACCAGGCGGCCTTGTTAGAAACGGCATACAATATTAAACTATACTTAAACTTCCGGTTATTTGTCGTTTCTAACTGGTCTCTTTGCCTTGTTTAGAGTGAATTATTTTATGTATTTCGTTAAAGTTCATTCTCTAGTGACCTTCAGTCAAAATAAAGGCAGATGCAATTTGCATTTACTCAGGGATCCGTGCTCTGATCGTGCTTGGAATCCATGTTTATCGTCCATCCTAAATATGACTAAGCGCTATATCTCACTTCCCGTGAGACCAGAGTTGGCTTGAAATTAGTGGGCTTAGAACCTCTGCCGTTCCTTGCATATTACATTTCTGGAGAGACGATCAGCTTATTTCTCTGTTATAGTGGCTTGAAGTTATTTCTGGAGAGACGATCAGCTTATTTCTCTGTTATAGTGGCTTGAAGTTATTTCTGGAGAGACGATCAGCTTATTTCTCTGTTATAGTGGCTTGAAGTTATTTCTGGAGAGACGATCAGCTTATTTCTCTGTTATAGTGGCTTGAAGTTATTTCTGGAGAGACGATCAGCTTATTTCTCTGTTATTGTGGCTTGAAGTTATTTCTGGAGAGACGATCAGCTTATTTCTCTGTTATAGTGGCTTGAAGTTATTTCTGGAGAGACGATCAGCTTATTTCTCTGTTATAGTGGCTTGAAGTTATTTCTGGAGAGACGAACAGCTTATTTCTCTGTTATATTGGCTTGAAGTTATTTCTGGAGAGACGATCAGCTTATTTCTCTGTTATAGTGGCTTGAAGTTATTTCTGGAGAGACGATCAGCTAATTTCTCTGTTATAGTGGCTTGAAGTTATTTCTGGAGAGACGATCAGCTTATTTCTCTGTTATAGTGGCTTGCAGTTATTTCTGGAGAGACGATCAGCTTATGTCTCTGTTATAGTGGCTTGAAGTTATTTCTGGAGAGACGATCAGCTTATTTCTCTGTTATAGTGGCTTGAAGTTGTTTATAATTGTCGCATTTTCTCTGGAAGAGGCTTGGTAATTGGGAATCCCAGAGGAAGTGTAGAAGGTGGGCTTGGGTCCTCGATGTAGTGCAATGAAAGTGGCCTCAACAGGCTAACCACTAAATGGATCAGTGCTGATTCCCCGTTTGGTGTACTGTATCATAATGTTTCCAGGTGCGTAAACGTGGCGTGAGGTGGGGTATTGGTCAGTATGTTAAATCTAATGGTGATGTGAGGTGGGATATTGGTCAGTATGTTAAGTCTAATGGTGATGTGAGGTAGGATATTGGTCAGTATGTTACATTTAATTGTGATGTAAGATGGGATATTTGTCAGTATATTACATCTAATGGTGATGTGAGGTGGGATATTGGCCAGTATGTTACATATAATGGTGATGTGAGGTGGGATATTTGTCAGTATGTTACATCTAATGGTGATGTGAGGTGGGATATTGGTCAGTATGTTACATTTAATGGTAATGCGGAACCCTGACACAGAATACAAGTGAAAAAATGGGGTGATATTTTTTTCCCGATCAGAATACAAAGTGCCAAGCGATGTCCGATATACAATTTAAGAAATATTTAACGCATATAATTAACCTTTCTGCCGTCATGAACACTGCGAGGATACTATCGATCAAACCACATTCAAACGTGAAAAAAATGACAGATTTCATGGCATTTAAACTGCCTGCCAGGTGAAAATGCGCTTCTGTGAACACACAGGTGAGAAATTAGAAATCGATGAAGACTGTAATAGAAATGTTAAGTGTTAGTGTGTGTGTGTGTGTGTGTGTGTGTGTGTGTGTGGGTGGGTGGTGGTGGCGGTGTGTGGGGGAGGGGGGGGGGTGGTCAAAGCAGGAAATAGGAGTAAATGTTATTTTCATTCAATCTTTATTTTTCCACAATTTTATTTTTTGTTTCCATTCTCTGTTTTATTACTACATCTATTAATTCTTCATCTTCTTTATTAATTGTGTTCCTTTTTTATTCTACATCTTATTTTTCTTTTTCTTCTTTTTTTTCTTCTTCTTGTTCCTCTTCTACTTCTTCTTCTTCTTTTTCTTCTTCTTCTTCTTCCCCTTTTCCTTATTCTCACGAACTCACACGTTACGAATATTTGATGACCTAGTAGACCTTAAATACAGATATGGACCACGATGCTTATAGTTTATGATGTCGAATGACTCTGTGTTCACTTAATTATGTCTTTACATTTTCTTAATTATAACTGCTCGACATCTTTATTATCTGTGTATTCCTTCATGTGGGTCTTCAAATACGTTATGGCAAGGCATAGAACCGCAACTATTGCATATTCCTAACACACAACTTACGCGAAAGAAATTTAAATCAATGTCAATGATTGGAAATGTTATTTTCTTTTATCTTGCTCTTCTAATTTAACTGACAATATTTCATCCTTTATTTAATTTGTCTCTATCCTGTCTTCAGTTCACTACGTACACATCAGAGGTGTACATGGCATCAGGGTACCTGACCTCAGGGTACATGACCTCAGGGTACATGGCATCAGGGTACATGGCATCAGGGTACATGACCTCAGGGTACCTGGCATCAGGGTACATGGCATAAAGATACATGGCATCAATGTATTTGACAACAGGGTACACATAATTAGCATCACATCAGGGTATATGGCCTCAAAGTGCAAACACTGGTACATGGCATCAATGCACATGGCATTATTGAACATGAGATTAGTGTACATAGCGTCATAGTACATGACATCAGGGCACAATACGTCAGGGTACATGGATCAGGTGTCATGGCATCAGGTTACAAATCATCAGGGTACTAAGTGATTATGACTTGATGGTACATAACATCAGGGCACATGTCATCAAAATACATGGCATCATGGTATATGGCATCAGGATACACAGCGTGACCATGACGTTAGGGAACATGACATCAGGGAACATGACATCAGGGAACATGACATCGGTGTACAAGGCATCAGGGTAAACGGAGTGTGCATTGCAACACGGTACATGGCATCAGGGTACAAGGCATTAGGGTATATGGCATCAGGGTACATGGCATCACAGTACATGACATCAAGGTCCATCGATTGAACATGACATCAGGATGCATGGCATCAAGGTACACAAAGTGAGCATGTCATCAGGGTACATGGTATCAGAGTACATGAGTTGAAAGTACACAGAATGAGCATAGCATCAGTGTACATGGCATTATGTTGCGCGTCATCATGGTACATGGCATCAAGGTACATGGCATCAGGATACATATCATCATAGTAAATGGCATCACGGTACACAAAGTGAGCATGGCATCAAGGTATATGGCATCACAGCACATGGCAGAAGGATACATCGCATCAAGGCAAACAGAGTGAGCATGACATTAGGGTACATGGCATAAAACTACGCAGATTGAGCATGTCATCAGGGTACATGGAATCAGGGTACATGCCATCAAGGTAAATGGCATCAGGGTACATATCATCAGAATACATACCTTCAAGGTACATGACATCAGTGTATATGACATCAATGTACATGGCATCAATGTACATGGCATCAGCATACATGTTATCAGGCTGTGGCATCAAAGTACATGGCAGCAGGATACATGGCATCAGGGTACAAGCAATAAATGTACACAAGTGAGCATGAATTCAGGGTTCATGCCATCAAGATACAGCAAGTGAGCATGGCGTTAGGCAACGTGCCATCAAGATACACCGAGTGAGCATGGCGTTAGGATGCGTGCCATCAAGATACACCGAGTGAGCATGGCGTTAGGCTACGTGCCATCAAGGTACACAGAGTGAGCATGGCGTTATGCTACGTGCCATCAAGGTACACCGAGTGAGCATGGCGTCAGGCTACGTGCCATCAAGGTACACCGAATGAGCATGGCGTTAGGCTACGTGCCATCAAGGTACACCGAGTGAGCATGGCGTTAGGCTACGTGCCATCAAGGTACACAGAGTGAGCATGGCGTTAGGCTACGTGACATCAATGTACACCGCGTGAGCATGGCGTTAGGCTTCGTGCCATCAAGGTACACAGAGTGAGCATGGCGTTAGGCTACTTGCCATCAAGGTACACCGAGTAAGCATGGCGTTAGGCTACATGGCATCAAGATACATCGAGTGAGCATGGCGTCAGTCTACATGGCATTAGGGTACACAGAGTGAGCATGACATCATAGTACACGGCATTAGGGTACATGGAATCAATGTACACAAGTGAGCATGAATTCAGGGTTCATGCCATCAGGGAACACAGAGTGAGCAGGACATCATGGAATATGACCTCAAGGTACACAGCGTGAGCATGGCATCAGTCTACATGGCATCACGGTACACAGCTTGAGCATGGTATCGAGTTTCACAGAGTGAGCATGGCATCAAGTGCGTGGCATCAAGGTACGTTGAAGCAAGGAACATGACATCAAAGTACATATTATCAGGGTACATATCATCAGAGTACATGGCATCAGGGTACATTGCAGCAAGGTACATGGCATCAGGGTACATGGGATCAAGGCACATGGATTCATAGTACACGTCATCAGAGTACATGGCATCAGAGTACGTGACATCAGGGTACATGGCAGCAAGGTACATGTCATCACAATACGCGGCATCAGAGCACATAGGATCAGAATACATGTCATCAGCGTACATGGCATCAGGGTACATGGTATCAAGGTACATGGTATCATGGTACATAGATTGAGCATGTCATCGCGGTATATGACATTAGGGTACATGGTGTACGGGTACATGACATCATGATACATGGTATAAGGCTACATGGCATCAAGGTACATGGCACCACGGTACATGGCATTAGGGTACTTGGCATTAAGGTACATGGTAAAAGGGAACATGGCATCAGCTTAGATGGCGAGAGGGTACAGGACGTCAGGGTGCATGTCATCAGGGTACATGGCATGACGGTGCACAGAGGGAGCATAGAAGCCTAACAATAATATTGTAGATGAATGTCTCGTTAATCTTACCGGGGCTCGAAATTGTAACACAGAATAATAGCATTGGTACATCCAGACACATAAGGAAGGCTTACCTACCCTATCATGTAGAACTCTTAGCCAAGAGAAATATAAAATCAGGTTTGTGAACTCAATGGTGAAAGAGAAACGACTCTGTCGTGATATGCTTTCAAATGCCATGCCACAGGAAATAATACATAATTTAGTTAGTGGTATGCCGAAGGATGAAGTTGATGCTTTGTTGAACATAACAGCACTAATGTACGCATTTACATTTACTAAACGTATTTTTTCCATACCACGTGTTGAAACATGCAACCCGTACTTTGCATATTTCTATGTAGCCATTATTCCACATGTGGACTACAAACAGATAGAATTAGTGAGACAATGAGGATACTATCTGTGTGAACAATAATATTTTTGGATGTTTACTTTTGGTGCAATTCATAGGCAGATTTATTGAGCGGGGGAATAAACGTCGCTTGTCCTTAGAGTTGTTGTTCAGTGTACAGGTTGGATATGTGTTTTAAACTCCAGAAAAATTGAGGTCCTAAACGGGATAACGTTTGCCTTCAGAATAACTGATATGGGTTCGAATCTTCAAAACGACGTTTACGCAATTTTTATTTTGTAATGTTTACTATCAAGCGAGGTTCAAGCGGAGTGGAAGGCATGAGAGGACGGATCACGAGAGTGAACAATCAGAGAGATACAGTAACCATCAGCATCCATATCCTGCGCCATTTACTCAGAGAGATTTAGCACCTATGTGTATATCCGGAGTGCAGTGATCTCTATTCTTAGAAAAAGAAACAGCATAAATGTTTACTATAATATATGTTTCTCTTTCTCTCCCTCTCTGTCACATCCTCGCCCTCACTTTCTTCCTCTCTCTTTAATTCACACACGCTCTCCGCCACTGAAACTCCCTGTCTCTTTCTGTATATATCTAACCCGGCTCTCTCGCACTCTTCATCTCTCTCAATCCTACAATTCTCTCACTCTTGTGCACTCACTCTCTTTCCATTACTCTCTCTCTCTCTCCCTCACCATATGTTTTTATCTCTCTACTAATCATTTTACATTATATATCCATCAGACTGTCTTTCACTCTTTCTCTCACTCTCCCCCACTATTTACCGCGGAATTATATTTCTCTTTCTCTCCATCATACCTTCTCTCTCAATATATATATGTATGTGTGTGTGTCTGTTCTGTTTATCTTGATTGTCTTTCAATAAGCTCTTCTCCTTCTATCGCTCGCCTCTCTCCCCCACTTCTCTTTCTCACTCTCCCGAGATTTGAACCAGTACCTCCATACCAATAGACCTATATTCTAACTGTTTGGGTCCTCGCTATAATAAGGCCCCAAACCAACAACTCCTCACCCCCAACCCCCAACAAAGTATGCAGTTTCATATTTCAAGTGCTGACGTCAGCAATGTCGTACTCGGCTCACAACTCTACACCTTAAACAACCACCTCAAACTTACGACATCCAACCAACACCTCGCGAACCGCGCGGCAATTCTCTCTCGAGTCGTCATAATCGTTCCCTCTCTCAATCTCCCTCTTTGACTCGGCCAACCCCCCGTCTTCCTATCCACGCTCCCTGCTTTCAGCGCCATACGTCCTTCACCGGGAGAAAGCGGGGAGGCAGTTTTGCAAGTCCTCAAATAAAATTGCTATACTGCGCCTCCCAATCATCACCGCTCACAGAAAACAAAAGTACTAAGAGGAACATAACAAAATGGTGGATTGAAGTTCAAGCACATTATGGATTGGGACGTACAAAACACTTACAGATAACGGAATAGTTATAAATTGAAACATTTGGAGCTAAACTGAATATTTATAGTGTTTACATAAACGTGTGAAACGAATGCAACCACGGAGGTCTTCACAATATTTCGGAGACTGTTTTTACGGTTCAACTTTTTGTGCAAGTGTTACCGTGGATATAAGTGGTGGATAGCTGATGTGTGCCACATTGCTAGATCATGTATGTTTGATTTCCAATTTACGCAGCTATTACTGAATTCTTGTTTCAAAACATGTTGTTCGGTGGGACTGACTAGCAGTAAGTTTTGTTCTCAATATTTTTTTTTGTCTGTGAATAAGTCAAATCCCATCATAAGCTGTTTATTGCTCGGAGCAGACTGGATAAGTGGCAGAGTGGATGAGCACACGTTTCTCGTGATAAAGATACCGTATTTGATACCCGGTGTGGATACTTTCTAGTTAATCAAGATGCAAATGGGTACATGGCTTACTGGTAGGGAATGAAAGGCATGAATGAAGAGGTGATATTCTCTTCACATCATGCACAGCTCAGGTCTGCTACAAGAAGTATCATTTACTTCACCCCTCAAAATTAGTCAATCTTTCTGTCAATTCAATCAACTATTTATTTAAAAGTTCATTCAGTCATTTAATATATCATTTAATAAATCATCCAATCAATCATTCAAGCAATCAGTCAATCAATCACTCAGTCAATCATGCAATCATTTAATCAACTAATCAATCAATCGCGTAATCAATAGTTCGATCAATCATTCAATCAATCGTTTCAACATTCAGTAAATCAATCATTCAATCAGTGATTCTTTTTTTAAAAATGCGTTCGCCTTATTTCTCTATTCCCCAAGGCGGGTGTGCGTTGCACTATCAATCAGTGATTCAATCAATCCTTCAGTCAATCATTCAATAAATCGTTCATTAAGTCGTTCGATCAACCGTTCAATCACTAGTTCAATCAATCGTTCATTCAATCGTTAAATCATTCATTATATCAATCATTCAATCATTCGTTCATGCAATCATTCAATCAATCATTCAAGCAATCATTCAGCCAATCATTCAAGCAATCGTTCAATCGCGTTCAGCTCCATGTTAAACAACAGTCTTCAAGAAATAGTTGCCTTGTCCTGATTCTTCTGTTGTAGCTCTGTCCACATCTTCTCCGTTTTTCCTTTATGTTTATCTTAACCTCTCTTCTCCGTGTCTTTTGGTCTGCCTTTCTTTCATTTCTTTGGTTTTCATGAACAGAAACTGACTTGCAATTCTATCAACTAGTTTCCTTAATATATGTTCTGTCTAACGCGGAACTTCTCCACACAACATGTTCCACAAATATGTTTTATTTTTCCCCAACAGTTCCACATGAGTGATCTTAGCATATTATTTCAGTCTCTATAATCTTCAACGGCACCCAATTTTGAAGAAAATAATACCTTTTTAGTTGTTGTTGTTCTCTGTGTTTCAGAGCTGTACAGTAGTACGAACTTTACCTTAAAGAATTTTTTGTTTTTAAGTTCATGTCTGTTAAACTCCGTAAGTCCCACTATCACCCTTCTTCATGACGCCCACTACCTTCAAACACAATGGAAAAAACCTGTTGTCTAATGTATATTTATTTTGTTTAATTCCACTGCTCTTGGTACTTCGCTAAGTGGATCTATGAATGATCCACGATCTTGTAGGAGTGTATCTCACAATACAATCTCATTCTCATTAGTAGGAGTGTATCTCACAACACAATCTCATTCTCATTAGTAGGAGTGTATCTCACAACACAATCTCATTCTCATTAGTAGGAGTGTATCTCACAACACAATCTCATTCTCATTAGTAAGAGTGTATCTCACAACACAATCTCATTCTCATTAGTAGGAGTGTATCTCACAACACAATCTCATTCTCATTAGTAAGAGTGTATCTCACAACACAATCTCATTCTCATTAGTAGGAGTGTATCTCACAACACAATCTCATTCTCATTAGTTACATTTATTCTCATAACCTTGTTAATGAAGGGGAGTGTATCGATGATGGCGAACGGTAACCTCAACCTTATAAAACTGTAAGGCCAAGTACGTGGAGGTATCTAACACTTCATCCTAGACAGGAGTGGGATATGGGACTATGATTACCATTGTTATTCATCAATTCCTCCGGTGACTGTTATCACTGATATGGAGATAAATATGCAATTATCTTCTGACCTTGTCGTCCATTTTTCATTTGGTCAAGTCATAGAGATTTTTTTTTTATAGCGTGCGTCTAGATATTGGAATTCAGCAAATGGATCAAGTGGTTAAATCTCATACAATGTAGATTGATCATACGTTACGAATGAAGTGGATATCCTATACAATGTGGATTGGTCGTGTGTTAAGGATGGAGTGGATATCTCGTAACATGTGGATTGGTCATGTGTTACCGATCACGTGGATATCTTATACAATGTGGATTGGTCATGTGTTACGGATCAGGTGGATATCTTATGGATTGTTCAAGTATTAGAAGTCTGACTGAGACGACATAATAGAGTTGTGTTTGCTGTTCAAAACTAATGACGCTGAGTTCAGGTTATTTCTTGCACATGTTGCTTTGGTGGCGGGTTACAGTGACTCCTGTTACATCTCGAGGCTACTTCAGGAAGGTGGATGAACGTATTCCTGTTTGCAGTGCAAAGAGAGACATATCAGTAAGCTAAGCACTATTTGGACAACGGTGTCTAGTCCCACCTCGCTGGCTAGACTTCTGTGACACAGCGTACCTCCAGGAGCACGAACGAGAACGTGAGGCGGAGGTCGCGATCAGCAGGTTTCATATGACCCTGTTTACTCTTCGCTCCCACATTGCTGAGTATGTCTCACCTGACCCGGAAACTCTTCGCTCCCACCTTGCTCAGTATGTCTCACCTAACCCGGAATGTCTTCGCTCCCACCGTGCTCAATGTCTCACCTGATCCGGAAACGCTTCACTCCCACCTTGCTCAGTATGTCTCACCTGACCCGGAAACTCTTCGCTCCCACCTTGCTCAGTATGTCTCACCTGATCCGGAAACTCTTCGCTCCCACCTTGCCCAGTATGTCTCACATTACCCCGATTACTCTTCGCTCTCACCGTGCTCAGTATGTTTCACCTGAACCTGATTAATCTTCGCTCCCACTTTGATTTGTGTGTTTCACCTGACTCTGATTACTCTTCGCTACCACTTGGATTTGTGTTTCACATGACCTGATTACTCTTCGATTTGTGTGTTTCACCTGGCCTGATTACTGTTCGCTCACACTTCGATTTGTGTGTTTCACCTGACCTTCCAATTATGATGATCGAAGAGCACGAGAAGACATTCTCTGGAGGAACAGGTTTTTAGTGGAGCCGTGCCATGATGACGACATCGAATATGTCAGTCAGACCTTCTCTCTGGCGCACCTGTTCACTCCAAGGTAGTCAGTCAGACCTTCTCTCTGGCGTACCTGTTCACTCCAAGGTTGTCAGACCTTCTCTCAGGCGCACCTGTTCACTCCAAAGTAGTCAGTGAGACCTTCTCTCTGGCGTACCTGTTCACTCCAAGGTAGTCCTTCAGACATTCTCTCTGGCGCACCTGTTCACTCCAAGGTAGTCAGTGAGACCTTCTGATTGGCGCACCTGTTCACTCCAAGGTAGTCAGTGAGACCTTCTCTCTGGCGCACCTGTTCCCTCCAAGGTAGTCAGTCAGACCTTCTCTCTGGCGCACCTGCTCACTCCAAGGTAGTCAGTGATACCTTCTCTCTGGCGCACCGGTTCACTCCAAGGCAGTCAGTCAGACCTTCTCTCTGGCGCACCTGTTCACTCCAAGGTAGTCAGTCAGACCTTCTCTCTGGCGCACCTGTTCACTCCAAGGTAGTCAGTGAGACATTCTCTCTGGCGCACCTGTTCACTCCAAGGTAGTCAGTCAGACCTTCTCTCTGGCGCACCTGTTCACTCCAAGGTAGTCAGTCAGACCTTCTCTCTGGCGCACCTGTTCACTCCAGAGTAGACAGGAGCGACTAAGTAAACATGTTGTTCTAGCCAGCCTCTTCTCATAACATACAGGAAATAGAAGATGGTTGCGGTGATTGGAAGCGCAAGGAGATTGTTGTTTTTGTTGTCTGATTTCACACATCGTCAAGCTGTTCAGTCTTGTCTAATCTAGCAAGATGTACTGGCTCTGCTTTCATCCCTCGGTTTATTTCAAAAAGTGGGTCGTGTGTTTCCTGCCCGGCTGTAATGGCATGCTAAACTTCCCAGCTGCCTCGCAGCTGTGGGATCACAGTAATGATTCACGCTTGCTGGTCAGCCTGCTTTAAAACAATCTGTATCTAGGCACACACTTAAGACATTTCGAAGCGTTTGACATTTTGGAGCCCTTTAACATTTTGATCGTTTTGGTCATTTTGGAGCGTTTTAACATTTTGATTGTTTTGGATATTTTGGAGCGTTTTAACATTTTGATTGTTTTGGATATTTTGGAGCCCTTTAACATTTTGATTGTTTTTGGATATTTTGGAGCGTTTTAACATTTTGATTGTTTTGGATATTTTGGAGCGTTTTAACATTTTGATTGTTTTGGATATTGTTGAGCCCTTTAACATTTTGATTGTTTTGGCCATTTTGGAGCGTTTTAACATTTTGATTGTTTTGGATATTTTGGAGCGTTTTAACATTTTGAACGTTTTGGCCATTTTGGAGCGTTTTAACATTTTGATTGTCTTGGCCATTTTAGAGCGTTTTAACATTTTGATCGTCTTGGATATTTTGGAGCGTTTTAACATTTAGAGCGTTTAGGACATTTGGAGTGTTTTAACATTTTGTAGCGTCTTAGACATTTTTAACATCTTGAACATTTTTTTACATCTTGAACATTTGGGAACGTCTTTGAAGTTTTCTAGAATCTTGGACACTTTAGAGCGTCGTGGACAGTATATTGTACCTGGCGTTATCGCTAGCGACTAACCCCCTCCCCCACCCCATTTTTATGAAGTCCTCAATAAACTACTTCATTCATCCCACTAAATACTTCTTCATCAGTCTTTTCTCTGCTTATTTCACTTCTATCACTCTTCTCTAACACAGCACACATATTACGTTTAGTTATCTTATTGATATTTCTTGCCGGCTGTCCCCGTGTGCCTCTAGGGACCATATTATGGAGCCTCAAGGGACTGCATCACATCCTCTCCAGAGGACATTTGCAGATCAAATTCCGTCATCTACATGTTATAACGTTGTGCGTATCATCTTGGCTGCTCCGGGCAAGCGATACTTCGCAAATGATGGTGTTTGACCAAATAAACGTACTTACTGTATGGTTACTCAAAAGTTGGAAGTAGAGAAAAACATCAAAACAGAAGGAAAGCCGAGGTAGTGGGAGGGGGAGGTTGAGTGGCAGAAAAACATAGCGAGTATTTGTTGAGGAACTATACTCCGCAGAGAGTTGAAGGGTTTTCATTGATTGGTTGGTTGATTGATTGATTGATTGAACGATTGATGGTGTGTGACAAGAACATGTCATGAACATCCCATAGCTATGACTTTTTTCAATGTCTCCACATAACAATTACAAATTCTATTTCTAATTTAATTGTAAGTGGGATTTTCGTATTAATGGTCTGAATTATTCTCTAGAAATACAAAGTGGTTCATGAGTCGCTATCCCATTTATAGAACTAATATTTTGGTTTATTGTTACATATTATACTTGAAGGACTTTATGTACACATGATGTTATGTGGAAAACACCTAAATAAGGTTATTGCGAAGTGAAAAATTTAGGGATCATTTACGTCTAACCATTTACTAAACAAAGTTGTGTTTGTTAATATTCCTATTTTCTGTAACGTATAATTAATTTTTAAATAACATGTCTAAATTTGTTTATTAACTAAGAAATATATTCCATTTTAAAATGGCCAAAACACGTATAGACTAAGCTGCAGAATTCAATTTGTCCCGGTAGACTGAACAATATATATCAACTGCTGTTATCAGAAATCTGAATTATATCATTGTCAAATTATGATGAATATATTTGTGCACTTTTATGTTGCATAGAGTCGCCACCGTAGGATGCATTATTCCGCTGGCCTGCACCAAAGCATTTTGTGCACATTAGTCCTGGTGATTTAAATAGCAATTATATATATGTCCCGTGGGGCCCGCCTGGGTCTTTGTGTATAACAAGGGCAAGGATAGCACCACTGCCCCACAAAGCATGTCGTAAGAGGCGACTGTGGGACATGGCATAACATCGATCATGGTTTGTTTAGAGCAGGATAGATGGTGCCTAACAGGCAGCGGGTCTACTTTGTTCAAGTGTTTGAGTATGTTAAGAAGGACTTCCACATCAGTTAGCCACCCTCCGCAGCACTTGTCCCAACGTAGCAGAGTAATAAGCTGCTCCAGCCTAGCCCGCTAAGCAGGAAATCCTCCTACTGGCCACATCCAGTTCATTCCAGAGCTAGAACCTGTACATGGAAATCTGCAACTGTAGTAGTACAGGTCGACTAAGAACTATATATATATATACACACGAGGGGACATAAAGTCAAACCATGACTTTTTTTGTGTGTTCTAGTAGTCTATATGCCATTTATTTTTCGATTTAATCTCCTGCAAAGTTTATGCACATCCCAGCTTTGAAGTACTGCTTGAAAAGCTCCAGAGTAGAAAGATTTGTTAGTACGTCTGAACCAATCCAGACCAGCCTGTTTCATTCTTCATCTGTACTGAAATGCTGACGTCCCAGAAACGCATGTAGAGGTCCAAACATGTTGAAATCGCTTAAAGCGATGTCTGGGCTGTAAGGTATGTGTGGCAATATCTCCCAGTCGAATTGCTGCAGCTGACACACAGTGTGGTGAGCGGTATGAGGTCGAGCGTTATCTTGCAATAGCTAGACGGGAGCATCACGTACGGATGCACGGCCATCTCTAAAATATTTACACAATTCAAATGTCTTTCTGCGTCTGAGTGTCTCTCACAGTATTGTGCTTGTAATATTCTGTAAATTTCCGCAGGTTTCATGTTTTCTGTCACAAGAACTTCATCACAAGATGCTGTTCCATGCAAGCACTTACAGTGCTGTCCGCCATCTGTATTTATCTGTCATGTGAATGGCCCATGACAAGCTGGTCACATAGCAGTAATAAGACACAAGTGCCCCTAACTAATGATGATAGTTCCAGCAAGCTATAACCCATTCAGGTAGAACTAGAACAAAATCTCCTGGCTTGATTTTTCTTCTTCTTTTTCTTCATCGTACGCAGTCAGACAGTAACCATTATTTTTTCGAAAAAGGCAGCGGTCATTCTGAGGCTGTCGACACAGCCATAAAGCTTGTTTAGTGTTGCCACTGGTGATGGCCACATCTGCTCTCTCTGATCCTCGTATGTCGGGCAGTTTTGCAGCAAATGCTCAGCGGTCATTTTCCCGGTACCACACGGGCATTCGTCGGTGCCACCTATCTTCAATTTATTGAATAGGTGGTACCTCAGTCTATTGTTGCCAGTGCGAAGTCTGAAGACCACGACTTGCTCTCTTCTGTTCAACTGATAATAGGCATCGTTTTTTTGTGTAGCCAGTATGTTCGGTTTCCCATTTGGTCATGTATCTAGCTCTAATAAGCCGTTTTGACTCTTCGTATGTCATACTAGTATCTGG
The DNA here is from genome assembly GCA_036924085.1 of Ariolimax columbianus. Lineage (NCBI taxonomy): Eukaryota > Metazoa > Mollusca > Gastropoda > Stylommatophora > Arionidae > Ariolimax > Ariolimax columbianus. The sequence goes on from JAVGWX010000012.1 coordinate 17,114,553, forward strand.
CTGGCTTGATTTGAATGCCCCTCGCGTATTTATATATATGTGATATGAACCCTTTTTACAGCCATCTTTAGACGTTTTTTGCGGCACACCGAAAACACAAACTACAGGCACACACTATAGATACCCCCCCACCCCCACACACACACACAAACACACACACCCATACACACACAAACACACACACACACCCACACACACATCTACAAACTGGGGTACATGGCCTGCAGTTACAAAAGAGAATGTGATTCAAAGCGTCATACATTAGCCATAAGTAATGTAAACCTTCCAATCAAATAAACAATTATTAAGGGTTGCAGTGGTTCTTATCGTCCGTTGCCAGTCCAGTAAAGTGTACTGGAGCCTTTCATAAATTCATTCAGTTATGTGGAGCATATGCCACAACTGCAATGTGAACTATTTGATACCCGTAAGTTAGTTGACAAAGAACACCACAGTTTAAATGCAAATACATTGTGTACGTTTTCACTGTTAGAATTACAGGACTGGGAAGCAAAGGTCGTCGTGAATGTAGGTTCTTGATTTTCCTCCGATAAGCTGCAAGTAGGTCTTACTGGGCTTATAACGTTTGTCTCCTCGTTCAAGAGATCTGCAGCATTACCACATAAGCACACATAGCTTTAGGTAAGAACTTAACATGATGGGAGCCAAATTTCCACCTTATAACGTTCGTTATCAGAGACTTGGAAACACAAAGATAGCAACAATGAATTCAAAAACGAAAGCAACGACAAACAGCGGATAGTGACCATGCATTTCAATGTATAAGCTTTTGCCTTGTTTCTCATATATGGCAGTCAACATGATGTTGCGTGCGATGCACAAATTAAATGATGTCGTTTATATCAACCAGTTTTCATTTTGTAATTGCTATCCTGTGTGAAATGTAACATTATTTTGGGGGAGTTTATATGTTCTTTGAATCAGCAAATGTATGAATTAACATTTTCGATGGAATAATATCTTATCCGCAGCTCTCATTGTTGGCAGGAAAGTGTTCAGTATGTATTGGGATTTCATTCTATTGATTTGAAAGGCTACTGTTTAGCTTGCTACGTTGCGCTCATTTAGGCATTTCTCGCCCCTTCTGACGCCGTGACTGAGGAAAACTATGACATTAGCAAAGCTGAAGCGGGTGAGCATTATCCTTTTATTTTGAAGCCTACATCTTCCAAATTTAGTCTACCAACAGCTACAACAAGTGTCGATGTGATTAGTTTTAAGGAGATTGTATCGTCCTGACGATAGCATTTAACAAATCAGTATTAAAAATATACATCGAGAAAAGTGTGTGATACAATCTAACTTCATCTGTCCATTTATGTAAGTTGACTTCCGAGTTCTTTCCAATGTTATGTGTGTAGACATTGTTGTACACTTTTAGCGTCTTATCATTACATAATGGGAGTGAACAATATAATAAAGATAGAAAAGGAAAGGTACCTAAGAGTTATAATAGATCCTACAGGTAAGGTGAGTGAGCGAGTCCAGGTAGCAGTGAAAAAGACAAATGCAATGTTAGGTATGATAAAAAGAACTATTAAACAAAGGATCAGTGAAGTGATTGTCAAACTGTATAAATCATTAGTTAGACCTATATTGGATTACTGGTGCAGGTGTGTAGTCCTTATCAGAGAGACGATATTAACATGCTGGAAAGGATGCAAAGATGAGCGACAAAACTGAAAGTAGGATTCCAGTATTATAGTTATGAGAAAAGACTCATAAAAACCGTCTTAAACTGTCGATAGAAGAGAAGGATTCGAGGTGACAGTACAGGCCTTGTGTCTAGACAAGAGAAGAATTCGAGGTGACAGTACAGGCCTAGTGTCTAGACAAGAGAAGAATTCGAGGTGACAGTACAGGCCTAGTGTCTAGACAAGAGAAGAATTCGAGGTGACAGTACAGGCCTAGTGTCTAGACAAGAGAAGAATTCGAGGTGACAGTACAGGCCTAGTGTCTAGACAAGAGAAGAATTCGAGGTGACAGTACAGGCCTAGTGTCTAGACAAGAGAAGAATTCGAGGTGACAGTACAGGCCTAGTGTCTAGACAAGAGAAGAATTCGAGGTGACAGTACAGGCCTAGTGTCTAGACAAGAGAAGAATTCGAGGTGACAGTACAGGCCTAGTGTCTAGACAAGAGAAGAATTCGAGGTGACAGTACAGGCCTAGTGTCTAGACAAGAGAAGAATTCGAGGTGACAGTACAGGCCTAGTGTCTAGACAAGAGAAGAATTCGAGGTGACAGTACAGGCCTAGTGTCTAGACAAGAGAATAATTCGAGGTGACAGTACAGGCCTAGTGTCTAGACAAGAGAAGAATTCGAGGTGACAGTACAGGCCTAGTGTCTAGACAAGAGAAGAATTCGAGGTGACAGTACAGGCCTAGTGTCTAGACAAGAGAAGAATTCGAGGTGACAGTACAGGCCTAGTGTCTAGACAAGAGAAGAATTCGAGGTGACAGTACAGGCCTAGTGTCTAGACAAGAGAAGAATTCGAGGTGACAGTACAGGTTTCTAAGACAATCAAGGGAAATGATAAATCAGACTGTAACAAGTTTTTTTTCTTCAAAATACAGCCGTCTACAAGAACAAGAAGGGATAGCTACAAATTAGTTAAAGAAAGCTCCAGATTAAATATTAAGAAATGTATTTTAGTCACAGGATGGTGAATGCTTGGATTGCATTGTCGGATAAAGTGGTGGAGGCAGGGTCAATTTGTGCATTCAATAATAAATTGGATGTGCATAGTTTTTAGATGAAGGGAACATAAAAGAGACTGGTTGAATAGAGACTGTAGAATCTTCTAGACCAGTATAAGTTAAGTTAAATTATTGTCTGTTTCTTCTTCTTCTTCGTACGCAGTCAGACAGTAACCATTATTTTTTCGAAAAAAGCGGATGTCATCCTAAGGCTGTCGCCTCTGCCATAGAGCTTGTCTTGTGTTGCCACTGGTGATGGCCACATCTGCTCTCTCTGATCCTCGTATGTCGGGCAGTTATGCAGCAGATGTTCAGCGGTCATTTTACCGGTACCGCACGGGCATTCGTCGGTACCACCTATCTTCAATTTGTTGAATAGGTGGTACCTCAGTCTATTGTGGCCAGTGCGAAGTCTGAAGACAACGACCTGCTCTCTTCTGTTCAACTGGTAATAGGCATCGTTTTTGGTGTTACCAGTATGTTCGGTTTCCCATTTGGTCATGTATCTGGCTTTGATAAGCCGTTTTGACTCATCGTACGTCATACTAGTATCTGTTTGTGGTAGTCTTGCACCTTCTTTTGCCAGTCTGTCTGCCTCCTCGTTGCCTTGGATGTTGCTATTGTCTGTTTAACTTCGCAAAATGTCTTTTTGTTTCCATCTGAATGTTTAGATGTTTGAGTATCAGCGATAAATGGTTTGTTGCCTCATTTGTTTTATGAATTTTGTTCTTGTTCAACTTTCTATTTTGACGACATCTGTGAATATACTTCCATGATATCTCTAAACGTATTTGCTTCTAGTCTGTATATGGAGTAATGTATACATTCATTGATTCGTCTCCAGAAACGAAAAGACACACACATACACAGAAAGAAACGCACGCACATACACACACGTACTCACGCATACATTTACAATCACATACACCAACCTGTATAAAAGTGATGTAAATAGCAAAACAATACAATTACAAGTAAAGTGGTTCAAGTACAATGTGTGTTCGAAAACACCGCAGTACAAAAACGGGCTAAATATAACTGAATATCACAAAAGGTTAAAATGATGTATAGTATACAAACATATATAGATACATTTATGTTATATTTAAAGCAACAAAAGTCGATTTCGAAAACAGAAAATGTAAAACAGCAGAATATCAATTAGATTAGCGCAAATGAATATCTTGAGGTAGTAAGCAGTTCACAAGGCCTACCTTTACAACCACACATTCCTGCTAGGACGCAAGACTTGCAGATGAAGGCCATCTTAGAGAAAATGTTAGGAACTGGACCGGCTATACCGTCATAGATAACATTCTAAAAACTGGAATGGCTATACCATCACAGAGAAAATGCTAGGAACTGGACCGGCTACACCATCATAAAGAAAATGCTAGAAACTGGACCGGCTACACCATCATAAAGAAAATGCTAGGAACTGGGATGGCTACACCATCACAGAGAAAATGCTAGGAAAAGGCCCGGCTACACCATCACAGAGAAAATGCTAGGAACTGGGCCGGCTATTTCACCATAGAGAAAATGCTAGGAACTGGGATGGCTACACCATCACAGAGAAAATGCTAGGAAAAGGCCCGGCTACACCATCACAGAAAAAATGCTAGGAGCTGGGCCGGCTACACCATCACATAGAAAATGCTAGGAACTGGGCCGGCTACACCATCACAGAGAAAATGCTAGGAAAAGGCCCGGCTACACCATCACAGAGAAAATGCTAGGAGCTGGGCCGGCTACACCATCACATAGAAAATGCTAGGAACTGGGCCGGCTATACCATCACAGAGAAAATGCTAGGAATTGGGCCGGCTACACCACAATAGAGAAAATGCTAGGAACTGGGCCGGCTACACCATCACAGAGGAAATGCTAGGAACAAGTTCGGTTACACCACCATAGAGAAAATGCTAACGACTGGGCCGGCTACACCATCACAGAGAAAATGAAGCCACTTATGAAGAGACGAGGAACAAGTAGAAACTAAATCACGTTAGTTGAAACATAGCAGGGTTGGGCACATGTGCCGGCTATAATTTCCTGTAAAACAATAAAACAAAGGAAAATTCAAGAAACACACGTGCACCCTATGGAATAAATGAAACAACCATATCAGTTCAATGTTCACCTAGTAGAGTTGTGCATGTGGCCGGCTACATCTTACTATGTTGATCTTTATTGTCCACAATGAGAAAGTTGAGTCTATTGTGCGCCCTGAAATGGGCGATAGCGCCCTGAAATGGGCGATATGTGGCCGGTTGTGGTAGCTTTCCTCACATTCCGAGGGTGCAGATGATGGTGAACAGCGATCACTGACCCTGTCGTGCTGTCCTGGTCTGTATGTTGTGCCTGACTCTGACGTCCTGATCAGTATGTTGTGCTGACCCTGACGTAACGTCCTGGTCAGTATATTGTGCCTGATCCTGGTGCAACGTCCTGGTCAGTATGTTGTGCCTGACCCCGATGTGACGTCCAGGTCAGTATATTGTGCCGGACCCTGGTGCGACGACCTGGTCAGTATGTTGTCCCTGACCCTGATGTGACGTCCTGGCCAGTATGTTGTGCCCTGACCGTGAGGTCCTAGCCAGTTTGTTGGGCCTGATTCTGATATCCTGGTCAGTATGGTGGGCCTGACCCTAACGTAACGTCCTGGTCAGTATGTTGTGCTGACCCTGACGTAACGCCCTGGTCAGTATGTTGTGCCTGACCCTGATGTGACGTCCTGGTCAGTATGTTGTGCCTGACCCTGATGTGACGTCCTGGTCAGTATGTTGTGCCTGACCCTGATGTCCTGGTCAGTATATTGTGCCTGACCCTGTCGCGACGTCCTGGTCAGAATTTTGTGACCGTCTTAGCTCCCCATCTCATGCCATAAACAACAAGAAAAAGAACAGAAAACATCCATGCCCCACAGTGAAAGGACATTGAACATGTCGAGTCATATCAGAAATAAATAGTTCTTGCTGTCCATGCAGTAGGTAAGTTTGTATACACCTCTCTTTGTGAATACGTAGGCGTTATCCAGGATTGAATGTATCTCTATGTATCTCTCCATGCTAACAGACGAGTATCTCAATCTCTCTTCCACACATTCTTCCGACTTAACAAACATACATACGCCAACACGCTGTTTAACGGGAGAACATGCATTGGAAAATACCGACCATTGATCGTCAAGCTGTGGCTGGCTTTGTTTGTACGGTTTGTTTTATTTGAAAATAAAAATAGGATCGTCACTTTCAGTTCAATAATATTTTATGGCTGTGTTTAGCGTATTCTTATCTTATCATTATCTCAGTGCCCAAGTTCTTTAGCTCGATATATTTTGCGTGTGCGTGTTTTAATGTGTGCTGTCTGGGGGTGAAGCTATGATAAAATATTAAATAAAGCACTTTGTGGTAGACCATTTCTCGATATGCATCCCGGGCTCCACGACTGTCAATCAAAGAACATGGCCACTGCACCTACATGTACGTCATATGTATGGCGTGACTTAAGTAGCAGAATGTAGTCCAGAGAACGGAATGCGCGGTATCGTAGTTTACAGCTCTACTACGATATTTGCACCTTTCGGTCCAACACATCCGACTTCAGCAAGAATTTTTTAAGTATCAGGTTAGCATTCCCTCTTCGATCTCTTCTCCTTAGCCAGTCTGCCCTGGTGCAGCCTGTTATCCAGGATCACCGCGTGGAGGTGTAGAAGGGTCTTGGCAGCTTTGGTTCGCTTGCAATGACTCTAGCAGCCAGCTATGGGTCGCTGACCAATTCAGCTCATGCGCTCGTACGTCATATAATGCGAATACATTTTTGTATTCTTGGGTTAAGCAAAACAAGATTATTTATACAAACTGTTACATTAGCTGGCACTGGTGGGGATCTCTTTAGATGAGAGGTAAAGCATTCACCTATTAAGAAACTTTTGAACGACTGCAGGAAGAGACTGGTGGTTCAATTCCCACAAGTTTCAAGTGGTCTCTGCTCCTAATGGAGGTGAGATGACTGTCTAATCCTAACACGGACACAGATCTCGTGTGCACAATGTGCACACAATCGTACCATTGGCAGTTGAAAATCGAAAACATAAGTCTGTTGCAGCTGTCCGAGCACAAATTCTAAAGATAATACAATAAGTTCCAACCCAAAAAGCAGCTGACATGACGGTCAACAGAGCAAGTGGTCCAGCCGTCATGAAAGACACAACATAATCACCTATTAGTCTGCATACTCGAATGCAACCATAACAATGACCTAAACACCCCCATAAGGGGTAGAAGAGAAGTGACTACGTGAAGTGAAGCTCCCAATGAAAAAAACAACGACATGCGTGGGCGCAAGAATACCTCAATGGATGATCTACAAGTGTATCCCTGTTCTACGAAAAGAGACGCACAAAGTAGCTGAATAATTTCTAAGATTTACAAAGTAACTGATCACAATCACAACACATAGCATATCTTAATGTATGCAGTACAGTTCATTGTGTCTTTCCCTTTGGAACATCAGCTGCGCATCTTTCACAAGGCTGATTTCTAGGAATTTGAAATAAAAATAAGAAAGCCGACCAATACTTTGTTGGGTTTTCACACATCGTGATCTGTGGTCTTATGCATGTTGTGAAAGAAATCTCTGGACATTTCACGTGAAGCATTTTATCATTCAGGCAAATCTTATTTTTCTATCTTCGTCTCTTTCTTTATCTTCTTCTGATCCCACGAGAAATCTGGTAATGCACATGTGTATGCATTTATCACGCATTTGTGATACAGTGCCCTTAATCGAAAAGGAAAAAAAGAATTTTCGACATTGTAACCCGACAGGAAGGGAAAGAAGTGACTAAGGAGAGTTCTACAAATAAACCGGGGGACATGTCTCTAAATCTGTGGACTTCATGAGGGAGACAAAGTGACAGTTCGACCCACTCCAACCCAGTTGAGCGAAAACATATGTGGCAGGGAGAGATTCCACAGACAGACAGCTAAGTTTTTATTGGAAATAGATCTTAATATTTAAGAGGGAAAAGGTAATATTGAGATCCGAGCAGCGTATCTCTCAGCTATGTCAACCCATTCCATCAATGTTGAGATACGGCCAACTTACCTCACAGCTATGTCAACCCATTACATCAATGTTGAGATACGGCCAACTTACCTCACATCTATGTCAACCCATTCCATCAATGTTGAGATACGGCCAACTTACCTCACAGCTATGTCAACCCATTCCATCAATGTTGAGATACGGCCAACTTACCTCACAGTTATGTCAACCCATTCCATCAATGTTGAGATGCGAGCATTTTACCTCACAGCTATGTCAACCAATTCCATCAATGTTGAGATGCGGCCAACTTACCTCACAGTTATGTCAACCCATTCCATCAATGTTGAGATGCGAGCAATTTACCTCACAGCTATGTTAACCCATTCCATTAATGTTGAGATGCGAGCAACGTACCTCACAGTTATGTCAACCCATTTCATCAATGTTGAGATGCGAGCAACGTACCTCACAGTTATGTCAACCCACCCCATCAATGATACAGAAGAAAACTGTGGATAACATGCTTTCTTGGAGATCATCCGAAGATGTAAAATCAGCAGAACTTCGTATTAACGTAGAAAGATGAATCCACTATTATTAAACGCTTAAATGCAAAATAAATAACAAACACAGCTGCGATTGCAGAGTATACTGTTGGTATAGGCCTGGGGAAAGAGAGGTGGAGGAGGTGGAATTATATTACTAGGATTACAGTTCAACTTCAACAGTCATCGTGCCGAGGGACTACTGTCAAGAATGAGTGGCCTGGGCTTTATTGCACGAGGCCACAATTTGTTTATGAGGTGGAGTGGCCAGGTCGCCTCCTCGTTGCCTTTGCTCCAATATCGTTAAACTATGTGCGCATTTACACCTGAGTGCATTAAAATGTTTAGATAACACGAGTTGAACATCATATCTTTGCTATGAAATGCGAGTGCTCTTCCAATATACAAATCAAACGCTTATAAGATCGTAAATAAAACATATAATGTATCGGGTGTTTTGAGCCTGTCCCCCTTATGTTAGAAGACAAGTATCTAAACCACTCATCCACCTGCTTCTAATATTACAAAGAACATCCCTGTTACCTGTAGGTGACTTTGACAAACCTTCCAGCCTTTCTCCTTTGCGGGCAATGATCACAGGCAATCGCAGTTTTCTTCCGTCTGCCTGGTATTCTACCTGTGTGTACATCGGATCTTATTCTCACAGGATTAATATAATGTGTGTATCCATTTCTTGCTTGGCGTCACATAATCATTTAAACCTATCTGCATCGTTAAGTTTGGTTACGAAACCAAACCGACCAGACACATCTTTATTGGCCCGACAAAGGGAATCAAGTTTATGTAGCTGCTTTCATAAAGATATAGTGTAGATATCGGGTGATGTTATCGGTTGATATTCTAGTTTGAAAGTTAGTGCCACTCTAGTGTGAAATGTTTTTATTTGGATAATAAAAGGCGTGCCCGTATCTCCCTTATTTGGATAATATAAGGCGTGCCCGTATCTCTCTTACTTGGATAATATAAGGCGTGCCCGTATCTCCCTTATTTGGATAATATAAGGCGTGCCTTATCTCCATTATTTGGATAATATAAGGCGTGCCCATATCTCCCTTATTTGGATAATATAAGGCGTGCCCATATCTCCCTTATTTGGATAATATAAGGCGTGCCCGTATCTCCCTTATTTTGATAATATAAGGCATGCCCGTATCTCCCTTATTTGGATAATATAAGGCGTGCCCGTATCTCCCTTATTTGGATAATATAAGACGTGCCCGTATCTCCCTTATTTGGATAATATAAGGCGTGCCCGTATCTCCCTTTTTTGGACCACGTCAGGCGTCAACATCTACCTTATTAGGACCAGATACAGTGTGGACTACCTCCCTTCTTTGAAATTTAAAAAGACGGTAACGTCTGCCTTATTTTGACCATATTAGGCGTTAATATTTCACATATTATCTGCAAGATCAAGCTTTAGTAAATCCTTTGTTTTGACTATTTCCTGTCGTTATCATCTCACCTATTATCTGCAAGATCAAGCTTTAGAAAATAACTTGTTTGACAATATAATGCGTTAACATCTTCTTCTTTTATCGTGTGCCCTATTGCTTTGTCTTCCTGCGGCGCAGAGAGGAGACATGAGAAGCTTTTTTGGTTCGTGCTATGTGGGAGGCTTGTGTTGCCGGCATGTAGAACTTTTGGAGTGTTTTGTTGATCCATCGCAGCCGGGGTCGACCTTTTGCTGGTAGCCCTGAAACCTCCATGTAGTTTGATTTCGCTTGCTGGTTTATCTTGATGCATCATTGTCAGATAACAAAACCACTTTTGACACTCATACTCAGTGTGAACAAGATTGTCTGTCCGACGCTTGTCCTAACCGCCCTGTCGCTGTTGGCGTACATGGCTCGTATATTGTCTAGTAGCTGTTCTCTAAAGCCGTATTCGTCGAAAACACCCAATAGTTTAGTCATTTTGATTCAATTAAAGGCTTTCTCTTGATCAGTGAAGGTCAGCTTTAGTTCATTCTTATACTCTATTGATGTTCCACGGATGTCTTAGTGCAAATATCACGTGTATGCATCATCCGCCTTTCCTAAAGCCACATTGTGATTTGCTGATTATAGACTACCGTAGCTCGCGCTCTCTGGTCTAAGATCCTGCCGTATATTTTACTTACATGCCTGAAGAGGGATATGCTTATATATGAGCTGCAGTCTTTTATTCGGTATTTGTTCTTCCACATGGGCACAACCACCGATCCTTGCTAATTCATTGAGACCTTCCTTTTGTGCCACGCGTGCTGGAATATCTTAGACACTTTATCTCCAAATTCTAACACAGCAATAAGTCGTCCCCAGGTATATTTTCATGTCATGGAGCCATATTTTTAGTGCATCTCCCATTGACATGTCTTGACTTTTTGCTGTAGAATTGTTCCGTTGTTATATACGGACTGGCAAAGATGGCGCCGTAACTGGCTGCGAGTCTACATTTCTCTACTGTTTTGGATCATTATGGATGCCGCTAGACCACGGATTTGCCTGGAATTCACACTAGTCGACGACTTGCACTTGTGTTCACGGATACGTGGAGTTGTTTTCCGTCTGGACTTGTTATTTCGTTCTTTTTTCGTGATTTCTTCCATCCGTTTATCCTGGTCTGGACGCCGGCTGAATGGCGCTACGCTTAAACTAGTTATACCAGTATCGTATCTCACGGGTTAGTTCTGCCGGTTCACCTTCACGAATTTGGCGTGTGGGAATTTTAGATGCTACTATGATGAACTGAATACAGCTGGAGAGAGATGCCAGACTTACTAATACGCTGAGTGTTGTCCTTACGACCTCTTGTGGTTATCGAAAAGGCACGACAAACTGCGTTAGATGCCTTCCCACCTTTCTACCCTGCGGGTTACATATTTACGGAAAGGCTTCGGTGGTAACCCTAAGGCAAAATCTGCATCCTATGCTATCTCCAGTCGTCTCGATGAATGTCTTGCCACTGGCAAAAGGTAGCTTAGGCTCAGTGAGGTTGACAAAAGGCGCAGTTTCTTCTTCACTGTATTCCAAATCACCGCGCAAGTCACCCATTTCAGCGGACACAGCAAGAGATGCGACTGTCCACACGGCTAAACAAAGAGAGTGGTCTTCATCACTTGTGATGGACACAAAAAAAACAACTATATACGGACTGGCCAGCGACTGCTTGCAATGATGAAACATTGTTCTAGTCATTCTCTTTTGTATTTTCGTTGAGTAGCTATGTGAAGCCTCCCATCTTGCCTCTCATTGTTGTTGAAGATCGGCTTGCCATCTCTGTTATTTATTGTTGTAGAAAGATTGTAGTTCTCTTCTCACTCGCACAGCATGGAATGAAAGTTGCTGTGTGGTCTTCTCCCGTGACTATATAACCTTAGTCCTTGCTCTATCTCTCGCCTGCTTATAGTTACTGTAGTATTTTACACTATTTTAGTTTCTCCATTTCTTATATAATGAATTCTGTTCTTTCTCATTCCGCCACATCGTCCTCTTTTCTTTCGTCAACTTCCTTTCCTAGTTTTCCCACAATTCACTGTTCATTAATTTTGCAAGGCAGACCTGAATCTTTGCCGTCTTTCTTCTACCTACAGGCAAAAGAAATGAAAGCCAGATAGTCCGGTTTACAGATGCCCTGGCCGTAGTTACAGCACTAAAAAGCTAGAAAAATACTGAACTTAATGATTTAAAAGCAGTACTCTGTCAACTATTCCAGCAGGCCGCACCAAAAAAAGTAGTGGTACAGTGGGTTCCATCCCGTTGTAACATCCATGGCAACGAAGAGGCAGACAGACTGGCAAAAGAAGGTCCAAGACTACCACAACCAGATTCTAGTGTGACCTACGAAGTCCAAAAGGCTCATTAGAGCAAGATAATTGGCCAAATGGGAAACAGAACATACTGGCTACACAAAAAATGATTCCTATTACCAATTGAACAGAAAAGAGCCGGTCGTGGTCTTCAGACTCCGCACAGGCCATAACACACTCAGGTACCACCTATTCAATAAACTGAAGATAGGTGGCACTGACGAACGCAGTTGTGGTACCGGAGAAATGACCGCTGAACATCTTCTGCAAAACCGCCCGACATACGAGGACCAGAGAAAACACATGTGTCCATCACCAGTGGCAACACTAGACAAGCTATGTGGCAGTGTCGACAGCCTCAGGATGACCACTGCTTTTTTCGAAAAAATACAGGTTGACGTCTGACAGCGTACGAAAAAGAAGAAAAAGAAGAAGAAGAAAAACCATATAACGGCCGTAAATATCTCCCATATTTGGACCATGTAACGGCCGTAACTATCTCCCATATTTGGACCATATAAAAGCCGTAACTATATCCCATATTTGGACCAAATAACGGCCTTAACTATCTCCCATATGTGGACCATATAACGGCCGTAACTATATCCCATATTTTGACCATATAACGGCCGTAACTATCTCCCATATTTGGACCATATAACGACCGTAACTATATCCCATATTTGGACCATATAACGGCCGTAACTGTCTCCCATATTTGGACCATATAACGGCCGCAACTATATCCCATATTTGGACCATATAACGACCGTAACTATCTCCCATTTTTGGACCATATAACGGCCGCAACTATCTCCCATATTTAGACCATGTAACGACCGTAACTATCTCCCATATTTGGACCATGTAACGACCGTAACTATCTCCCATATTTGGACCATGTAACGACCGTAACTATCTCCCGTATTTAGGCCGTTTTGGATGGACAATCTCTTTTTATTCTGTCACTCGTAATCGTAGATTCCCATATTTAGAACGTAAAGTCAGGTGATTATTTCCATTATTTGGACCGAAATAGCCTTTAACAGCCGCGGCAAACCTTAACATCCGTGGCAAACCTTAACAGTCGTAGCAAACCTTAACAGCCGCGACAAACCTTAATAGCCGCGGCAAACCTTAACAGCCACGACAAACCTTAACAGTCGTGGCAAACCTTAGCCGCGGCAAACCTTAATAGCCGTGGCAAACCTATATTATTTTGAACAACAAAAGGCAGTGACTGTCTCCCTAATTAGCACCGTAAATGTGTGCCGTATCTTCCTTATTGGGGTACTATAAAAGGCATGAACTATTTTTTATATTTAGACATAAAAGGCCTGGTATATCACCGTATGCACGTCCCTGTTGCTTGGACCGTAAATTACCTTATGTAATTCCCATAATATAAACAGTAAAATGTGCACCATATTTCCCCTATTTGGACCTTAAACGACGTAACATTTCTCTCTGACCTTGACCGGTAAGGCATGATAAATTTCCCTGAATTTTGATCCAGTAAAGACGAAGACACTCAGGCAAATATTGACCTATAATTGCCATTTTCTGCTGCTAGTTTACCTGCTCGAAAAAAATCATCTTTCGCCCTTTAATCTCAGTAAACTGTGTTTTCTATTTTCAAAATTTTCACGATCCGCAAACCAAGACTATATAGGCCGCTATTAGCCCAAGAACCACTAGTTACCTAGGTAGAATGTTATCCCATTCGGTAGTTTATGTTGACTTAAATATGTGTTTAGAGTGGTACGCAATTTCTTCTTTTGCTTCTCTTCGCTTGTTCTCAATCTCCCCTTACCAAGCACTGACAAGGACTTTGCAAGTAACAGAATGTTGTCCGGAAATCGGAATGCGCAGTGTCCTTCACAGCTGGACTGTGGCATTTGCACCTTTCGGTCTAATACATCCGTCTTCAGCAGGCATTTTTGATTATCGGGTTAACCTTCCCACTTCGATCACTTCTCCTTAGCCAGTCTTACCTGTTGCAGGCCATTATCATAGCGTGGCGGTATAGATGGGTCTTGGCATTCAGCTATGGGTCGCTGGCTGAAGCAGCTCATGCACTGCCCAGCATCTTAATCCTATATGCAATTTAACAGTACTTTTTCCTGATGAGAGTCGAGAAGCTTGGTACGGGTCGTTTTATACGATACATTATAGCCAATTTTCAAAAACACATTGTCAAGTGGGGCGAACAACAAACGCAATGCATAGTGTCAATCTTATGTATGGATTATTTCGGTGGGGTGATTGTATAGGATTTGTTATAACTTAACTTAACGTGTTTGTACTAGTTGAGAAGACTCTACAGTATTAATACAAACAATTTCTTGGAGGGTGGTTTTTACCGATGTGCCAGTCCATATAAATAGACTCAAACAGTGGAGCCAATTAGGCACCAACTATAGCTGCTCTTAACAAATCACCTGGGGATAGGTACAAATAACTTAGGTAGATTTTTAATTAAAATTTGTGTCCGGGCACCGGCCGTTAAGTCTCCTTTTTTAGATTTACAACTGCCAAGGAATTTTCAACGTGTTCAACAATGAACACGGGAGTCCGATCTCACTACCCAGCGATCAGGGCTCCGATCTCACTACCCATAGATCAGGGCTCCCATCTCACTACCCAGAGATCAGGGGTCCAGATCTCACTACCCAGAGATCAGGGGTCCAGATCTCACTACCCAGAGATCAGGGCTCCGATCTCACTACCCAGAGATCAGGGCTCCGATCTCACTACCCAGAGATCAGGGCTCCGATCTCACTACCCAGAGATCAGGGGTCCGGATCTCACTACCCAGAGATCAGGGGTCTGGATCTCACTACCCAGAGATCAGGGGTACGGATCTCACTACCCAGAAATCAGGGGTCCGAATCTCACTACCCAGAAATCAGGGGTCCGGATCTCACTACCCGGAAATCAGGGGTCCGGATCTCACTACCCAGAAATCAGGGGTCCGGATCTCACTACCCAGAAATAGTTTGTTGTGGCGAGGAATAGTTTGTTATGGTGAGGAATGGTTTATTGTGATAAGAAAAAAAATTGTTGTGGTAAGAAAGAATTTGTTGTGATGGGGAAGAATGACAATTATTCAAAGAGACATTATGTGGATGAGTGTGTCATTTGGTTATTGATTAAGTGCGACTGTCAAGGGAGCAAGCAAGCTGAAAGTGATGGAGAGAGAAAGATAGATAAAGAGAGAGATAGAGAGAGAGGAAAAAAACAGAAAAAGAATTGAAGGAGTGCAGTACAATTTATAGATGAAGGGATAAAATGTGAATGGGAGGTAAAAAGAGAGATTTCATTTGGCAGCGCTGGCGATATCCTAATTAATTGAGTTGTTGCAGTGTTAGTGTGGATACATGTGCGTATGTGAACGTATGTACGTTTGTGGGTGAGTGAGTGTGTGAGTATATGTACGTGTGTGTGTGTGAACGTCATCGGGTTGTGAAAAGTAAGGGAGAGGAAACATGAGAGGACGGAGTGGAAACTTGCAGAACCGGCTTAGCAAATTAGGAACTCGGTTGGAGTTTATCGGCGCATGAACTTGAAGCCACAATTAATGACAACGTACACGACTCCTATACCCCAAAGCAAAATATGTTTAAAGATGATCTAATCTAGTCGTCTAGTCAAATTTAGTCGTCTAGTCAAGTTTGGTCGAATGTAGTCAAAAGTAGTCAAATGTTGTAAACTGTAGTCAAATATAGTTGGCAAGTGAAGTCCAACAAAATCTAGTCGAGAAGTCCAGTTTAGTCGAATGTAGTCAAACGTAGTCAAATGTTGTAAACTGTAGTCAAATATAGTGGTCCAGTGAAATCAAATCAAATCTAGTCGAGTAGCCCAGTTTAGTCTAATATAGTCAGCCGTAGTCAAAGGCTGCAAACTGTAGTCAAATATAGTCGTCGAGTGAAGTCCAATCACATCTAGTCGATTAGTCCAATTTAGTCGAATGTAGTCAAACGTAGTCAAATGTTGTAAATTGTAGTCAAATATAGTCGTCCAGTGAAGTCCAATCAAATCTAGTTAAATCTAGTCGTCTAGTCAATTTTAGTCGAATGTAGCCAAATCTAGTCAAAACTAGTCAAATATTATTTAGAAAGTTAAAATCACATGGCATAGGTGGGTAAGTTGCCAAATGGATTGAAAATTGTTTAACGGGGAAAAGGCAGAGGGTGGGCATAAATAAGGAGTACTCTGAGTGGTGAGAAGCAAAAATTGGAGTACAACAGGGCTCGGTTTTGGGACCAATTTGGTTCTTGATATATAACTGATATGGACAATGATACGGGATCCATTATTGCAAAATTCGCTTATGACACAAAACTATGCAGTAGGGTCTCATCTAAAGCAGACGTGTATATTGAGGTCGGATTTATATCAATTTCGAGAATTGTCTGTATGTTGGCAAATGGAGTTTAATGTAGATACATGTACAGTGATCACCATGGGTAGATCAAATATGTAACTTAAATTACAAAATGACGGGAACAATATTAGAAAGATAGATAAGGAAAGGGACCTAGCCGTTGTAATAGAGCATACAGTTGAGGGAAGTGTGCTCGTCCAGTAGTAGTGAATAAGGCAAATGCAATGGTAGGTATGATAAAAAGAAATATTAAACACAGGAGCAAGAAAGTGATAGTCAAACTGAATAAAGCTTTAGTTAGACCTAGATTGGAGTACTGTGTACAGGTGAGGAGTCCTTATCATAGATGGGATATAAACATTCTGGAAAGGAAACAAAAAAGAGCGACAAAACTGACAGTGGCATTCCAGAAATACAGTTCTCAAAAAAGACTCAGAAAAACCGGTTAACAGTGTCTAAAAAAATGAAGAAATCAAGGTGACAATACAGGTTTATAAGATGATCAAAGGAACGAATAGATTAGACTATAACAGGTTTTTTGAAAAGGCAACCATCTACAAGAACAAAAGGCCATAGCTACAAATTAACTAAAGAAAGGTCCAGATTATATATTATGAACATTTTGTTTCGTCTGATAGCGGTGAATGATTGGAATGCATTACCACAGGAAGTAGTAGAGATAGAGACAATTAATGCATTTAAGAATAGATTTGATGCGCATAACATTTAGAGCAAGGAAATGTAAATGTAACTGGTTATATACAAACTCTGCAGTCTTCTAAACTAGTATAAAGACATTAAGGTAAGTTAAGTTAAGTTAGTCAAATCTAGTCATCTAGTCAAGTCTAATAAAATCTAATAGTTTAGTCAAAGCCAGCTAGTAGTCTAGTCAAATCTAGTAAAATTTAGTCAAATCTAGACAAATCGAATCGTTTAGTAAGGTCTAGTAAAATATAGTCGTCTAGTCAAATCTAAACAAATCTAATCGTATAGCCAACTCTAGATAAATCTAGTCCAGTCGTCTAGTTAAATCTAGACACATCTAGTCGTCTAGTCAAATTGAGTCAAATACAGTCTAGTGAAATCTAGACAAATATAGTTTAGTAAAATCTAGTCAAATCTGGGGCTAGTCTCTCGGTGGCTCGATTGACTCGCATCCAGTGTTCGTAATGCGATCTCAGTCCCGCCAGGCGGAGTGAGAGGGCGGCTTGCCTACCAAGCTCACCCGCCTCTCCCCGGCACTCAAGTAGGACCAATTTGGTCGTACATCTGGTAAAGGTGCGTTACTGTAGTCCGTATCGAGAAGCTTTGTCAGTCCGTGTGGTTCGTCTAAGGCTAGCGCGTATAGCAAATCTCGACAGTTCGTCTCGCTTGATGTCTTTCTCTCGCAATGAACTTGTGACCGGCAAATGGAAAGCAGGAATCGTGCCTAAATGACCTGTCCTCGCCCGACCAACCGGTCGGAAAACGGCAGGCCGGCAGGCAAAAATCGTCTCCAGTCCGAGTGAAAATCATAGCCGGGGCCGTTGGGATCCGTTCTTTCACAGAGCGCTGCCATCCCTTCCAAAACGAGCCCGGTCGGTCAGTTGGTGTGGTTACGGGGGCCCCGTCCAGGTGGTCCCTAGATCGACGGAGTGAGGGACGGAACAACCTTCTGTCCGTGAGTCGGTCCCTGCGGCCGTCCTCGCGAGGCTTTTTACATATCCATCCTTCGCCGACCGATGTGTGTGGTTCGTCCGTCTCCGACAGATATCTCGTTGATCCTGCCAGTAGTCATATGCGTGTCTCAAAGATTAAGCCATGCAAGTCTAAGTTCACACTGTCGCACGGTGAAACCGCGAATAGCTCATTAAATAAGTCGAGGTTCCTTAGATGACACGATCCTACTTGGATAACTGTGGCAATTCTAGAGCTAATACATGCTTAACAAACTCAGACCCTCGCGGAAAGAGCGCTTTTATTAGTTCAAAGCCAATCGTCGTTTCCCATCGCGGGGTTGCGGCGTCCCCAGTGGTGACTCTGGATAACTTTGTGCTGATCGCATGGCCTCATGTGCCGGCGACGAATCTTTTAAATGTCTGCCCTATCAACGGTCGATGGTACGTGAAAAGCCTACCATGTTTATAACGAGTATTGGGGAATCAGGGTTCGATTCCGGAGCAAGAATCTTTCGAAATGGCTACGACATCCAAGAAATGCAGCAGACGCGAAACTTACCCACTCCAGGCACCGGGAGGTAGTGACGAAAAATAACAATACGGGACTCTTTCGAGGCCCCGTAATTGGAATGAGTACACTTTAAACCCTTTAACGAGGATCTATTGGAGGGCAAGTCTGGTGCCAGCAGCCGCGGTAATTCCAGCTCCAATAGCGTATATTAAAGTTGTTGCAGTTAAAAAGCTCGTAGTTGGATCGCAGGCACAGGCTGGCGGTCCGGCTCGCGCCGGTTCACTGTCCGTTTCTCCTGCCCTACCGTCTGCCGGCTCTCTCCCGCGGGTGCTCTTCGCTGAGCGTCCTGGGTGGCCGGCGCGTTTACTTTGAAAAAATTAGAGTGTTCAAGGCAGGCCTCGGCTGTCTGAATAATGGTGCATGGTATAATGGAATAGGACTTCGGTTCTATTTTGTTGGAATTCGGAACTGGAGGTAATGATTAACAGGGACAAACGGGGGCATTCGTATTGCGGCGTTAGAGGTGAAATTCTTGAATCACCGCAAGACGAGCTACTGCAAAAGCATTTGTCAAGAAAGTTATCATTAATCAAGAACGAAAGTCAGAGGCGCGAAGAGGATCAGATACCGTCGTAGTTCTGACCATAAACGATGCCGACTATCCATCCGCGGGCAGTTTCCGGAAAACCAAAGTGTTTGGGTTCCGGGGGAAGTATGGTTGCAAAGCTGAAACTTAAAGGAATAGACGGAACGGCACTACGGAGAGTGGAGCTTGCGGCTTAATTTGATTCAACACGCCAACATTGAAATGATTGACAGGCCGAGAGCACTTTCGTTGGGTCTAATACGGAACGTGTGCTGGACCCTCGGAAGACATGTCAGGTTTACCCTACTAATGACAGGGCGTATCTATGGCAATCCTGCTCAATCCGAGAGAAATCGCAGGTTTCAGACCCTTGGTCATTGACCGACTAAAAGCTCTCTCTTGATTCGTTGGGTCTAAAAGGGAACGGGTGCTGGTATTAGACCCTCGGAAGACAGGTCAGTTTTGCCCTACTAATGACAGGGCGATGCTTCGGTAATCCTGTTCACTTCGAGAGGAGTCGCAGGTCTCAGACACTTGGTTCAAGCCATGAGAGTTATAACAGGTGGCATGAAGTCAACGCCAATTGTAGAACTTGAAAAGATTACAAAACTGCAATCCATGACCGATAGAAGAGACTGCAGAGCCCATCTGCAGTCAGAGAAACTCCGAAGACTGACCGACCATCCAATGCACCAGAGACTGAACAATTTGGGAAATGGGAAACTCAAGCGGAGAAACTTTGCAGAAATAGCCAAAGCAAAGATGCACGAAGATCCCATAAACGCACTAACAACACCAAAGCCCATCACTACTGTACGAAAACCTACCTGGAGGCAGGATATATTTCCAGAGGTAGTAGAAAATATACCAGGTATTGCAAACAAAAACTGCCAGACTGAAAAAGAAAGGAGAGATACTACCCTAAGCTTCATAACGAAAAGCTACCCAAGCATGGACTGGACCCATGCATACACCGACGGTTCTGTAACAAACACTACACAGAACGGAGGGGCAGGAGCATTCCCGAACCTACCAAATGGCAGAAAAATAACACTGTCATTCGCTACTGGTAAGTACACAAGCAATTTCAGAGCGGAGGCAGAGGCACTGAGGGCGGCAGTGAAAGAAATGGTGACACACAGTGAAAATGAGAGCCATATAGTCCTGCTGACAGATGCTCTTGCCGTAGTCACAGCGCTAAAAAGCCAGAAAAACACTGAGCTTAATGACTTAAGAGCAGCACTCTGCAAACTGTGCCAGCAGTCCGCACAATAAGGGTAGTGGTACAGTGGGTTCCATCACACTGCAACATACAAGGCAACGAAGAGGCAGACAGACTGGCAAAAGAAGGTGCAAGACTACCACAAACAGATACCAGTATGACGTACGAAGAGTCAAAACGGCTTATCAAAGCCAGATACATGACCAAATGGGAAACCGAACATACTGGTTACACCAAAAACGATGCCTATTACCAGTTGAACAGAAGAGAGCAGGTCGTTGTCTTCAGACTTCGCACTGGCCACAACAGACTGACGTACCACCTATTCAACAAATTAAAGATAGGGTGCACCGACGAATGCCCGTGCGGTACCGGTAAAATGACCGCTGAACATCTGCTGCAGAACTGCCCGACATACGAGGATCAGAGAGAGCAGATGTGGCCATTACCAGTGGAACTGCAAGACAAGCTCTATGGCAGTGGCGACAGCCTCAGGATGACCGCCGCTTTTTTCGAAAAAATAATGGTCACTGTCTGACTGCGTACGCAGAAGAAGAAGAAGAAATGCTAGGAACATAGCAGAGAGAGAGAACAACCTATGGAGGCAAATATCGCTCCCAATGCCATCATGGCGAAATACAAAAGAACACTAAACAGAATAACAAGAGAAAGCTGGAAAAACAAAACAGAAAGCCCCAATTTAGATAAAGATGGGAACAAACTATGGAAGTTAGTCAGAGCCATGAATGACGAAATACCATCAAATAAACAAATTACCATCAAGCAAGGCGACAACATGCTTACTGGAAAAAAGTAGCAAACGCCTTTATAAAACATTATGCCAGACCAAACAACATTGATGTCCCTACAGACAGGCATGCAGACATTAGTGAAGAACAAAAGAGCCACGACAACATCAATATGGCACCAGATAAGCACATGATGGCAAAACTAACAATGAATGAAATGGAGGAGGCCATAAGAACTTTAAAGAAAAAGAAATCGCCCGGAAAAGATGGGATAACAAACGAAATGCTGATGGGGCTGGGCCAAACAGCAAAGAGGAAGTTACTTTCAGTCCTGAACCAAAGCTGGAAAAGGGAATTGTACCGCAGGCATGGAAGGACGCTGCACTTGTACCAGTACCAAAGAAAGAAAAAGATAGAACAGATCCAAATGGATACAGGCCTATCAATCTACTGATGGAGCGTATGATAAACACCAGACTGTTTTGGCATCTGGAAGAAAAACACATTGTAATTCCACAGCAAGCAGGCTTTAGACAGCACAGATCCACTGAGGACCAGATCACTCTCATAGCCCAGGAAATAGAGGATGCTTACCAGGAGAAAAAATACACAGCAGCGGTTTGGGTGGATTTAGAGAAAGCATTTGACAAGGGGTGGAAAGAGGGACTTAAAGTCAAGCTACAAAGAAGTGAAGTTTGTGGAAAAATGTACAAATCGATCAGCCACTACCTCGAAAACAGAACAGCCAGAGTTCAAGTACAAGGGCAGAATAGCAAATATGTGACACTTGAGCAGGGAGTACCCCAAGGGGGATAACTGTCACCCACACTTTTCCTGGTGTATACAAACAACATCTCAGAGAATATACCAAGAAGAGTCCACAGCTCCATATTTGCAGACGATCTGGCTATGTGTACCTCTGAAAAAAATCTCACCGTAGCAAGCAATCAAATGCAGCAGGCCCTAACATCGTTGGAGAAGTGTGCGAACTCATGGCTGGTCAAAATAATTGAGGAAAAATCAACATGTACGATATTCTCGCTTTCAAAAAATAAACCCCAAAACACCAAAATAAGTTTTAACTGCAAATATCTGCGGCCAAACGACAACCAAAACTGCCTGGGAGTCACATTTGATCGGCGCATGACATGGAAAAGTTAGATCGAGAGAAACCGAATAAGAGCCAGATAAAGAATGGCAATCATTAGGAAATTTGCTGGCCCAAGCTGGGGTGCAGACGAAAGTATACTAAAGAAACTGTACACTGGAAGAGTGAGACCAGTTCTCGAGTATGGCATTGCGGCATGGACAACAGCAGCAAAGGCGAACTTTGATAAAATTAGGAATCTTCCAAACCAAGCCATGAGAGTTATAAAAGGAGGCATGAAGTCAACGCCAAATGTAGAACTTGAAAAGATTACAAATCTGCAATCCATGACCGACAGAAGAGACTGCAGAGCCCAGCAGCAAGCAGAGAAACTCAGAAGACTGACAGACCATCCAATGCATCAGAGACTAAATAGATATGGAAATGGAAAACTAAAGCGGAAAAACTTTGCAGAAATAGCCAAAGCAAAGATGAGCGAAGACCCTATGAACACATTAACAACACCAAAGCCCATCCCTACAGTACGCAAGCCTACCTGGAAGCAAAATATCATTCCGGAGGTCGTAGCAAATATACCAGGTATTGGAAACAAGAACAGCAAGACTGAAAAAGAAAGAAGAGACATAACCGTGAGGTACATAACGAAAAACTACCTAAGCATGGACTGGGCCCATGCATACACCGACGGTTCTGTAACAAACACAACACAGAACGGAGGGGAAAATGACCGCTGAACATATGCTGCAAAACTGACCGACATACAAGGACCAGAGAAAGCACATGTGACCATCACCAGTGGCAACACTAGACAAGCTCTATGGCAGTGTCGACAGCCTCAGGATGACAACTGCTTTTATCGAACAAATACAGTTTGACGTTTGACATTGTACGAAGAAGAAGAAGAAGAAGAAATCTAGTCATCTCGTCAAATCTACTCAAACATAGTCAAATCTAGTCATCTAGTTAAACCGTCAAATATATAATTTAGTCATCTAGTCAAGTCTATTCAAATGTTAAATTTAGTCGTCTAGTCTAGTCAATAAAAACAGTTAAACTTCCCGAGGACCATAGGTCTTCAGTAAATATTGGCAGTTTCCTGTTCTGCGCGATCTTCTCCAACCTTATCCACGTCGCCCAAGGTGCTGTTATGGTTGTCCTAAGATCTCTTCCCCATGAGTGCTTAGCTGTTCCTCTACCTCTCTTTCCTTGTGAATTCCAGAACAGACACCGTCTTGTAATGCTATCAGCTGTTTTCCGTAAAACCTATCAAACGTCAGCGTCTTCTCCTTACGTCATATTCCACTGGCATATATCCGGTTATTTCCCATGTCAACCACGATATCAGTTCATTGAATCCCGCTGATCGGTATAGGCACCCACTCATGACAGCTAGGCCATTTTTCATTGAAGTTTTCTTTGTTCTGCATGTTACATATCTATACATTCAGAACTTGGTCGAAAATTAAGCGTACATCGTTACCATTCAATAATTTCGTTTAACAAGACTACTGTGGGTTGTGCATAGAAATAATAACTACCTTATAATATAAAACCATTACACTTATAACCGTCACTACAAATGTTTCTTAATATAATTTATGTAAATGGGTAAGCTGCAGTGGTGGCTTTATGCGAAGAGTATGAGATAATAAAGGTAGATGAAAGAAAGAAGAAATAATTAATATCAATTATTGTCATCATGTTATGAGTGTCCTACTGGCGAGCATGGAACAGTGCCACTGTAATGGACTGTCGGCGACAAGTAACCAAAACACATTTATTAAATGTTGTTGTTTTTTTCTAAAAATATCATATTAGATGAGGGTACAACAAGGTTGTGTACTTAGATCAGGATACGACAAAGTTGTGTACTTAGATCAGGGTATGACAAGATTGTGTACTATCTCATTTAATGTTCGTCACATATAAAGATTTTTTTTTAAATCAACATTAGTAAAGGAAACATCATTGGCCACTTAAATGAACATCTATTTACTAATCACCAAGCAATTATAGCAAAATCAGAAAAGCAAAAGCAGGAACATATCAACAATCTTCATGAGGTCTGTATGGATTATAATATGAAAATCAACATATAGAAAACCGACGTTATGACGATTGCAAGAAAAGAACTAGAAACAACAATATTTTTACAAACCAACAGGTAAAACAGTTGTCAAATTTCACGTACCTAGGTAACATTATCTCAGCAGATGGAAAAGACGACACCAAAATCCAATACAGGTGCAATAAAGCAAGTCACATAATTGAACAAGTGTTCAATGGTAGAAAAATAACACTGACGGTGGCAACTGGAAAATACTCAAGCAATTTCAGAGTGGAGGCAGAGGCACTGAAGGCTGCAGTAAAAGCAATGCTGACAGGCAAAAGCAATTGAAGCCAGATAATTCTGTTTACAGATCCCGTGGCCGTGGTTACAGCACTAAAAAGCCAGAAAAATACTGAACTTAATGATTTAAGAGCAGTACTCTGTCAACTATGCCAGCAGTCCGCCCCAAAAAAAGTAGTGGTGCAGTGGGTTCCATCCCACTGCAACCTCCACGGCAACGAGGAGGCAGACAGACTGGCAAAAGAAGGTGCAAGACTACCACAACCAGATTCTAGTGTGACCTACGAAGAGTCCAAAAGGTTCATTAGGGCCAGATACATGGCCAAATGGGAAACAGAACATTCTGCCTACACAAAAAATGATGCCTATTACCAGCTGAACAGAAGAGAGCAGGTCGTGGTCTTCAGACTCCGCACAGGCCACAACAGACTGAGGCACCATCTATTCAATAAATTGAAAATAGGTGGCACTGACAAATGCACCTGTGGTACAGGGAAAATGACCGCTGAACATCTGCTGCAAAATTGCCCGACATACGAGGACCAGAGAAAGCACATGTGGCCATCACCAGTGGCAACACTAGACAAGCTCTATGGCAGTGTCGACAGCCTCAGGATGACAGCTGCTTTCTTCGAACAAATTCTAGTAGACGTCTGACAGCGTACGAAGAAGAAGAAGAACAAATGTTTCCGATATTATAATGTAAGCATGTGATAAAGGATACAAAAAGAACACTATACAACCCAGTATTCCTATCCACTTTGTGTTGTCAGTGCCATAATTTAACATTAGCAAACAACGATAAAAGACACATCGTAACAACAACGTGCGCAGAATGCATGGAGGGACAAAAAATGGATAGAATCAGAAACGCAGATATTAGGAAACAAGTAGGTACAACACCAGTGCTATTTCTCATAAAGAGAAAACATGGTTCGCTTGACACGCTAAATACCAGGTGGTATTCCTCAGATACAAGGCCTCGGGCCGACCGCGTCAAAGATGTATAAGGCAATGAGATAAGTATATCAATGTTTGTGGAAATAGTGTTGAGAAATAAGTAGTAATATAAGTACAATCATTAAGTGTTATCAAATTCGCACATCATTTATTTGTATAAGTTTTAGGTAGCCATGTGTGAGTTACTTACTGACTCGCTCTCGTAAAATAATAAGGGCTGGGTTCCTGATTGTCAGAAGAGGAAGTTGACCGGTGTCATCTCATGTCAGTCTTCCCCTCTGAATCTTCGCATGTTATGATTAGGTTTCCCTGGACCACCTAAGGTTAATCAAACGCTGTAATAAGGAAATACCAGTACAATATGGTCACGAAAGAGGCCGAGAGAGGGGTATGTTGTGGATAGCTGTGAATTTGGAGTAGGTGGTATGTTGTGGATAGCTGTGGATATGGAGAAGGTGGTATGTTGTGGATAGCTGTAGATATGGAGAAGGTGGTATGTTGTGGATAGCTGTGGATATGAAGAAGGTGGTATGTTGTGGATAGGTGTGGATATGTAGACGGCGATATGTTGTGGATAGCTGTGGATATGGAGAAAGGGAATGCTGTGTATACCTGTGTTTATGTAGAAGCGGGTATGATGTGGACGGTTGTGGACATTGACATTGTTAATATTAGTAATATTTATGTTACTGTCCTTCGTTTGTGTGTATTTGTGTATATGTATGTATATATATATATATATATATATATATATATATATATATATATATATATACACGGGGACAGGACAGTAAATATGTCACATTTAATTTTTTTTTTATTGTATGCGATACAAACTTAAAAACCACGTATTATTTCGCTATTATTTGCCTTTATTACACAGAGAGATTAAAAATATACTAGAAAGAATACAAAAAAGAGCGACAAAGCTGATAGTGGGATTCCAGAATTACAGTTATGAGGAAAGAAAATCCGGCCTACATTGTCTAGAAGAGAGAAGCATTTGAGGTGACTTAATACAGGTTTATAAGATGATCAGAGGAACGTATAAATTAGACTATAACAAGTTGTTGTTTTTTTAAATACAGCCACCAACAATAGCAAGAGGGCATAGCTACAAGTTGATTAAAGAGAGGTCCAGATTAGATATTAGGAAATATTTTTTTAGTCAGAGAGTGATGAATGTTTGAAATGCATTGTCAGGGGAGGTAGTGGAGGCAAGGACAGTTAATGCATTTAAGAATACATTGGATGCGCATAGCTTTTAGAGCAAAGTGTTAAAAGAAACTGGTTGTATACACACTCTGCAGAGTCTTCTAAACCAGTATAAAGACGGTAAGTTAAGTTAAGTTACAACATGTAACTGCTATATCTCTATTTACAGTGTTTAATACGGGGAATTAAATTATTTGCAATTTTAAATGTTCTTTTAACCTCGTATGTCTTCAGACATGACTGGCTCGTTTCCGTCTCCTCTTCTTGGAAACACAATCACATCTATATCCGGGTTCTCTGTTAATGCCTAGGGTTCTTAACGTAGTGTGTGTTGTGGAAAACTCTATTGTTAGGTGGGTTAAACATGTTGCTGTTGTTGCTATTGTTGTTGTTGTTGCTGGTGTTGCTGTTGCTGTTGTTGTTGTTGTTGCTGTTGTTGCTGTTGTTGCTGCTGTTGTTGCTGTTGTTGCTGTTGTTGCTGTTGTTGCTGTTGTTGCTGTTGTTGTTGTTGTTGTTGCTGTTGTTGCTGTTGCTGCTGTTGTTGCTGTTATTGCTGTTGTTTCTGTTGTTGCTGTTGTTGCTGTTGTTGTTGCTGTTGTTGTTGTTGTTTCTGTTGTTGTTGCTGTTGTTGCTGTTGTTGTTGTTGTTGTTGATCGAACCGACTCGGGCTGACCTGAGTTAACTCATTACGATGTTTTTCTGATAGTGGGTTACAATGGCTCTTCTTTTATCCCAAAGCGTCCTTAAGAAGTTGGATTGTGATCATCATGTCCGTAATGAAATGCGAGCCTCTTTGTAAGTTCCGCACTATGGAGATGTTAGTGTTTATCCTCATCTCATTGGCCTGACTGTTGCATTACAGCATGGTTTCAGGAGCACCAACAAGAACGTGAGGTCAGCATTTTTCACCTGACCGTGATTATTCTGTGCTCTCCAGTGAAGCTCCAGAAGAACTTCAATTACATAGTGAAACATTTGACCTCATTTAGTTATTCTGTGATTTCTTTATTATGCCGTGGTCATATGTCAAAGCTTGTATATCCCTTGGCATTCCTTAAATATGTAAACGTAAACGCCTGGTTGATCAACTTGGAGACTGGTTGTAAAGTGGACTGATCACATCCTTCCATTTACCCTATCCTTTGCAGCTCTTTTCATGTCATCATACGTGCGTACCTTAACGTCTTTGCAGGCCTGACATGTAAAGGTAGGTCTTGTTCGCCCCCTTTTTCTTTTCCTCTGAATCTAGCCCTCCAATATATTTTGTAGAAGACCTTCATGTCACATGTTGTGTTCCATTCAACTCACTCGTCGTATTACATGATTTGCAATATTTGTATTTGAGCGCCTACCTCAGTGAATACATTGTCATTGGATATTTGTCTGTCCAACTCACTTTTTCAATTCTACGCTAGCACCATATTTCAATTGCTTTCAAGCTTTGCACATTCTTCTTTGCTAGTCTTATATATATGTATTTTAGGCATTGTACCTAGGTTGACAAGAAGAACTGAAATATTGCCTACTAAATGCGTTGTTAATGGTGTCGACAGAAGGTGGTTCATGGGGCTAGCAATCGAATAATGTAAAACGTATACTATGGAACTGTCAGTACAAATGATAGGATACAGTATTCATATAAAAGAGTCAACTATATACTTAGTAACCGCTTCACTTGAACTGAAAAGTATATATATATATATATATATATATATATATATATATATATATATATATATATATATATATATATATATATATATATATATCTTAACTTAACGAATATATATATATATATATATATATATATATATATATATATATATATATATATATATATATATATGTGTTTGTTCGTTCGTTCGTTCTTCTGTTCGTATATGTCCAACTTCTCTAGTATATCTGTCATGAGTCACGATAGTCTGTCCCTTCTGCAATCTGACAATCTACTTTGTCATACATTTCTTAAGCACTGAAACCAATTATATTCCATCATAAGGTATTTACCCTTGCTAATGCCTGATCGCCTGTATTTCACCTTTCTCTCTCAATGATACCCATCTGTTATGCCGGTAATACCCTTACTTTATAAGTGGATCTGTTCTCATAATAAATTTACTATAGCAATACACATGTATCCACATGTGCAACACTATTTATGACATGCACTTTCCCCTCATAAAATCGTAATGAATGTACATTAGCCGTTTTTTTATTGTTCGGTGTTAAATATAATTGATGTCTTTTTAAATGTTTCTTACCTTTATCGTATATCGTTTCAAAAAGCGAAGTAATGTGTACGGTTCTTTAGACAAAACTGCTCATTGTGATATGGCTTTACTTCCGATAGGGGTACGTCCTTGCTGTTTCTTGCATCCGAACTGAAACAAATTTAGGACTGTGAGCTGTACAACAAACAACCTCGTCACGAATATGCTTCCCTGCACATTCTTCTCTTTCACTATCTCTCATTTCATGTTTTCTCTTCCACCTTTGTTTTGTATCTCTGTCTTTTATTAATACTATTTTTATATATTCATTTATGTATCGTAATATTTATGCGTATGTTTATGTATATGCTTAAATATAAATATATATATATATATATATATATTTGTTTTGCGTTTGCCTTATTTCTCTTATCCCCAAGACAGTGTGCGTTGCACTGTGGTTTTTATTTTGCGCCTGTCGGCCCAGTGCATCCGACTTCAGCATAATGTATGTATATATATATATATATATATATATATATATATATATATATATATATACATATATATATATATATATATATATATATATATATATATATATATATATATATATATATATATACGCAAGGAATGGTCGTAAAACTTTGCACTTTAGTATGAAAGGATCAAGTCCCTTGAAATTGATGTGAACTGTAGTCATGTTCTGTTAATTTGTTAATTCAAACTGCAAGACGATACACTTCTCTAATCCACATTCCTAATGTCATGATTGTATCGTCCTTATGGGCCCCGAATCACGTCTCCAGTTTAGTAATCAAGTCCTGAACGTCAAAAAAACGGCGTCCACGAAGTGTATTCTTTACATCGGTAATAAAGGGAAGTCACTAGGAATGAAGTCCGTGGATGAGACATGTAAGATACGCGCACGTTTTACTATTCACATTTATAGATATATTTATAAATAAATATGTATTTAATTATTCATTCATTCATTCATCTGCGTGTGTGCGTGGGTGTTTGTATGTGTGTGCGTGGGTGTTTGTATGTGTTTGGGTGTGTGTATCTTGATATGTATGTTATTGAATCGACTCTGGTATCACAAAGAATAGTAAGAAGAACCAAATGTGTGTTTGGTGCAGAGTGCTGGACCGATCTCTGATTAATTGTGTTCAAACGCAACTTTCACATTAAGCCCAGAAGGCGGCACCAGAATGGAAGGCAAAATAAAAAATATTGACATCTCCAAGCAGCAGACCACGAAGCTCACTTAATGATTAGTAAAGATAACAAAATATTACAGAATCTGGAGTTTATTTAAATCAAACTGGAACAAAATTGATTCGGTGAGTGCGACACAGGAATAATGTCTCTTATCAACAAAAACAAGAACTATAAAGATCTTATCAAAGAGACATTTTGTGTGCAGCCAAAAATATGGATTTGAGAATAATACGTAGTGGTCCAAGAACAGCTCAAGAAAACGAAGGGTATGAGATTGAGTAACCATTCAGACGAAGTCCAACTGTATGCGAACAGAAACAACTTACAACGCTGCTTTGATGCTTTGTGTACCCAAACCCGAACCCTAACCCCGAACCCCCACCCCGAACCCCACCCCAGCCTTCCTTTCCATTCGAACCCTCGTACGTAACTCTAATTCTGAACGCAGATTGTTGCAAGCACTTCGTAACAATGAACTGGATGCTCCTTCCAATTTCTAGAAAGCAAGAACAGCGATCAGTAAACTATCAATCTGGAGAGATATCCTGCGGATCTCAAATCGATCAAGATTTAATAAGTAGGTAAACGGGCGGTAAGACGTACACTTTATGAGTTGAGCACACACATTGAAACAGGGAAAATGTCCCACAAGAACTGAACACACACATTGAAACAGGGAGAATGTCCCACAAGAACTGAACACACACATTGAAACAGGGAGAATGTCCCACAAGAAGTGAAGGATTCAACTATCGTCCATATAAACAATAGGAACAGAAACCGTTAATCCTGCGACAACCAGAGAGGAATCTTCTAATATCGACTGCTGACAAAATACTGGCAGAAGTCTTTCTTAGCCGACTGATGATTAATCACTTAGTATATTGCCTTCTTACAGAGAGACAGTGTGTCTGAAGAACCGACATGGAACTGTGGATATGATATTAACGGCTTGGCAACTCCAGGAGAAATGTCAATAACATGAATGTGGGCTATATATGATTTTAATAGGACCTGCCTAAGGCTTTTAACACGATCAAAAGCGATGTACTCAAGAGGATCGCGTGTAAATCCGTCTGTATTCGCAAATTCACAGGGATCGGCAAGAAATTCCAGGAGGGTATGAATGTTCGTGTGCTGAGTGATTGGGAAACAGCAGAGGCATTTCCTGTCTAACCTATGTCGTCAAGCAGGCCATGTACTGGTCTCAACACTCTTCAACATGATATGTGTTGTCATGATCAGTAAAAGCTTTCTGGGGTGTCTGGTCAACTGAGTGGGAATACAATACATGACGGGTACCAATTATTTCAATCACATGCAGTGACAGAGTCATAGCAAAATAAAGCATTCAAACATCTCCAGCCTATTGTTGACTGGTGGATGTGCCCTAACTGCTAGCACTGCACGGCTCATGTATACCTTTGTGAACACGTTCTCTGCAGCCTGGGACATACATACATGGTTTAGTCTGCCCTGAGTGGCGTGTGTCATGACCCAGATATCAGAGTCAAGAATAAACAAGTCTATTCATAAAGCAACTTCCCTTTTCTTGACAGAACTTTCTCCAGGGATATTATAATTGACTCTGAGGTCAACATCAGCAAAGCAAGTGCTGCTCTGGGAAAGCTGCGCGGCAGTCTTTGACCGGATGGGACTTAGTTTTGATACGGAATGGGAAGCCTACCACCCCTTTGTGTGGCAAAGTAATGGGATGGGCTGTGTACAGCAGTCATGCCGGACAAATAAACCACTTTCACACAAGCTGGCTCCGAGAATTATTGAGAATACAAGGTCAGGATAATGTACCAGATACCGAGATTCTCACGAGAAACAACATGGAAGATCCACACAGTATTGCAAAAGCAGGTCTTGATTAGAAGCGTCGTGCGCATGTCAGAAAATGAGATTCCCAAACAGGTAATGTGTGGTGTGCTTAAAGAGTCCCTGCTTCTACTCGGTTTCGAAAGGAAGCCATTCAATGACTCCTTCAAAATATATGTGACACGCCTCAACATCTAGATAAACTCAAGTGAGAACCTACCACAGGACGCCAAGCATGGCGTAGAACCACTAGCAGAGGCACTCCATTGCTGAGAAAAGGCCAGATCTCGTAGGCTTAGAGAAAACATGATATTGGCGTAAAGACTAAACGACAGGAACCCATTCGCTCAACTCTGATCTTATCTGTTGCGTATGTGGAAGGAGATCATGTGTGAGAACTATACCTCTGGAATCACAAGTGAGGCGCAGTGCAATATGTCTTACTGCTGGTATATGCTCGTTAGCGTAGGACGGCTATTACATGTAGATATAGGGGTATGTGTTAGTGGATATGCTCATTGGTTCATATGTTACACACATTTGTTTCTGAGTGTATGTATGAACATTTCTTTGTATTCATGTGTACACATTTTACAGTATTTGTGCTTTTGTAATCCTTTTGATGGGAAGGAAGACTAACGTCTTGTCAGGCAACATGTACTGATCAGACATGTTAGTTAGGGTCAAGCAAAATATTTTGGCCAAGACCCTCACCTCGGCTTCCTAGTATCCCTCACTAGAAACGGGATATTTTCATGACATCCTGGCTAACGAGGTGAGGAATCGATGTGATCCCCTTGGTAGTGAGCGACGCCGCAGATGAAGCCAAGCATGGCACAACCGCCTGGAGGACCCTAGTCCGTTTTCATCAGCACGCTCAGGATGTGAGGTAAGATACTGCAGCTCGTCACTTAACGTCCTTTTCAGGCCGCACAAAAGAGTAAGTCTACTCATTGCGGGCATTCGAAACAAGAAGAAGAATCTTTCTTATCATTTATGGTTTGGTCTACTCTGTCCTAACTGGCATGTCGTGATTAACCCATTCTTGGTTACGATACGTCAATCGTGCGTACATGGTGAGGTATCAAGCCTGCTTTACAACCTTGTCTAGTCGTATTTCACAGCTCATTTGGAAGTAAATCGATATTTGATTTGGTCTAGTCCGGAGACAACTCAGGTGCCAAGGTGTATCCGTTGAAGGACTGTCAGCAATGCAAAAGGACGGCGGAGATGTTAATCGTCGGTGTGCCATCAAATCGCACAATTAATGCTTAATCACAACACCTGTAATGAACCGTCCGCTGATTAGGAATATATGTTACTACAATTTAGATACACACCCTCGTATTGAAGCATTGAACACAAATATTTTCAATTTCAATTGTCGATGCAGGTGTTGTTCGTCTGATGTGCAAAAAAAGGTGTATCTTTAATACGTCTATTCTTTTAACATAGCTCCCCGCTTTCTCGTGTGCTGGTTTTGTTTGTGTAATCCCAGATAAACCCTTTATGAATCGAAACGTTGGTACATTTTTACTTGTATCATATAAAACTGTTTATTAATCTTCATTTTCTTTCATCCAGTAAACGTATTGATTGTAAATCTTTTATATTTGCGCGCGTGGTTAGAAGAACGGTTTGAGCTCTTGCATTTCGAAACGAAATCGAATTGGTTCAATCCCTGGTTTCAACACGCTCACGTCGAGTCCACTGTAAATATATACCTGGCGCACACTTAAGGACGGCAAAGTAGCAGGAAAGGTTAATGATCATTGTACTATATCAAGGGTTAGAACTCGTACATTGAAGTTTCTAACATGCTTCTCATTGGAAATCTATACGATCTTGATACTGCATAATTTATAGTCACATATCTGTGCTGTCTTATATAGCGATAAATATGTGCAGTCATATATAGCGATAAATATGTGAAGTCATATATAGCGTTACATCTCTGCTGTCATATATAGCAATTTTGTATATCTGCCATATGATGGATATCCCATATATACCGATTGATCTTTGCTGTCACATACAGCTATGAATCTGTACTGTTAAAAAAATGGTTGGGGCTTTACTTCTAGATTTAAAGAAATGGTCGTTGTTGATCTGAGTGTTTTATGTATAACAACGTCCTCTAGAATGGAGATGAAGATCGAGTTAGTCACCTTGACTACGAGGACATTGAGCGTGCTGTAATAAGGGCGGTAATTGTCCCCGATTCTCTATTCTCCTATCTTAAGCTACAGAATTGCTGACTGTTGCACGTGTAAATAATCGCATAGATGAAGAAAACGAAACGGAGTTTCATTCAAACAATTCAACCTCTCAAGGAATATCATTCAGAGCGTCGCTTCGAAAAATAGCGCAAAAAAACAACGGATGCATGGATGAGGCTGCAGAAGGAAGCTGCGACAGGAACTCACCTATCATATCCAATATGGAGAGCCTTAAAATAGACTTCGGTTTGGGTCACCCGATACAGAAAGAAACTGATGAGATGAAAATGCAGCGACCTTCGTATCTGTGCATGCAGCACTGCCCAGGACCAAGAACATCTCATGACATGCCCAGATCTACTACACACATATACAATAGATCAATCCTGGTTTCAGAAATGCATGCTGATCCGCAGAAATGTCCTGCCGATCCGCGAAAAAGTTATTGCGGCTTAAATGGCTACAAATATTGCGATGGTCATCCGGAGATATGGAGAATTTTTAGAGGTAACTTTTTTTGCTGAAACTGTGTTGTGGTATTTTAGAAGGCAAGGAATTTGCCTTTTTGTGTGTTACTGTGTTGTGGTATTGTGGAAGGGAAAGTATTTCCCTTCCAAATGAGATGGATACAACACAATTTAATCAGAAAGTATGTTAATGTTCTGCAAATGTGTCCTATTTTCACCTGTTCGCGATAAATGCTTCTCATATTTACCGGTCCGCAGATGTAAAAAAGTTGGGAAAAACTGCAAATAAATGACCTTCTTGAGGGTAACGACAAGGCAGAACACCGGACCTCTGCCGCATGACATGGCGATATGGACAAGGAAAGTTACTGTGTAAATTATTTTGTGGAATGTCGGAATCAAAGAGCTGACATCCAGTCTCCAGTGGC
Organism: Ariolimax columbianus; assembly: GCA_036924085.1. Taxonomy (NCBI): domain Eukaryota; kingdom Metazoa; phylum Mollusca; class Gastropoda; order Stylommatophora; family Arionidae; genus Ariolimax; species Ariolimax columbianus. Next base: position 17,149,799 of record JAVGWX010000012.1, read on the forward strand.
ACTTCTAGTAAGGGCTATGGTCAGTAGTGATATTCTGAATTCATCAACGGCCACATCTTGGAAGAAAACAATGTAATACATGAACGACTGATACATATATTACAGAGTTTTGAAATCATACGCGAATCTAACAGAATAGAGCGTCTGCGAGGATTGAGCAGGAGTGTACACAACAAGCGAGCTACGTGAACTGTCAGTATCTACATCCTTCAACATTTGCTATGAGACTCTGAACATCTGTCAGTCTTCCTTAGACCAATGTCTGGTCAAGCAAAATATAATGATCAGACATGGCAGTCAGGTTCCGGCAAAACAAACTGGCGAAGACACTCATCTCGGCTTCCTAGTAGCCCTCCCTGGAAACGGACTGGCTTCATAGCAGCCTGGCTAGCGAGGTGAGAGATCGACGTTATCCCCGTAGTAGTGAGCGACACGCAGATGAAGCAAAGCATAGCACAGCCGCCTGGAGGACCTCGGTCCACCTTCATCAGCACGCTCGGGATGGGAGAAAAGCTACCGCAACCAGTCACGTAATGCCCATTTCAGAGCACACAAAAGAGTAACCTTCTCATTGTGGACGTTCGGAAACAACATCAGTCATCCTTGAGTGCAATAACGTCGATTCTTAGGAGAACAGAACAGAACATTAACTAGAAAGAGACTCACAAACATTGTATGTATCCTATATATCATGCGTTCTATTTTACATAATCATGAACAAAGTACACTTAACAAAACCATTTGACAAAAGTTTGAAGGCACATTTAGATGGGCTAGGTAGAAGAAACGTCGGAGAAACAATGATAAAAACGTGCATGTTGTGACTACGAAAAAAACTATCGAAGTTGCGGAGTTACTGAAGGTCAATTTCGATAAGAATATCATACACAGGTATAGCTCAGTTAGGGAACAACAACAAAATGAAACCCCAGGTTAGGACGCCTTTGTCCGGGACAAAGAACGGACTAGAATACATTACCAGACACACAATCAACACACAACCAGTAAAATACATTGTGCAAGTCAGCAGTCATTTTAGCCAGGAAGCGGTTGCCGAGGAAGTCCGTGTGGCCGTAATATGTTTTTGGTTTGTGTCTGTCCTGGCGCGGTCACTGGGCCTTGCCTATTTGCGCTTTTATCGATCTATGACAGCTGGGGCCAGTACTCTGAACATCCGCGTAATAACTTTTATCTCCCCTGATATATTGCATTTACTGCATGTGGTACAGTAGGCTGCTATTCCTCGCCTTGCTTTGAAAAGACAAGCAAAATGTGAAAACGACCGTACATGAAATTATACTTCAAGCACTTTGACAGGATATACACAAGACAATCGCTTTCCCACTTGTGATGCAGTCTTCCTTGACGAGGTTCGATTATAGGATGTCAACGAGTACAAATATCTGGAACGTCTTCTCAATATGGAGAATAACCTGAACTGACAAGACTTCGCCGGTTGGGCTGCCTTCTCGTATATTAATACGGTCCTGGATGTTTGTCATGACCAATATCTACAAGCCTCTCTTTTCAATTCCACTGTTCTCCCTGCGATGTGCTACAGTGCCGAGACGTGGGCACTAACAGCATCACTAGAGTACAAATTGAGAGTGGCCCAGGAACCCTATTGAGAGACACTTAGTCGGAATCACTCTCCGGAACTAACGCATGCAAGGCCTCCGCAGTTCTGACATAAGATGTTTGTCCCTTGTGAAGGATGCGGTAATCCATGCAGACAAGGCAAATCATAGATTGGTACATGAAACGATGGACGATGGAGCACAGCGACAGCAGTTTGGTACCACCGATGTAAGAAGAGATCGATAGGAAGACCTCCAATACGTTGGTCAAGCTCCCTTGCTGTACGCTGCAACATCCGAGATGTCTCTAGAAGAGCACTTCCCACGCACTGGACTTCCGTGACCCAAGACATGATCTACCGGAGACTAAGTTGGGACGCGCAGCTACGCTGAGGAACGGGTCATCAAGATCAATATACATCATCATGTAGCATGTCCTTTATAGAACCTCGCTCCCATCACAGTCTGTCTGAAAGAATTCGTCCCCTTGCCAAAACTCCAGCCTCTACCACAGTCATACCCATGCATTCCTGGATATCTTGGTGCCATCATCTTCTTAGTCTACCCCTTCCTCTTTTTCCCGGCACCACACCTTCCATCAATGTTCTCTCGAGACCGCTGTGTCTCTTGATGTGATAAAATTATTTGCATTTTCTAGCCAAAATAGAATTGGCAAACCAGTTTTCCTCTATGCTGTATGATCAAGATACACAAAACAATAAACATGAACGTAACTGATACTTGTTTGGCACAGCATGACGAACCTAATCCGTGTTGTCCATTCACATGAGCATAATTGTCTTACTGAAACAGAGCGTTGCTACCTGGGCCTGGATATTGGTGACAGTAGCCCACGTATCACTATCTAACGATTCATGTAAACTGTCGAGACTCAACCTGGACTGTGATATTTCGTCACATAACAGACGTTTAACATCTCTCGCATCCTTTCGCGCTGCTGAATGTCTCTCAACAGACTCAACCTACTCCAGAGTGGTTTCGGGAGCAAGCATACTGGGACAACTGTATCCCTTTCCAAAAGGGTTATGTCATACGAATAAGCAAGAGTGTGCGTGGATCTAGCACTGAAGCTGCATTTAAAGAAACATAATTCACGTTTCTCTGAAGGCTGGTTAGGAACAATCAATTGCAGTCTTGGCTCTATGCTCCTCCATCTACAGTGATGGTCCTATGCTCCACCGTCTCCAGTGTTGGACCTATTCTCCACCGTCTCCAGTGTTGGACCTATTCTCCACCTTCTACAGTGTTGGACCTATTCTCCACCGTCTACAGTGTTGGACCTATTCTCCACCGTCTACAGTGTTGGACCTATTCTCCACCTTCTACAGTGTTGGACCTATTCTCCACCGTCTACAGTGTTGGACCTATTCTCCACCGTCTACAGTGTTGGACCTATGCTCCACCGTCTCCAGTGTTGGACCTATTCTCCACCGTCTACAGTGTTGGACCTATGCTCCACCGTCTACAGTCTTGGCCCTATGCTTCACCATCTGCAGCGATGGTCATATCACGATGAACAGATAGAAAAGTTACAAATTGGCACTCAAGAATAAAAACTCGAACATCAGGGTTTCTTATGCGCCTCGCTAAACCTTGCCGTGCTTTTACTCCGTAGAGGATAAAGTGTAAGAGATACCAGGTGGTGATTCATTTCTCGTCCCCTTCATACCGCTAACTTTAAATCAGGTTCCAATTTACAATTGTATTTGTTGGAGCGTACGTAGCTTGGAAAAAAACTAGTGTCGCTTGATGAGCGACAAGCGTTCTTTCCTCTCAGCCATTATTCTGCTTTCTAAACTTGAACTTTTTACATCAAAGGTAGAAGAAAACCAGGAGAGATATGATGGAATAGGGCACGGGAGCTAGAGATCATTTGTTGAAGCAGTGCACTTCACATGACGTTGAAAGGTTTCGATTCATAATCAGGTGTTATAGTTATGTTCTCTGTACCCAAGTATGATGGTCCTGCCTGCCCCCACATTGAACAAAGTACCCATAGCATGTACGGAGATAGGAATATTAGAAGCACTCAGAAAACGCACATATGTCAGACAACAGAAAAAAGAGTGAAGTAATTTGCCATCCAGATTCGTAATTAAACGAACTGCCCTTCTAAAAAAGTGTCATCTTTTACCCAACTATAGATATGACATAATACGGCCTATAACTTTGTTTGGTTCATCCTATGTCTTACTCCATAGCTGCAACAAATTGACGCGATATAGGTCAATTTAATGGCGCCATTTTGTGTGTCTCTAGTTCGCCGAAATCCCACACTTATTTATTGCGGCGGTTCACATTAGAACTATTACTATTACTTCACATTCTATTTTTGTGGCTAGTGTATGTTTTTTCCGAGTGTCGAAAATATGCTTAAATGTTCTGCCAGTTGTGGCTACTTTGCTCTTTTCACCCTCCTTAGAGTATCTATTGGGTTCGTTACTTATGGATACAGTGAGCCATTCATTGACAGGCTTCTCGTAATTAAGTTATTCATAATCCCATATCAGTTCGGATAAACAATAGACTGGCTGCCGTTTAACCAGGCAGGACTATTTCTCATTAGACGATCAACCGAGATACGGTAGTTTGATAGCTGGAACGTAAAGTGCGGTCTGATAATTGCATTCAAGCGAAATAACGGAGCAAAATAAACAAAGAGGCACGCTACAATAGTTAAGAGCAGTAGAGCATTGCATAGGTAACCATTGACTGGCTTCGTAGTCACGACACGCTCTCGTCTACCCAATTGTGAACCCAACTGACTTAGTTTACCTGATGGCGGTAGCGGTGGAAAGGATAGGTTCGCTGTTAATTAGCAAGCGTGTCATCGAAAAGAGACTAAAGAGGGTTGTGCATGGGCTAGTAACTCGATCTTGAAAAAACCAGTTGTTTCAGAAACCATCCTCTGACAATGTTCGGATACAGACTTCCTGAAAAGGCGCGAGTGTAATATTGCCTTTATGATTCTTATTAAGCGAATGATAGCGTACATTTAGAAAAACTGAGGCTGGGAGAAATACTACTGGTATATTGATGTCACCAGGAACTCGCACCATTGAAGTGATTAAGACCTTGCATCGTTGACGTGATTAAGACATCGCACCATTGACGTGATTAATACCTCACAACAGTGAAGTGATTATGATCTCGAATTATAGAAATGATTAAGACCTGGCGATATGAAATAACTTAAACAAAGTACAATTATATAACTTAAACCAAATTCAATGATATACCTTAGACCAAGTACAATGATTTAACTTAGACCAAGTACAATTATATCACGTATATCAAGTACAAATATATAACTTATAAAAATTACAATTAAATAGCTTAGAACAAGAACAATTATATAGCTTAGAACAAGTACAATTATATAAATTAGACAAAGTACGATGATATAACTTAGACCAAGTACATTGATATAACAATGACATCTTGCAATTATATAACTAAGACAAAAACTTCTTCCAATATATCATAAGGACATTGCACATTGCACATTGCACAATGATATCACAAAGACTTCTTACAATGTTTTCATAAAGAACTCTTGCAATAATATAACTCAGACCTCATGTCTCAGCAACAATATTTACAACCTTGGCACCGGAAGTCTCCTATCGTGTTCCATCTGTATCCACACCCAATCCCATTTGTTAAGAGAAGCAGCCAGCACCTATGGATTTGCAAGAAGTGCAGTGACGCTGATTTTATTCAATGTAAAACAGCCAAATCATATCATGTCATAATAAATAAAGTGTTGAGCCTTCATTAGGCCATACTTCTAGTTTATAAGAAAGTTCGTCCGATGCTCTCTCTCACTAACTTACTTGTCTTAATACAGTAAGTTACCAGTATTTCAACTTCTGGTAGCTTAATTCATGTGCAGCAGAGTAACGAATCCCGTCCCTTGACAGCAAGACCCAGATCATTAGCCACCCTGCCAAATCTAAGCTCATATATATGTATTACTTAATTAACAAAATCGTTACATAATGTGCCATGGCGTGACCGTGACTTTAGATCCCTGGTGATTATCTTCTAAAATATTGAAGCTTGTCTGCCGTTACGCCGAGTACTCTTCGCCACTGCATCTCTTCATTCTATGTAAGACTGTGCTGGACTATTCTCTTTGGATATGGGACCGAGGGGTCTTTATCGTATTGCTTTTACTGTCTTTCGCCTGATATTTACTGTGCCGGAAGGTGAACAAGGAATAGTAAAACAATAACCTGCCAGACATGTCGTTTTGGGCATTGGGCTACCTACATCTTGTAGAAAAACTAAGCTAGGAAAAACATTAATAGATACAAGCAGATCATATATACTGATGGTTTGGTGTTACACAGGGATTTTCAAGGGGTTTGTTATAAGTCTGAAGGAGTAGGAGGAGAAAGTTGAAATTTGGTACATTGCATATTCCTTCTCAATGTAGCCACCACCTGAATGTATATTCTGCCATTTCTACGTGACCTTGAAAAGACCTTCAGAATAAAGTAACCTATTTTTCGAACTAAACCAGTTATCGCAAGCCAGTATGAAATCTTCGTTACTGTCAAAATGATTTCCTTTCAGCTGTTTTATTTTTGGTTTTGGTAAAAGAAAAAAAGTCTGATGGAGATAATTTGGTGGGTGTGGAAGAATTTCAATATTCAAATCGTTGGCTGTTTGCAGGACAAGCCTAGCTTTATGGAAAGGCACGTTGTCTGGAAGCAAAGGCAGATTTGAGTGCCCGCTTTTCCCGCATTTTCTGGTCACAGTCTTTCTTAGTTTTATAATTAAATCTGCATAATATTGCCCATTAACCGTGTTGCCATGAGGCAGGTAATCTTTCAATATGACACCTTTGACCCCCCAAAAAAACAGTCAGCATCACTTTTCTTGCAGATTGTTGTGCTCTTTGCTTGGTATGTGTTGGTGAGCCCGGGATTTTCCACTGCATGCTGAAAATTTTTGACCTGGGTCATAATGGTGAACCCAAGTCTCATCTACTGTCACCATGGTCGGCAACATGTTTTTCGACAGACACATTTTGAGCAACTGGCCACAGCAATCAACCCTCGTTTGTTTCTGTTCACATGTCAGCAGACGGGGCACAACAGACGCAGCCCCACACCTTTCTCATGTTCAGTCTGTTGTGTAAAAGTCTAAACAACTGTACTTTCATTCAGCATGGTGACCTAGATATCTCTGTAATTGTCCTTTTCCTATCCTGGTCAAGGATTTTCTTCACTCTTGCAGCATTTCCATCGCTGCACTCTGAGGATGGTCTTCTTGATCGTGGAAGATCATCAACATGGGAATGGCCACACTTAAACTGCCTACACCAGTTTTTTACAGAAACATACGAAGGACAAAATTCCTCAAACATTGGTTCCATCTCCCTGTGTATTTTTGTAGGTGTTTTTCCCTACAACATCAAGAATTGTATCAAAGTTCTGGCCTCTGATTTCTCCATTGTTCTGGCAAACCGTTAGAGTTGCAGATCCGGTCAATAAGGCGTGATGCCATGTCGAGAAGGGAAATTCATACGTTTCAAGTCCAGTACTAATTGAAGAGCTATATATGTGCCAAATTTCAACTTTTCCTCCTACTCCTTCATAGTCAGGGTAAAGACTTATAACAACCAATTGTATCTAGTTGGGGTTTCTCACCTAGTGTAAGAGGATAGGTCGTTGCTGAACAGACCCGCAACCTCCGGTACGAGAATGTGTAATGGGAGCAGTAACTGCAGCTATGAGATGTATCGATGTTACCTCTTTAACAGTGGCAGTAAATGTGTCAGACTCTTAAATATTACTCTGTGAGGTTCGGAGTAGCTGGCTAAGGCATGATTCGATGGCAGCTGTAGACGCATCAAACCTGCCGGATCTTGTGGGAACTTACTGTCTTGGTAATTCTGGAGTTCTGAGCAACGAAAGAGCCGAAATCCATGCTTGGCAGGAACCAAATACGGGTACATCAGATATGGATAGGAGTTACATTTTGAAGTCTGTTAGAAAATGACACTGCAATAGATGAATCATTAATTCAGAATTAGACTGCAGGTAATTGATGAAGTTCGAGCAGTCTGGAAAGCAGGAGAAGGAGAAGCAGAAGTGTGTACAGCCAGCGAGCTGCAGGACCGTTGGTATCCACACCCTTCACCATAAATTGAGAGACTGAACACATATGTGTATATCCGGACTGCAGGGCAGTCGATTCTTGGTAACAGAACAGAATTTGATGGTTTGATGTGTGTTTCTTGAAGACCTATGCTGCCCGAGGAGCTGAATAGCTTTACATTAATTGTTTATAGTTTCTACAGGTTAAAGTAGCTACTCTTATGCCTAGTCCTTCTTAATCTGATTTGGCTTGACTTTGTTCATGCACTTCTGTTTTGCAATTCATGTCTCATCTCGTGTAACAACATGTAGTGTATATATTTTACCATTGTTACTTTTCATCTTGCTGTATGACGTCAATGTGGCACTGGGCCTGTTCTCGTCTCTACCACACATGCTATAGGACGTCAGTGTGGCACTGGCCTGTTCTGGTCTCTACCACACATGCTATAGGACGTCAGTGTGGCACTGGCCTGTTCTCGTCTCTACCACACATGCTATAGGACGTCAGTGTGGCACTGGCCTGTTCTCGTCTCTACCACACATGCTATAGGACGTCAGTGTGGCACTGGGCCTGTTCTCGTCTCTACCACACATGCTATAGGACGTCAGTGTGGCACTGGCCTGTTCTCGTCTCTACCACACATGCTATAGGTCGTCAGTGTGGCACTGGCGTGTTCTCGTCTCTAGCACACATGCTATAGGACGTCAGTGTGGCACTGGGCCTGTTCTCGTCTCTACCACACATGCTATATGACGTCAGTGGGGCACTGTGCCTGTTCCCGTCTCTGCCACACATGCTATATGACATCAGTGTGGCACTGGCCTGTTCTCGTCTCTACCACACATGCTATATGATGTCAGTGGGGCACTGTGCCTGTTCCCGTCTCTGCTACACATGCTATATGACGTCAGTGGGGCACTGGGCCTGTTCTCGTCTCTACCACACATGATATAGGACGTCAGTGTGGTACTGGCCTATTCTCGTCTCTACCACACATGCTACATGACGTCGGTGTGGCACTGGGGCTGTTCTCATATCCTCCACACATGTTATATGACGGCAGTGTGGCACTGACACACACAGAATTCTCGCCAAAGCGACTCACGTAAAAGTATATGTCACCATAAGACCGGTTGAAATATCGATTCCTTAAACTAGCTCTACAACAAAAATCGATAACACGAGTATCTACGATGTGTTTGTGCCTTGTGTATTCTCCGTGCATGGTACTCGATAACCGGTCATGAACATAGGGGAATCGATGATAGGTTTTTGCGTGCTGTTATCTGGGTCTATTGATGCAATCGTCTTCCGTCAGCCTTGGAGGATCGATGAGGCGTGGAGGTAATTGGGTTTCAAGGTCCTGTCCAATACTTGTCAATGATTGAATTAAAATGGACGTAGATTTACATTTTTGTATGTATGTTAAGTTTTATTTGTTTTACTGTGTGATCTAAGTGACCGGACTGGGAAAGTTGGCAGAGGTAATTTTTGAGTTCTTGTAATAGTGTGGGTAATTCTAATTTTGGTAGTTGTAGATGTAGTAGTAGTGGCAGTAGTAGTAGTTGCGTGATAGGTGAAGCATAAATGGTAGTGAGAGTAGTTCTTGCATTGGATGTATTAGAAGTTTGGGTAGTTAGGCGCATTAGTTGTGTTGGGTGTGGCTGTGCTAGTGATGGATATAGTTGGGGGTAGTGATAGTGATAGATGTAGTTATGGTAGTGAAAGTGATGTATGTAGTTGTGGTAATGGTAATGATGGATGTAGTTGTAGTAGTGATAGTAATGAATGTAGTTGAGGTAGTGGTAGTCATAAATGTAGTTGTGGTAGTAGTGGTGAGTTATTTAGTTATAGTGGTAATGATGTGCGCAATTGAAGTAGAGCTCGCAGTAGTTGTAGCAGTAGTAGTGACTGTAGTGGTAGGAATGTGTTTATAGTGACAATTGTGTTTGAGGTTGCAGTATTACACACATAACTCTGCTTTAAAACCACTTGGACAATATCCTGCCGATACACAACCTTCTGTAGTTGTTTTCTACTACAATAACAATGTACTCCAGCATGACTATACATTCCTCTTTAATACAAATGTTCTTTAGTTACACTGGGTTAGCAACATCATCATGTAAAACAAATTGCTACAACAGCGATCACTGTTTTTAGCAAAAAATTATTTAGATAATGCTTAATATAAGAAGCCATAATCATTTCTGCTCCTACAATATAATAAGCTGCGAAATGGAAATGAAGGGCGTGGAAGTTTAGAAGGGTGCACACAACTTAGTGTTGCACACGTCGCTGTGTCGGGCTACCTGGTCGATACGAAAGAAATGTCTGGTGATCGTCGAATAACCGTGCAAGCCCGCGATTTGTACCTGCTACGCTGGAGCTTGTAAGCCATGTCTCCGATCCCTTGGTAGCAAGTTCCCCTAAATTCTTTCTTTCATGGATGGATGGTTGGTTGGTTGGGTGGTTGGTTGAGTGGTTAGTTGGCTGCGTGGTTTGTTGGTTCCTAATGCCCACAATGGGTTGGTAGCCTTTCTGTTCGCCCTGAAAAGGACGAGACTTGTGGCAGAATGTAGTAGCTTTCTTGAAATCTTGAGCGTGCTGATGAAGTGGACCGGGGTCCTCCAGGCGGTTGTGCAATGCTTGACTTCATCTACGTGTCACTCACTACTACCGGGATCACATCGGACCTCACCGTGTTAGCCAGATGGTTGTTCTCGACAACCGCGCGTGTCCAGGACGACCAACGAGGAGGTCATGTGAGGGTCTTGGCCAGTATATTTCTCCTGACCTTGACTAACATTCTCTGATCAGTGTGTTTTGCCTGACCAGACGTTAGCCTCATCGTCTCCTTTCTTTCATAAAGGAACAATGGGACTGTTGTTTGCGTTTCTACTGTCGATCACTGTTCTTATTTGACTGATATTCAGGTAACGATTTTATTCTTCGCTGTGTCGTTTAGCATCCGCGATTATCTGTTTAAGTCTTCACGTGATTTTTTAAAGGATATCTTTTCAATATGTATTTAATGAATTAGTTTTCAAAGGACTTCCAGCAAATAAACCATCTAAAGTTGTTTCCTAATGCTTCAAATGGATGATATGGAGGAATTTAGAATTGATACGTCACCATATAATACAGGTAGAAATATCGATTCCATAAACTAGCTCTGTAATCAGAAATCGATAACGCAAGTACCTACGACGTATTTGTGCCCGGAGTATTCTCAGTCAATGGTACTCGATACCAGGTCACGAACATAGGGGAATCGTTGATAGGTTTTTGCGTGCTGTTATCTGGGCATATTGACGCACGCTCCTCTTGTCAACAATGGAGGATCGTGCAGGCGTCATTGTAATTAGGTTTCAAGGACCTGTTCGATACACGTCATTGATGGAATTAAATAGGAGATCGATTTCTCTTTATTGTCATTTATGCTTGAGCAGTTGACGTATTTTGGGGAATTCATTTCAGTTGTAGTAGGAATGTTAAAATGAGGTTGGTAGGGGTGGGGGTGGGAGGGGGTGTGGCGGAAGGGAAGGAGTGGTGATATTTGTTGGGTTCTGAAGATCAAAAGTGGAAGATAGAATAACCAAGTATGGTTCAGACAAGGACCGTAATAGAAGAAAACAAGGAACTTTACGACCACAACGACTTCTTCGGGGACAGAGAACAAGGATACAGAAAGCACGCACAAGAATCAAAATCTCAATATCGGTTAACATAGGCTTGACACAAATACAAATCTGGTGGCACTCAGTGGTTTCTCTTACATCCTCAGATCAAGGTCCCGGTTTCTCTTAGATCCTCAGATCAAGGTCCCGGTTTCTCTTACATTCTCGGATCAAGGTCCCGGTTTCACTTAAAATGCCACCTTTGTTTGTAAGACTGTTTAATATCCATACATCTTTTGTCTCGTATCTTTCTCGCGAGGCCAGTATTGTACTCTCTCTTCTTGCGCGAGCATGCAACTTTATAGGATGTGTTCCACGGTCATCGAACGCTCAATTATGAAATCATGGAGGGAACAGGTCGGAGAGAATGTGGCGTTTCCTCTGAGCAATATCTGATTATCATGGGAACCAGGACTAGCCACAGGTAAGACCTATCGGTCAAGTTCCCCCCCCCCCCCCCCACCACCACCTCTCATTCACGTCACCGTCTTACATTACTCTGGCCAACGAGGTGAGGATTGACACTGTGATTCCCATAGTGATGAGCGTAATGAGAAATCTCGTTTTACATTACAGCCAGGAATATCGAGGTTTACCTTCTTAAGGTCCCCTATACTAATATGAAGAACAAATGTAACCCGCTTTCAAAGATATTTTGTCAAGAGTTAAATAAACTCAGTATCACTGGTGCACAAGAACAGCAGCGTGTGCATGTTGTTATCAAACTCATCATGTAAAATTACTACAAGTGAATCCACCGCAGTAAATGCTCAGATACAGGCCACCCGTAAAGATGTCATCAGAAGTGGCGGTTGGTTCCTTCATGTTCAGAGAACAGGCGAAATTAAACGGTTGATGATGACGCGTACCAAGACACCCAATTGTTTACCGATAACTGAACCAGCTTTGAGTCATAGAAACTATGCGCTAAGAGAAAGTACTTGCACGTGTCAATACATATAAAAAACAGATGTTGTGCAATGTTGTCTGCAACACGTGATCCCCTAAGCAGCTAATTCTCTGGGACTAACTTTATGATCCCTTTCGGAAGTTAATTCTCCGGGACTAACTTTATGATTCCTTTCAGCAGTTAATTCTCTGGGAGGAACTAAATTATATCTCACGGCAGTAAATTCTCTGAGAATAACTTTATGACTTTCTCGAACGAGTTAATTCTCTGGGACTAACTGTGTGATCCCTAATGGCAGTTAGTACTTTAAATCTCTGGGTCAAACTTTATGATGCATTACGTTAGCTAATTCTCTGAGACTAACAGTATTTACAATAATTTTGAGCTATACTTTTATTTATACATATGTAAAGGGGTCTAACCACTTTCTACTGTTTAATCAAGAGGTCTTATTGTCTTTTTTATGGTGGCCTCAATTTTCTACACAATGGGACCACCGGCCCATGGCCTACTGTAAATACAGGCCTTCTGCCTCACAGAAAAATCCCTTTCAAACGTCACATTTCAATGCTGACCAAAAAATGGAACTTTCATGTGTCAACTGTCAGGCAACTATAATATCGTGTTTGGGAAACAAAGATGTAAATACAGCTGGTGTCATGGCAGGATTATGTGAAGGATCACTCCAAACGGTGATTTGTTATGTTTTGTACAGTGGACTCTGAGGACCAGTTCATCCTCATAGCCCAGGAGATAGAAGATGCCTACCAGGCACAGAAACACACAGTAGCTGTTTAGGTGGATCTGGAAAAGGCATTTGACAAAGTCTGGAAAGATGGACTTAGAGTCAAGCTAAGAAGAAGTGATGTTTGTGGGAAAATATACAAGTGGATCAACAACCACCTTAAACAAAGAACGATCAGAGTCCAAGTACAAGGGCAGATGAGCAAAAAGGTGACACTCGAGCAGGGAGTACCCCAAGTGGGAATACTGTCACCCACACTCTTCCTGGTATATATAAACGATATTACAGAGAATATACCAAGAAGAGTCCATAGCTCAATGTTTGTAGACGATCTGGCTATGTGGACCTCTGAAAAGAATCTCACCATAGCAAGAAATCGGATGCAGACGGCCCTAAAATCGCTGGAAGAGTGGGCGAACTCATGGCTGGTCAAAATAAACGAGGAGAAAACCACATGCACAATATTCTCGCTTTCATTTAAACCCCAAAATACCAAATTAAGTCTAAATGGCAAATTCCTGCAGCCAAACGACAACCCAACCTATCTGGGAGTCACATTTGATCGGCGCATGACATGGAAAAGTCAGATTGAGAGAAACCGAATGAAAGCCAGAGAAAGAATGGCAATCATGAGGAAACTTGCTGGCACAAGCTGGGGAGCAGACGAAGGCATACTAAAGAAACTGTACACTGGAAGAGTGAGACCAGTTCTCGGGTATGGCATTGCGGCATGGACAACAGCAGCGAAGGCGAACTTCGATAAAGTTAGCAAACTTCATAACCAAGCCATGAGAATTATAACAGGTGGCATGAAGTCAACGCCAATTGTAGAACTTGAAAAGATTACAAAACTGCAATCCATGACCGATAGAAGAGACTGCAGAGCCCAGCTGCAGTCAGAGAAACTCCGAAGACTGACCAACCATCCAATGCACCAGAGACTAAACAATTTGGGAAATGGGAAACTAAAGCGGAGAAACTTTACAGAAATAGCCAAAGCAAAGATGCACGAAGATCCCATAAACGCACTAACAACACCAAAACTCATCACTACTGTACGAAAACCTACCTGGAGGCAGGATATATTTCCAGAGGTGGTAGAAAATATACCAGGTATTGCAAACAAAAACTGCCAGACTGAAAAAGAAAGGAGAGATACTTCCCTAAGCTTCATAACGAAAAGCTATCCAAGCATGGACTGGACCCATGCATACACCGACGGTTCTGTAACAAATACTACACAGAACGGAGGGGCAGGAGCATTCCTGAACCTACCAAATGGCAGAAAAATAACACTGTCATTCGCTACTGGTAAGTACACAAGCAATTTCAGAGCGGAGGCAGAGACACTGACGGCGGCAGTGGAAGAAATGGTGACACACAGTGAAAATGAAAGCCATATAGTCCTGCTTACAGATGCTCTCGCCGTAGTCACAGCGCTAAAAAGCCAGAAAAACACTGAGCTTAATGACTTAAGAGCAGCACTCTGCAAACTGTGCCAGCAGTCCGCACCAAAAAGGGTGGTGGTACAGTGGGTCCCATCACACTGCAATATCCAAGGCAACGGGGAGGCAGACAGACTGGCAAAAGAAGGTGCACGACTACCACAAACAGATACTAATATGACGTACGAAGAGTCAAAACGGCTTATCAAAGCCAGGTACATGACCAAATGGGAAACCGAACATACTGGTTACACCAAAAACGATGCCTATTACCAGTTGAACCGAAGAGAGCAGGTCGTTGTCTTCAGACTTCGCACTGGCCACAATAGACTGAGGTACCACCTATTCAACAAATTGAAGATAGGAGGTACCGACGAATGCCCGTGCGGTACTGGCAAAATGACCGCTGAACATCTGCTGCAGAACTGCATGACATACGAGGATCAGAGAGAGCAGATGTGGCCATCACCAGTGGAACTGCAAGACAAACTCTATGGCAGTGGCGACAGCCTCAGGATGACCGCCGCTTTTTTCGAAAAAATAATGGTTACTGTCTGACTGCGTACGCAGAAGAAGAAGAAGAAGTACAGTGGACTTGTTGTATTTATCTGTGTGTAGCATGGATTGATTATAAACCTTTGCACAACATAAGTTCCGTTATTTAGTCGGCGGTGGAATGTGATGTTTCAAGGGATTTTCGCGGTGAGTTAGGCGGCCTATCTAAAGTGGTCCATGGCCGGCCACATAATTAATTTCTCTTTTACCTTCAGATGAATCGGTATGCCTTCATTTTTCTCTGACCTACAACTTGATTTAGTAGCCGGCCTGACGGCTCTGTCTCATTAGTTGTATCCATGTGTGGAATAGCTGAAGCTCAAACATATATGTGTTTAATTGTTCCGGTTTGCGTTACTGAAGAACCCAAAAGTATGTTATGTCATTGTATACCTTTGTGTATTATTTAGATCCGAGGAAAAGTGAGAATGTATTTATGTTGTTGTAAACTTTGTTTATCGATTTGTTTGTTATATGTTCAATAACTTGTCTAACACCTGTCGCGTGCACACAACAACTGTATCCGTTATGCATCTATTGACACAACCGAAATGAAAGCTAGTGATGATGTTGTTTGAAAGTGTTTCTTTGATGTTGTTGTTTGAAGGCGTTTCTTTGAATTTGTTTCTGAGGTTGTAAAGTGTTTGTGTTGTTGCTGTTATGTTAAGGTGCTAATTTTATGTTGTTGCTGTTGTTTGAAAGTGTTTCTTTCAAAACAGATCAAAGTGTCTATTCTTATATCCCGACGCGTAGTTAATTAAATATATCGGGGTCTACCTGGCTGAAGTAAATGCGCGGATCATATATAAGATCAGCACTGTGACGATAACTGTGACAACCCCCACCTGACCCTGATTTCTCTTCGCTCTTATATCTCTTATATAAACTCCTATGGTTACATAAGGAACATTACACTAACTGTAATGTTAGTTTTGGCATCATTGCGTTCCTATATGACACGTCGCTGTAGTGTCTGCTTCCGGGACATC
Organism: Ariolimax columbianus; assembly: GCA_036924085.1. Taxonomy (NCBI): domain Eukaryota; kingdom Metazoa; phylum Mollusca; class Gastropoda; order Stylommatophora; family Arionidae; genus Ariolimax; species Ariolimax columbianus. The sequence goes on from JAVGWX010000012.1 coordinate 17,165,835, forward strand.
TTTTCCTTAATTGAATTCGTTATATCACGACTCTGTTTTACACACTTACTTAGGGCTCTTTATGTAATTAATTATTTTGTTTATGTTGTCTCCGTTTTTTGGACAAATACCTTCACGAGTCGATAGGCTAGTTCTCATAGGCTTTGTGTTGGATGCAATCCACGTCGTTTGATTTTGTTTTTAATTGACGATTCTTTCTCGTGAATTACGTGTTCTGCTTGTGGTTGGCAGGCGTTGTGGATCGTTCAAGAGATTGTATAGAATCCGGCAATTAGGTAAAGTTTTATTGCATTAAGCCACCATCAGGGGGGTAACGTGTTCGATGTTAATTCTGGAACAGGCTCAAGAGCCCATTATCGTTATACCATCCCCTCTAATTCGCAATATCCATTAAAACCGTTATCAATAGCATCGTTTTCCTCAATCAAAACATATCTGTTCTATGTGGAGCACATGATTTCAACACATACACAACTAGTCCCCCCCCCCCCCCCGCACCTCAATCCAGATCTGTCCACAAATACAACAAGTCCTCCCCCACCCCTCACTCCATTCTGCCCACACACAAGTTATCCTGCCCCGCCACAACTCTGTCCACATACACAAGTCCTCTTGCCCAGCCACAAATCTGTCCACATACACAAGTCCTCTTGCCCCGCCCCAACCCAACTCTGTCCACATACACAAGTCCTCTTGCCCCGCCCCAACCCAACTCTGTCCACATACACAAGTCCTCTTGCCCAGCCACAACTCAACTCTGTCCACATACACAAGTGCTCTTGCCCCGCCCCAACCCAACTCTGTCCACATACACAAGTACTCTTGCCCCGCCCCAACCCGTCCACATACACAAGTCCTCCTGCCCAGCACAACTCTGTCCACATACAGAAGTCCTCTTGCCCAGCCACAACTCTGTCCACATACACAAGTCCTCTTGCCCCAAACCAACTCTGTTCACATACACAAGTCCTCCTGCCCAGCCACAACTCTGTCTACATACACAAGTCCCCTTGCCCAGCCACATCTCTGTCCACATACACAAGTCCTCTTGCCCCAACCCAAATCTGTCCACATACACGAGTCCTCTTGCCCAGCCACAACTATGTCCACCAACAAAAGTCCTCTTTGCCAGCCACAACTATGTCCACATACACAATTCCTCTTTGCCAGCCACAACTCTGTCCACATACACAAGTCATGTTGCACCACTCCAGCTCTGTCCACAACTGCTATGTTTCCTTTATGATTGTCTCTATCTTTTTTCTTTACGTCGTAAGTTCTGCCTCTGCCTTAATCTTGCTCTGGGTATTCCAGGACAGAGACTGCCTTGCAATTTGCTCAGCTACTGTCCTCGAAGTGTATCGTATCCCAGAGACTAGATACTCAACATGAGGATTATTGTTGAAATAAATGGAACTCAGGGCTGACCTAGACACATGTTTCATTTACTGAACCGAAGTTGTTGACTGTGTTCAATAACGTCTCATCCTACTTGACGGTATCCTCCCACTGGTGTCGTGAAAGGTAGTGGGGAGCTGGACGTCTCGTTCCTGTGCAAGATGTGTTGTTTTGATATGCTGTGAGCCCATGCTGGTATTGAGTGTCTTTGATGCTGTCTATCCATTTGCCTCGTTTACTGCCCTTTGCACTGAACTCCGATCATCTACTGTTGTATGTTTTTATTGTCAGTCGATCTGAATTCGTTCTCACGAGATGGCCAAACCAATTTACTTTCTGTCTGCATGTATTCTTTAGAGGATGTTCTTCCCACAATTTTTTTGATGTTGTCATTTCTCATCCTTTCTATTCTGGTGACTTGGATGACTTTTCTCAGGTGCGGATTTAACAGGTTGGTTCAATATTAATTTCCTGTGTCTTGGACAGAGGGCATATTTGGCACTGATAGCACAGAATTTGTTAGAAAGTGATGCATATCAGTTGCAGATTTTGTTTTCCTGATGTTCGAGTATTGGTGAAATTTCGTAGGTCATTGCACTTGCTTTTTGACTGACACTTGGTTTCGATTTTTCTGTAAAATATCACTTACAAGGTATGGAATACCATGAGTAACATGGACCGGATGTGCCAAAGCACATCATGCAGCTCATCACACAACTGTACTACAAAGAAAAGGAAGCCGAAAGGATAGATGGAGAAACATCAACATTGTTTCAAGTGCAGACACGAGTGAGACAAAGTTGTATCCACTCTCCGTGTCTGTTTAACATTTGCGTCAAGAATTTAGCGAGAAACGTCAGAGAAGATCAAGAACATGCACAGTGGGACGCAAAGAAGGTTAGCAGATCCCAAAATGTGAAACAGGAACAACACAGCGGAGACAAACGATGGGCTAGAAAATCCAATGTTGTCTGTCATCAACAAAACAGACACAGAGATGCGCACAATTTATATATTAAATACAAATACGCGCTGAAACACAAACACAACATTTTAAAAACAGAAACAGTAGTGAACAAATCAACAAACACCGTCGGTAAAGTTGACAGAAGGCGCCTATCCAACTGATCAGGACATGTATTTTCTTTATGGTAACATATGGTTGCTAGACATGGACTTTAAAAATGCTTCTGCGAAACATGATAGTATTTTTCAAAATGAAGTGCTATAGGAGAATGCTGAAAACTTAATGGACAGAGAAGAAGAAAGAACAATTCTGCAATCACTGAGTATAAAAGAAAATAGGTCTATAGACACCATCATCGCCATCATCATCTGCGTCTCACTCTTTAGAACATGCGCGTGGCGCACTGTCCAGCTCTGTCTCTTGTATTTTGACACTGTCTGCTATGACTATAATGTCTGATCCGCGAATAACAGCTTCTGCCACAGATCGTACAACCATGCTGAGGAGGCGTACGGGTCAGTGTATCTCTAGATCTTTTCAGTCTTTCTCTTTTTCCTGCAGCCAAGAGGTCTCTACGAGCGTGTGTAGCAAATAAGCACCTTACAACTGTCTCCAAAAAGATCGAGTCTTAGCAATTGTTTCCAATCCCTCGGATTGGATGTTGCGTGACGTTATTTCCCTCATGCAAATAGACAACATCACTAGGAAATACGTAAGATGTTTCAGTTACATCACACTGGTCTGGTGAGCCTGATTGTGGGGTAAGGCTGATAGTGGGGTAAGGCTAATAGTGGGGTAAGGCTGATAGTGGGGTGTGGCTGATGGTGGGGTTAGGCTGGTGGTGGGGTGTGGCTGATGGTTGGGTGAGGCTGATGGTGGGGTGAGGCTGGTGGTGGGGTGAGGCTGGTAGGGGGGTGAGGCTGGTAGTAGAGCGAGGCTGATAGTAGGGTGAGGCTGAAGGTGGGGTGAGGCTGATGTTGGGGTGAGGCTGATGTTGGGGTGAGGCGGATGGTGGGGTGAGGCGGATGGTGGGGTGAGGTTGATGGTAGGGTGAGGTTGATGGTGGAGTGAGGCTGATGGTGGGGTGAGGCTGATAGTGGTGTGAGGCTGATAGTGGGGTGAGGCTGGTGGTGGGGTGAGGCTGGTGGTGGGGTGTGGTTGGTGGTGGGGTGAGGCTGGTGGTGAGGTGAGGCTGGTGGTTGGGTGAGGCTGGTGGTGGGGTGAGGCTGATAGTGGAGTGAGGCTAATAGTGAGGTGTGGCTGGTGGTTGGGTGAGGCTGATGGTGGGATGAGGCTGATTATCCCTCAGATGGGATGTCTCTCATGCAAATAGACAACATCACAAGGAAATACGTAAGATGTTTCGGTTACATCACACTGGTCTGGTGAGCCTGATTGTGGGGTAAGGCTGATAGTGGGGTGTGGCTGATGGTGGGGTTAGGCTGGTGGTGGGGTGTGGCTGATGGTTGGGTGAGGCTGATGGTGGGGTGAGGCTGGTAGTAGATCGAGGCTGATAGTAGGGTGAGGCTGAAGGTGGGGTGAGGCTGATGGTGGGGTGAGGCTGATGGTGGGGTGAGGCGGATGGTGGGGTGAGGTTGATGGTGGGGTGAGGCTGATGGTGGGGTGAGGTTGATGGTGGAGTGAGGCTGATGGTGGGGTGAGGCTGATAGTGGGGTGAGGCTGATAGTAGAGAGAGGCTGGTGGTGGGGTTTGGTTGGTGGTGGGGTAAGGCTGGTGGTGAGGTGAGGCTGGTGGTTTGGTGAGGCTGGTGGTGGGGTGAGGCTGATAGTGGAGTGAGGCTAATAGTGAGGTGTGGCTGGTGGTGGGGTGAGGCTGATGGTTGGGTTAGGCTGATTATCCCTCAGATGGGATGTCTCTCATGCAAATAGACAACATCACAAGGAAATACGTAAGATGTTTCGGTTACATGAAATACCACACTGGTATGGTGCTGTGAGGCTGATATTGGGGTGAGGCTGGTAGTCGAGCGAGGCTGATAGTGGAAGGACGGGGCGACGAAAGGGCCTCACTCAGGAGAAACTGGTACTAAGTTTGAAGATGTCCTTGCACGGCACATTTCGAGTCATCCGCGTTCAGTACTGCCGAGACTGAGTTTTCGAAAGAATTTGTCATACGAAGATGATGCTCTAACGTCAGCGTCATCTCCTCACCTCATCGTCCACTCGTTATGTCCAAATGTTGCACTTTAATAATTGTACCATACCCCCCCCCCCCAGACACATCCCCTAGAAATAATTGTACCATACCCCCCTTCAGACACACCCCCTATAAATAACTGTACCATATCCCCCAGGCCCACCCCCCATAAATAATTGTATCATACCACCCAGATCCCACCCCCCTTAAATAATTGTACCATACCACCCAGTTCCATCCCCCATAAATAATTGTACCATACCACCAAGACCCACCCACCGCCCATAAATAATTGTACCATACCAACAAGAACCACCCCCATAAATAATTGTACTATACCACCCAGACCCACCCCACATAAGTAATTGTACCATACCACCCAGACCCACCCACCCCCCATATAGCCATACCACCCAGAAATAAATAATTGTACCATACCACCCAGACCCACATAAGTAATTGTACCATACCACCCAGACCCACCCACCCCCCATATAGCCATACCACCCAGAAATAAATAATTGTACCATACCACCCAGACCCACGCACCCCCCATATAGCCATACCCCCCAGAAATAAATAATTGTACCATACCACCCACACCCACCCACCCCCCATTTATCCATACCATTCAGAAATAAATAATTGTACCATACCACCCAGACCCACCCACCCCCCATATATCCATACCATTCAGAAATAAATAATGGTACCATACCACCCAGACCCACCCACCCCCTCCCCCCATAAATAATTGTACCATACCACCCAGACCCACCCTCCCCCCATAAATAATTGTACCATACCACCCAGACCCACCCACCCCCCATAAATAATTGTACCATACCACTCAGATAAATACATAATTGTACCATGTCACCCACACCTACCCCCTATAAATAGTTGTACCATACACCCCAAAACCACCCCCCCCTCCCTCAATATACGCAGACACCCATTCTGGTACTTCATATTATCTGTTAATTCTTTAAAGTTTCATAACCGATATTACTGCACACCGGGAAGACTCATAGTCAGTCAGTGACTTTCTTAGATGAATTATATACACGGGCACTGCATTTTGCCATGACTGCTTTAACAGGGTTTTTTTTTAAGTCCACCTACCCACATTCATCTATGATTCTGCACACGACCTTCTTGCACTGCTAGTGCACATCATGACCCCATTAAACTTCAATCCTCCCCCCTAACCTTTCTCCTAAATCTCTCTCCCACCTCGGAGTCCACATGCATCCCCACTTATCCGACTGCACTTCGTTGGCCCAGGTATTTTTAGCCACAGATATGCAGCCTTCACTCAACCCACCGTAAGCACCAGCTGACTAGTGTGAGAGACCTGTGTATTACCGATCCTGTCGCACAAGCTATTCTGTTAACCTTATAGCATCCCTTGATGTGAGAATCTAGAGTTGCCATTCGGGACGATGAGTTTTGTAAAAATCAGTAGTTGCCGTTTCTGATGATAAAGAGTTGTGGGAATATAGAGTTGCCGTTTGTCATGACTGTTGTTGGAATATAGAGTTGCCGTTTGTCATGACTGTTGTTGGAATATAGATTTGCCGTTTGTCATGACTGTTGTTGGAATATAGAGTTGCCGTTTGTCATGACTGTTGTTGGAATATAGAGTTGCCGTTTGTCATGACTGTTGTTGGAATATAGAGTTGCCGTTTGTCATGACTGTTGTTGGAATATAGAGTTGCCGTTTGTCCTGACTGTTGTTGGAATATAGAGTTGCCGTTTGTCATGACTGTTTTTGGAATATAGAGTTGTCGTTTGTCGTGACTGTTGTTGGAATATAGAGTTGCCGTTTGTCATGACAATTGTTGGAATATAGAGTTGCCGTTTGTCATGACTGTTGTAGGAATATAGAGTTGCCGTTTGTCATGACTGTTGTTGGAATATAGAGTTGCCGTGTGTCATGACTCTTATTGGAATATAGAGTTGCCGTTTGTCATGACTATTGTTGGAATATAGAGTTACCGTTTGTAATGACTATTGTTGGAATATAGAGTTGCCGTTTGTCATGATTGTTGTTGGAATATAGAGTTGACATTTGTCATGACTGTTGTTGGAATATAGAGTTGCCGTTTGTCATGACTGTTGTTGGAATATAGAGCTTCCGTCTGTCATGACTGTTGTTGGAATACAGAGTTGCCGTTTGTCATGATTGTTGTTGGAATATAGAGTTGCCGTCTGTCATGACTGTTGTTGGAATATAGAGTTGCCGTTTGTCATGACTGTTATTGGAATATAGAGTTGCCGTTTGTCATGACTGTTGTTGGAATATAGATTTGCCGATTGTCATGACTGTTGTTGGAATATAGTGTTACCGTTTGTCATGACTATTGTTAGAATATAGAGTTGCCGTTTGCCATGACTTGTTGGAATATAGAGTTGCCGTTTGTCATGACTGTTGTTGGAATATAGAGTTGCCGTTTGTCATGACTGTTATTGGAATATAGAGTTGCCGTTTGTCATGACTGTTGTTGGAATATAGAGTTGCCGTTTGTGATGACCGTTGTTGGAATATAGAGTTGCCGTTTGTCATGACTATTGTTGGAATATATAGTTGCCGTTTGTCATGACTATTGTTGGAATATAGAGTTGGCGTTTTTCATGACTATTGTTTCAATATAGAGTTGCCGTTTGTCATGACTGTTGTTGGAATATAGAGGTGCCGTTTGTCATGACTGTTGTTGGAATATAGAGATGCTGTTTGTCATGACTGTTGTTGGAATATAGAGTTGCCGTTTGTCATGACTGTTGTTAGAATATATAATTACCGTTTGTAATGATACGTGTTGTTGGAATACATAGTTGCCGTTTGTACTGATGATTGTTGTGGGAATATAGGGTTGCCGTTTGTAAAGCAGATGGTCTAGATTTGCCAATTCTGGACAGGTCTGATCTGTCCGAGTCTATATTGAGCCGATATAAAACATGTACCCTAGTTACAACTTGATATCCGCCCATAGAACGTTTTGACAGTAAATAGTGCAAGTTTATCCAGCAGTATACATTGCTGCTCTTATCTTGAGTGGATATGCTGTTCTGGTCATGCTGATGTTTGCAAAATTAAAGAGCAGACATTATGGTGTTAAGGACATCAGTAGATGACACAATGTGCTCAGACCCTTTCATTGTACCTGGACGACAGCCCGCATACGTGCTCAGTCCCTTTCATTGTACCTGGACGCCTGCCCGCATACCTGCTCAGTCCCTTTCATTGACGTTAGGCGCCCGCATACGTGCTCAGTCCCTTTCATTTACGTTGGGCGCCCGCATACGTGCTCAGTCCCTTTCATTGACATTGGGCGCCCGCATACGTGCTCAGTCCCTTTCATTGACATTGGGCGCCCGCATACGTGCTCAGTCCCTTTCATTGACGTTGGGCGCCCGCATACCTGCTCAGTCCCTTTCATTCACGTTAGGCGCCCGCATACGTGCTTAGTCCCTTTCATTGACGTTGGGCGCCCGCATACGTGCTCAGTCCCTTTCATTGACATTGGGCGCCCGCATACGTCCTCAGTCCCTTTCATTTCACATGAACGCTCCAATACGTGCCTAGTCCCTTTCATTGCACACGAGCACCCCAATTCGTACTCAGTTTCTTTCATTGCCCATCAGCGCCCCAATTCGTGCTCAGTCCCTTTCATTTCACATGAGCGCCCCAATACGTGTTCAGTCACTTTCATTGCTGAACATCCAGATAACAGAGCACGAATTTTGTTGACCCCACTGTGGCACAGAAATGTTACCCAGACTTTAGGAGGTACACATTTACAGATGTGTTGACTAGAAGAACCACTCATACTATGAAAACACCCACCTCATGCTGAAGCTGATCACGACGTGATTCGAACTTGACCCCCATGGGGTTGTAGGACAAGCTCACAACCTCTGGGTCATCTAATCTTCAAGAAAAGGAAAATGTAGAATTTTCGAAAGAGCGAGTGTTCTAAAGAATGTGTACATGGTTCCTTCTTTGCTGCACTGCAATGTTTCTCTGTAGACTCAATGTTACGGAGATCACAGTGTTATCACCACCTATATGGTCAGGCTGTTGTAACACAGTGTGTTTCCAGGGGAACAGCGAAGAGTTGAGTTGAAGAGGTTGCTAGATCTATCCACAACTCTGGCTAGTCCTTGTTATGTCATATTTGTAAGACCACAGTGGATGTACTCTTCCTCACAGGATACCCTGTAGGGCATGTGTGTCGAAGCTGCCGTGGTAATGAAGGGCAAAAAGTCTAGAAACACATTAACAGGTATGGGCCACAAGACCTTCGATACGGAACAAACGAAAATACCTAACGAAACAGAACACACAAACAGTAGGATTGTACTTGCTAACGAATGCAATATTACTTTCATCCATTCACGTTGTTTTGGTTGTGTTTGTTAGATGGTATCTTTTCTTCTTGCCCCTGTCAAAGACTTTATGACCAAGTGTTGGTTCCGTTTTCTCTCTGTCTACAAAATCACTCAAGCCACATCCTACAATTACCATTCAGACCTACTTTCCATACCAATGATAACCGAAACTCGTCGACTGATCGTCCCCTTTGTTTATGTATTCTCTCCTCTTTTAATAGTTTCTTGTTCTTCGTAGTTAGCTATCAGAACGTCTCATCAATGGCGATAACAACGTCCTGTCTGTGGATGTCTAAATAAGACATGTTGCCTTGCTCAGTTTTCTGAGCCCGATGACTGTGCATCCACCAATAACGTCAAATTGGAAGAAATATGTCCCTAGCCAGTGACTGTCTCCAGTCTACCTTTAAGAAACAGTTGTTTGTTGTGAGAGATGTCACTCCTAAGAATGTTATTTTAATGGACTATCAACCTTTTTTATTCAAAAAGCGATCTGTTCAAGGGAAACACAGTGCAGATTGACCAGACAATCGATACTTTGATCTAGAGACGGATGGTGTTTCTGGGAGCCATACCCTGTACTTGAAAACGTCTACCGGGTATTTCAGCAACGGTTCCTCTTCTTCTTATTCTTCTTCTTCTTCTTCGTACGCTGTCAGACGTCAACCTTTATTTTTTCGAAAAAAGCAGCGGTCATTCTGAGGCTGTCGACACTGCCATAGACCTTGTCTAGCGTTGCCACTGGTGATGGCCACATCTGCTTTCTCTGTTCCTCGTATGTCGGGCAGTTTTGCAGGAGATGTTCAGCGGTCATTTTCCCGGTACCGCACGTGCATTCGTCAGTGCCACCTATCTTCAATTTATTGAAAAGGTTGTACCTCAGTCTATTGTGGCCAGTGCGAAGTCTAAAGACCACGACCTGCTCTCTTCTGTTCAATTGGTAATAGGCATCTTTTTTGTGTAGCCAGTATGTTCTGTTTCCCATTTGGTCATGTATCTAGCTCTAATAAGCCTTTTTGACTCTTCGTATGTCATACTAGTATTTGGTTGTGGTAGTCTTGCACCTTCTTTTGCCAGTCTGTCTGCCTCCTCGTTGCCTTGGATGTTACAGTGGGATAGAACCAACTGTACCACTACTCTTTTTGGTGCTGACTGCTGGCATAGTTGACAGAGTACTGCTCTTAAATCATTACGTTCAGTATTTTTCTGTCTTTTTAGTGCTGTAACTACGGCTAGGGCATCTGTAAACATGAATATATGTCTTTCATTTATCTTGCATGTCACCATTTTTTCCACTGCAGCCCTCAGTGCCTCTGCCTCCGCTCTGAAATTGCTTGAGTATTTTCCAGTTGCCACTAACAGTGTTATTTTTCTACCATTTGGTAGGCTCAGGAATACCCCTGCCCCTTCGTTCTGTGTTGTGTTTGTTACAGAGCCGTCGGTGTATGCATGGGTCCAGTCCATGCTTGGGTAGTTTTTCGTTATGTACCTCAGGGTTATGTCTCTTCTTTCTTTTTCAGTCTGGCTGTTCTTGTTTCTAATACCTGGTATATTTTCTACCACCTCTGGAAATATATGCTGCCTCCAGGTAGCTTTGCGTACAGTAGAGATGGGCTTTGGTGTTGCTAATGCGTTCATAGGGTCTTCGCTCATCTTTGCTTTGGCTATTTCTGCAAAGTTTCTCCGCTTTAGTTTCCCATTTCTAAAATTATTTAGTCTCTTATGTATTGGATGGTCGGTCAGTCTTCTGAGTTTCTCTGCTTGCTGCTGGGCTTTGCAGTCTCTTCTGTCGGTCATGGATTGTAGATTTGTAATCTTTTCCAGTTCTACAATTGGCGTTGACTTCATGCCTCCTGTTATAACTCTCATGGCTTGGTTTTGGAGTTAAGCAACTGTTCAAGTATAACATTCGGAATATTGACATCCGCGCTAACAACATACTCTACCTGAGCTACTCTACCTGAGCTATCCACGACAAGCATTTCTTGATTCTCTGAATTGAATCTCTAATTATATCTGAATTGTTTCTGTATAACGACCACCGCTTGTATACGATGACTCGCAAATATTGTTATGTAACGTTTTGACAGCTTATGGCCTTCCCAATCTGACTGGGATTATTCACAATCTGTTGTCTAAATTAAGGTGCGACTTCCGTTTCTTGTGTGATGACCATGTTCTTATATTTAATGTGTTCTGTAGCCATTTAATTTTTCGTCAACCATGGACACATAACTCACTTTTGTTTCAGTACGGCTATAGTCTGAACCCATGTCTTAATTACCTTAAGATATTTAAGTAAGATAACAATTCCATTTAACAATCATTTCAATATTACCTTTATTGATCAAGAGTGAATGTTTGATCTAGTAATTAGTATATACGTTAGAAGTCTAGATGTCCAGACACAGGTTCCTCCCGTAACTCGATCAAGGGGACCTTTGTCAGATGTTTCCAACTTTCGATGCGTCGATTTCCTGGACTAGTCTGTAGGGGCTGGGTTGACTGTAAAAGAACTTCGTCTTGACTTTGGTCTTGGGCGCTGCACCTGATGTCCTAACATGGAGGGCCTTGGGTCATATACACGTTTCTCTCTTTCTATCTCTAACGCGACAGTTCTTCGTTCTTCTGTTAGATAACACAAGACTATAGGGTTGCAGGATACAAGGATAAACTTTAAGTAGATGGATATCTGATATACGAGTAATCCTGCAACGACATCGGCTTACAAAACCAAACGCAACACACAAGGCCAAGACAAACGAATTAACAACCGACGACGCTCAACGGCAGAAGTGGATAGAAACTGAACTTATCCTCAGTTCCCGTCCCGCAGGAAAAAATAATAGGGCCGAAGAATAAATGGCACTTCTCACTATAGTCGCCAAGCAGTGCACATGTTTAGTTTAAAAGTGTACCATCCATAGAACAAACAAGTATGTCTTAGCGACGTTCTGAGACGATCTTCATTTAATCCGAAGAACGGTATGGAAACATTTCGAGAACCCGCTCATCGGTACATTAGTCTCTACGCTCCTCGGTACATTCACAATCGCTACAACTGTTCTAGCCTTGCGTGTATACGCTCCTCGGTACATTCACACTGGCTAGACCTGTTCTAACCCATCGTGTATACGCTCCTCTGTACATTCACAGTCGCGAGGCTCAACAGCACAAGTAGAAAGAAAACTAGCTAACTAGCTGTCTGTCTCTGCGTAGTGTTTTGGAGGTGTATACTAAGATCATCTTGCAACTGTGAGCCCTTTATATGCGTATTTTCTTTGTGTTTGACCATGTTATTCCTGTATTGTACCAACATAAATTTACTTCATGGTTCACTGGATGGCTCTATTTTTTATGTTGTTTTGTTCGTCTTTTTTCCTTAGACAGAGTATGTTGTGCAATGTTTATTTTTTTGTTTACAGTTCCCTGCATCAAACTTCCGCATGGCCCCTTTATGGGATAACTTTCCATAGTGTCACTGCATTGCTGAATCCGAACATATGTATGTTTGGGTTTAGAGCTGTGTCACTAACCATTTAACCATGTAGCCTCCTTGTGTTTGACAGAGATTATCAAAATGCATTTTTCACACTGAGAGCATGTCGTAAGTAACGATCCGACAGTTTATCCTAACTACTTCATACTAGAGGCCTTGCTCAAGTCGTTTCAGCAGGGCTTTATATGGCCAAGACGTGAAACAAGGCATCTATCTGAGCTATATACCTTCTTACTAGACACTTTCATCCGTTTATATTGTGAAAAAGTCCGTGTGAAGATGCACATGCCTTAGTCATCTGAGAGGACCAACTGGTTGCACATAAAAGCAAATAACATCCGCTCCAGGCATTTCCTTACCGTATCGATCTTCATCGATTGCTCTCAGACAATCACTTCTATCTCCGTCGTGAAATTGGCAATATGTCCCAGGCTTCTATCGTCATAATATACTTTACATCACAACATATATTATCTTCATTAACGTGGTAGTCGGTCTGATTTGTCGCGTATGTCTTATCTGTCCCATCCGCCTCATCTGTCTTATCTGTCCCGTTTGGCTCACCTGTCCCATCTGCCCTATCTGTCCCATCTGTCTCATCTGATTCATCTGTCCCTTCTGCCCCATCTGACCCATCTGTACCATTTGTCCCATCTGTCCCATCTGACTCATGTGTACCATCTAACTCATGTGTACCATCTAACTCATCTGTCCCATCTGCCCCATTTGTCCCATCTGTTCCATCTGACTCATGTGTACCATCGTTCTCATATGTCCCATCTGTACCATCTGTCTCGGGTGTATATTGTCAACATACATTTTATTCTTTAAATCACTACATTCATTTCCATAAGAAACATATTGTCTCATATGTCTGTGGTTCCTGTCTTCGTCATTGAGTTTTTCTCTCAAATCATAACGTCTGTATCTCCTCTAAACGTAGTGGTCTGTCTTACGTTTGTCTTTCACAATTCAGTTAGGAGAGAGTCAATCTGTCATGCTGTACCTCTCATGAGGTGGACAGGCTTAAAGAACATATAATAGGGCTTGTATGTTCTCACCATAAGGGAACAGGTCTCTGTGTCTAATGTATAATTTGAGACATGGATATTGTCTGAGCCTACAGTGACCAGCCGGCTGTCTGAATATCGCCAATCGATCTTTACTTTGAAAAGCTACCCAAGCATGGACTGGACCCATGCATACACCGACGGTTCTGTAACAAACACTACACAGAACGGAGGGGCAGGAGCATTCCTGAACCTACCAAATGGCAGAAAAATAACACTGTCATTCGCTACTGGTAAGTACACAAGCAATTTCAGAGCGGAGGCAGAGGCACTGAGGGAAGAGAGTAGGTCGTTGTCTTCAGACTTCGCACTGGCCACAACAGACTGAGGTACCACCTATTCAACAAATTGAAGATAGGGTGTACCGACGAATGCCCGTGCGGTACTGGTAAAATGACCTCTGAACATCTGCTGCAGAACTGCCCGACATACGAGGATCAGAGAGAGCAGATGTGGCCATTACCAGTGGAACTGCAAGACAAGCTCTATGGCAGTGGCGAGAGCCTCAGGATGACCGCCGCTTTTTTCGAAAAAATAATGGTTACTGTCTGACTGCGTACGCAGAAGAAGAAGAAGAAGATCTTTACTTTGTAAGGATTTGTATGCATCTTTTATAGCAGACTATGTCTTCTCTGTGGCGTTTACCTCTAAGAGTGTGTTTATCATTGGATTTACCTCTATATTGTCTTTACTAGATAGAGTGTTACCGGGCCCTGAAATGAAATCAATAAATAACAACACTGTAACCTGACATGCATGTCGTAAGTAATATTGGCTACCCCCATTATGTAATAACTTTAAGCCACGGAAACTTTAGGACATAAAGGCAGGTCAACATTTGAAGACTTGATATTTATTTGCTGAAGACATATGCTCCCCACAAACCTCAAACGGTTTATAGTAATAGGTTCAATATTTGATTAATTGAACGCAAATGCTGAATGATGCTAGAGGGTGCTTGCATTTCTGAATAAGTTGATCGGAAGACAAGTTGAAACTGTCATTTCATGATCTTTTCTCATGTTCAATTGGTGGGTTTTCAAAGACTCAAAACAAACATGCCTTTGTTATTTATTGCAATACTTTGTTTATGATTTGATGGGAATTTTATTCAATTATTATTTGATGGACAAGACACTCGTTTATAATTTGTTGACATGGTACTGGTATACGATTTGATGGACAAGACACTCGTTTATAATTTGTTGACATGGTACTAGTTAACGATTTGATGAATGGACACTCGTTTATAATTTGTTGACATGGTACTGGTTTACGATTTGATGGACAAGACACTCGTTTATAATTTGTTGACATGGAACTGGTTTACGATTTGATGGACAAGATACTCGTTTATAATTTGTTGACATGGTACTGGTTTACGATTTGAATGGCACGGTGCTAAATATAAGGTGTAATAGATCTGGCACTTGTCTTTGATTGTGTAGGCATTGTACTAGTTTATGATTTAATGAGCATTGTGCCCATTTATGATTTGATGGGCATTGTGTTCGTTTATAATTTTATGAACTTTATTCTAAACATATTTCTGCATTGGCGCTTTCATTCTTTGTCTACTCCTTTTATTTTAGATCATTTCGTCCTGATCATTGTTTTTCAGTTCTGTTATTTAATTTTCTCTTTCTTTATGGTTTTTTCATCAATGCATAATTTATACATTATTCTATAGAGAAAAGGAAAGATAAAAAACAAGAGGGCGACAATTTCTTTCGTAATTGCTGTTTCAATGGTTTCATTTCTCCTTTTGTTTTCATGGCCGATAAAAGCAAATCATTCTCCTAGTTTAAATTCTTTATCGACTCGTAAATTATTTCATTTTTATAAAACAAAACGAAAGATACAAGACATGAAATATGTCATTTATTTAGTATTCGTTCTCATTTTGTTTGTTCTCTCTTCTTTCTTTATCGTCGTGTTATTCCATTTTTTTTCCTTCTAAGAAGTTTTTATCTACTAATAATTTATTTTAAAGCGACAAAGTAATGAGGGAAAAACTATATTTTCTTAAGTAATATATCTTTCAAATCGTTTTGTACTTCTTTCCAGCGTCATTATCGTAAATATTCCTTCAACTTACACCGCTGCTCAGTTTAACTTGTTCTGTATTTGTGTGTTTTTCCCAGCTTGCACATGTTAGAAGACTAAAAAAAATAGAAAAGCTTTTTCTCCTGAAACTGTTCCAAAACATTACCCAGTGTTAGACTATCCAGTTTCGTTTGTTACTAAAGCTAATTGTAAACTTGGCCTTCTTCCATCAATTTTCTCAACTTCTATCTTATCGATTTCGTTATCTTCTTATCATTCATGCTTTCCTTCTCTCTCTTCCTCCATTTCTTTCTGACAATGTGTTTTTGTAGATGCATTTCCTATTTCCATTTCTCTCCTTCCATTTGTATCATTCCCTTCCATTTTCCTCTGGACTCCGCTCTTTCTTTATCTCTAGCTCTCCTTGAATATATCTCTTTCCTCCTTTTTTTTTCCTCTTTCTTTTTTATTTTCTTTATCTTTTTTTTTTGTATTGTCTTAATTCTGACCACTTTTATTTATCTCATTGATTCTGTTTTTTATCCCGACCATCTATTTTCTCTTTCTCGATATCGCTCATGTTGTCTTATCTTTAATTCTCTCTGTTACATTCTCACTATATATCTCCCTCTCTTTGCTACTCTATCCGTACATCTTTACCTTTTCGTTCCTGCACTCTCTCCTCTTTTTCTCTCCGAATCTTTCGCTTTCCCCTCATTTCTCTGCACATCCATGTCCTTATTTATCTTTTTCAATAGTTCTTTCGCTCAGTTTCTCCCTCCCTTTATCTCTCATCCTCTCTGTCTCTCTCTCATTCTTTCTCTTTCTCTCTCTTTCTCTTTTTTTCCATTGTTAGTGCATTTCCTTCTGTTTTCGGTAGCTTTATTCTACATTCCATTTTCTGTCTTGTTATCTGCAACAAATTTCTTCCTCTCTAGCGTAATTTATCAGATGCTCACGATATTGCATTCTAAACTATTTATAGCATGTTGGGTTACAAAAATGCTTTATAATATTGGATAGAAGGATGGACAAAAAAGTAGATGGACTGACGGTTACATATTTTGATCGATTTGATGGATGTATGGGATCAGACTGATGGTTTGATGGTTAGATAAAAGGGTTGGTGAATTCATAGATGGTTAAAATGATGGATGGAATAATTGAATACTAAGTAGATGGATGGATGGAACACCAATTAGATGGATGGAGCACTAAATGGATTGACGGAAGCCCGAGTGTATGGAAAATTCGACTTATAATTTCAGAGACTGACAGTGGATAGATGATTTGATTGACAAACTAATGAATATACTGCGGCTCGATAGTCAATTGAACTGGTTGATTGGATAGACAAGCGGGCGAACAAATACAACGGTAGATAAATTGTTGAATCAAGCAAGCGGTGTCCAGTGCAAACAGAAGATAACTGTTTCCTTTCTGTGATGACGCCATGACGCATGGGACGCAGCAAAGTGTTGTACAGGAAGATGTCAACTTCCTCATTTTATAACGAAGCTAGTAAAACCGCGGAACGCTGGTTAGGGTAAGCCAGATGCAATGATAGACCTAAGCTTCGATGAATGTCTGAGATTTGGTTTTACTATAAACTGGTTAGGGTAAGCCAGATGTAGTCATGGACTTATGTTCCAATAAATGCCTGAAATCAAGTTTTCCTATAACCTGGTCAGGCTCAGAAACCTGGACGGTCTTACAGGAGGATCGGAAGAGGCTCGAGGACTGTCATATGCGCAGTCAGCGTGGAATCATGATGGTACGCTGCCAAAACCTAGTCATTAACATCGATGTATCCCGACTGACACAACCCTAGACCATTTCCTCAATGCTGGATTATCTGCGTCTCTCTATCGTCGGTTGTGTGGCCTCCTGAAATCAACCTTCTTCTATCTCTAAATCAGGTGCGTGAAGAAACCGCACCCTTCATGTAGCTGTTCCCAGGGCTCAAGGCACTCAAGGCATAGAATCATTGCCTTCACTCCATTTGCCCTATTGGGCATGCTACTCGCCAACAACCTTTGCACTGGACGGTCAGTGAGACGGGTTATAGTTGCGTAGGTGAATTACTTTAGTCAGTTAGGGTAAGCTAAATGTAGTGTTGACCATATGGTCCACCTAATGAATCGACAGGACTAGACGAAGAAAACGATTATTGAATGGAAGAATGGTGACAAAACGACGCGCAGGTGTCTTTTAATTAAGAGAGAACCGGTTCAAACCCCGGTAAGACCTACGATCTTTTTCTATGGAATCTCAAATAAAACTTCTGCCTGCACAATTCGCGATCACTGCAGAGCAAGCGGCATTTATACCTCAACACTATAATTCCCTCTAGCAGAGCCTACCAATGGGAGCAAACAATGACATGCAGTTTGCTTCGATTCATGCATAGATAGAGTAATCACATTGTGCCGTCTCAATCGACCTCTCCCCCTCTCGTCCTCTATGCCCCATTTTCTATTTCAATCACCACACCACGTGTTCGGCACTTACGTCACCAAGTATCAGCAGTATTTCCTACGAACTTTTATCACACCAATTTGTTTCTACCCGGGCCGAGTAGCCAGGTCAATTCTAGCAAACTCGAAATGTCTTCTTAAAGAACATGACTGTTTGGAAGCCAGAATTAAAGTCTCTCTGATAATCTCAGCACACAATACTCATATTTTAGCTCGCTCAATGACAAGAGCATTGTTAGGTGACTGTGACTGGCTCATGTGTAGATCAGGAATGTTTTTCTTCGACATAGTTTCGCTCTCAAATAACCACATCTATTTCACTGATAGACTTGACGGTCTGTCACATGTTTCATGCGTCGCCATACCGCTTATAGCTCAAATAAGTACATCTATTTCACTGATATACTTGACGATCTATCACATGTTTCACGTGTCCCCATTCCGTTAACAGCTCAAATTAGTACATCTATTTCACTGATATACGTAACGGTCTATCAGATGTTTCACGTGTCCCCATTCCGTTTACAGCTCAAATTAGTACATGTATTTTTCTGACCACTTTGGTAGTCTATCTCATTTTACTTTCTTTCCCACACAGCTTATCACTCAAATAACCAAATCTGTTTCCCCCACAAACGTAGGAGCATGTATCAGGCATATCTTATAGTCTACTATTCGAATAACCACTGAGGGAATGCTAACCCGTTACTCAAAAAATGCTTGCTGAAGTCGGATGTGTTGGACCGAAAGGTGCAAATATCGCAGCCAAGCTGTAAACTACGACACAACGCATTCCGTTCTCGGGACTACATTCTGCTACTTAACCTTTCAGGGTTTGGTAGTGGGAGATTGAGAACGAAGAAGAAGAAGAAGAAGAGGAAGAAGAAGAAGTATAACCACTTCTGTTTTACACATCATCTCGACAAGATGGCGATTTATAGAATATATCTGATAAGATCGAATATTTATATTCCATTTCTTATGTCCATAAAATGTCTAAGAAAAGTCATTGATGTCACCAAGAGAGATAAAGTTAGATCTGGTTTCACATTAGATACATACTTAGATACAGTGTATAAAGTGAGAACTACAGTTTGGACTAAATACATAAGAGTAAACAATAATTTGGTTTGTCATCTCATGAAAACATGACCTGCTCAACAACTCCGCGATTACAACACCAGAAGATCTGGATACAAGACACAAGGCACCACACGTGGCAGACGAATATATGACGTAACATAAATTATACACAAACACGGGCTTACAAAAAACGACAGAACACATGTGATCCAAGAATAGCAACACTCCCAACGTCGCTTTACCTGCTGGCTATCAAAAACACATATTTATTTTTCCCATTAACAGCTAAGAACATTTGGTTAATCGATTCTGACAGGAGGCTATTATTTTGTTCAACTGTCCGCTGTAGCATCTCCTTTGAAGTCGGACAGATCTGTATATGACATTAACAGGTATTAATGAAATATATTTCTAGTGGGGCATGTGGGGTTTCAGACACACCGGTGTAAGCGTCTTGAGCTAACAAGCCGATGATTGCATGGTTGGATGAATACAATATCGAGGCCATAGGCTCGATCCTTTCAGAAATGGACGAAGACAATATTGAGATGTTCTGTAGGCCCCATAAGGACTAGCTCAATGCTTTCATTACTGGGCGGAGACAAAATCAAGGGTTCTATAATACTTTTGAGGACTAATTCGGTGCTTTCAGAAGGGATCGAAGACTATTTCGAGGGTTGTAAAGGTTGATTCTCATCAAGGCTGGAAAATGGAACCAAGAAACATAACGAGGCATGTTGTAAGAGGCGGCTAAGAAGGGCTGTTCACGTGATTCCCTATTCCATCCTCTAGAAATGTTAAACCAAAACGTCAACAGATATAGATATATATTTGCTTGATGACTGGGAATGTATTTGTTGAAGACCTATGCTCCGCAGGGAACTGAAAAGGTTTTGAATGATTGATTGATGAGTTGATTAAGTGATTGATTGAACGGCAACTACACCGTGTAACTTTTTTTTTTACTCTAATTCATTTCTTTTTTTTGTTCTTTTACGTGATTATCAATTTGGACGATGTCTGTGCTGTGAATGTTTAATTTATTTTAACAATATTCTTGTGTACTTTAAATTCGTATTAAGCTGGAAAAGGGGTATTGTACCCCAGGCATGGAAAGATGCAATACTGGTACCAGTACCAAAAACAGGAAAGGACAAAACAGATCCAAATGGATACAGGCCCATAAGCCTACTGAGCTGTGTCGGCAAGCTGATGGAACGGATGATAAACACCAGACTGATGTGGCATCTGGAAGAACAACGAATACTAATTCCACAGCAAGCCGGCTTTAGACAGCACAGATCCACTGAGGACCAGGTCATCCTCATAGCCCAGGAGATAGAAGATGCCTACCAGGCACAGAAACACACAGTAGCTGTTTGGGTGGATCTGGAAAAGGCGTTTGACAAAGTCTGGAAGGATGGACTTAGAGTCAAGCTAAGAAGAAGTGATGTCTGTGGGAAGATGTACAAGTGGATCAACCACTACCTCAAACAAAGAACGGCCAGAGTCCAAGTACAAGGGCAGATAAGCAAAAAGGTGACACTCGAGCAGGGAGTACCCCAAGGGGGAGTATTGTCACCCACGCTCTTCCTGGTATATATAAACGATATTACAGAGAATATACCAAGAAGAGTCCATAGCTCAATGTTTGCAGACGATCTGGCTATGTGGACCTCTGAAAAGAATCTCACCATAGCAAGAAATCGGATGCAGACGGCCCTAACATCGCTGGAAGAGTGGGCGAACTCAT
This sequence comes from Ariolimax columbianus, assembly GCA_036924085.1. Lineage (NCBI taxonomy): Eukaryota > Metazoa > Mollusca > Gastropoda > Stylommatophora > Arionidae > Ariolimax > Ariolimax columbianus. The sequence continues at coordinate 17,186,680 of JAVGWX010000012.1, forward strand.
GGCTGGTCAAAATAAACGAGGAGAAAACCACGTGCACAATATTCTCGCTCTCATTAAAACCCCAAAGTACCAAATTAAGCCTAAATGGCAAAATCCTGCAGCCAAACGACAACCCAACCTATCTGGGAGTCACATTTGATCGGCGCATGACATGGAAAAGTCAGATTGAGAGAAAGCGAATGAAAGCCAGAGAAAGAATGGCGATCATGAGGAAACTTGCTGGCACAAGCTGGGGAGCAGACGAAGGCACACTAAAGAAACTGTACACTGGAAGAGTGAGACCAGTTCTCGAGTATGGCATTGCGGCATGGACAACAGCAGCGAAGGCGAACTTCGATAAAGTTAACAAACTTCAAAACCAAGCCATTAGAATTATAACAGGTGGCATGAAGTCAACGCCAATTGTAGAACTTGAAAAGATTACAAAACTGCAATCCATGACCGATAGAAGAGACTGCAGAGCCCAGCTGCAGTCAGAGAAACTCCGAAGACTGACGGACCACCCAATGTACCAGAGACTAAACAATTTGGGAACTGGGAAACTAAAGCGGAGAAACTTTGCAGAAATAGCCAAAGCAAAGATGCACGAAGATCCCATAAACGCACTAACAACACCAAAACCCATCACTACTGTACGAAAACCTACTTGGAGGCAGGATATATTTCCAGAGGTGGTAGAAAATATACCAGGTATTGCAAAAAAAAACTGCCAGACTGAAAAAGAAAGGAGAGACACTACCCTAAGCTTCATAACGAAATGCTACCCAAGCATGGACTGGACCCATGCATACACCGACGGTTCTGTAACAAACACTACACAGAACGGAGGGGCAGGAGCATTCCTGAACCTACCAAATGGCAGAAAAATAACACTGTCGTTCGCTACTGGTAAGTACACAAGCAATTTCAGAGCGGAGGCAGAGGCACTGAGGGCGGCAGTGGAAGAAATGGTAACACACAGTGAAAATGAGAGCCATATAGTCCTGCTGACAGATGCTCTCGCCGTAGTCACAGCGCTAAAAAGCCAGAAAAACACTGAGCTTAATGACTTAAGAGCAGCACTCTGCAAACTGTGCCAGCAGTCCGCACCAAAAAGGGTAGTGGTACAGTGGGTTCCGTCACACTGCAACATCCAAGGCAACGAGGAGGCAGACAGACTGGCAAAAGAAGGTGCAAGGCTACCACAAACAGATACCAGTATGACGTACGAAGAGTCAAAACGGCTTATCAAAGCCAGGTACATGACCAAATGGGAAACCGAACATACTGGTTACACCAAAAACGATGCCTATTACCAGTTGAACCGAAGAGAGCAGGTCGTTGTCTTCAGACTTCGCACTGGCCACAACAGACTGAGGTACCACCTATTCAACAAATTGAAGATAGGGTGTACCGACGAATGCCCGTGCGGTACTGGCAAAATGACCACTGAACATCTGCTGCACAACTGCCCGACATACGAGGATCAGAGAGAGCAGATGTGGCCATTGCCAGTGGAACTGCAAGACAAGCTCTATGGTAGTGGCGAGAGTCTCAGGATGACTGCCGCTTTTTTCGAAAAAATAATGGTTACTGTCTGACTGTGTACGCAGAAGAAGAAGAAGAAATTCGTATTTATTTGACGTTGCTTTTTGGGGCTTGCAATGTGGGGGCGGTGGGAGAGGAGGTGCTCGAGCACGAGCATGTGTTAAGATCCCATGTTTGTTTCTAGATCCAGCGGAATATCATTCGTCAGGGCCCGCATTCTGGGGATCTACCTTCGGGCGGGTCCTGGACAGCAATTGAAATATTAACGCACATAGGAAATACAGTGAAGCAAAGCGAACACTTTAACATTTGAAATGTAAAAATACGAATGCTTTTCCTGGATTACTAGACTCTCCCAAATGCTGGTATTAAATCAGGCAGATCGGCACATGGTGCAAGGTAATACAAAAATGCTCTTCTATGTTTGAAATCTATCTCCCTGATAATGTGCCGACTAGTATCTTCCCTGTTTTGTCTTTCAAGTTTGCAGTTGACGATCAGTAGTGAGGTTGTTGACGGTTCCCTTCCTTCAGTCTACTAGACTCGGGGAGATGTAGCTCTGGGGTGTCCAATCTGCAGGCGTTTTACTGTTCAGCAGGTAACCTACCCAGCAGTATAGTACCAATAGTCTACATGTGGCGATGCTGGTAACCGCTAAACTGTCTTCGAGTGAGATCTTCCTGCAAGGCGTTAACCACTATCCCCTCTGACAAGTATGTCTAACATCTACCAGAAATAATGTACATTACCCCGGTTATTTTATTGTTCAGCTTCGTTGAAGGAAAAAGAACATGTAATAAACGAGTAAATGTAGATTGCCCAGGCAGTCGTCGCGCAGCGTGCAGTCTAGGAGTTATGTTACACCCGATAGATGAATACAACTACGTTGATCCATTTAACTAGAAGATATGTATTTCACCAGCTCGCCAACTCGAGCCTTATAATTGCCTCTACCACCCTAAATAGCATATGGACATATGTGAGATGGACCCCGGGGCTACTTACTGAACAGAAAATATTAGGACCCCTGCATATACTTGCATGATATAAAAAAATCTACTAGAGAGGGTTGTGCATGGGGTTTGCTATTTCATCGTGTAAAATCAATTGATATAAAAACCACCATTATGAATGCATGTAAAAGGATTTGTCACATTCTTCCTAAAGGAGGCTAAATTTAGTGAGGGCAATGTACTCCGGTTGAAATGAAAAGAAAGGTACAATCATTTTTTAAGACAGGAAAAACAGAAAACTAAATATACAAACAAGATTATGGAAATTGTGTATATCTTCTTCTCTCATGAGTTAGCCCTGAAAATGAGCTTTTATTACGTTGTCTACTAGTTTACAGAGAGACCGCGATGTATGCGCCTTTCGGTCTGACGTATCTGAAATTATATTTTTCGGACCATGTTTATTATCAGTCTTCAATCCATATTTCTGCAGCGAGGCTGAACTGATGCCGCCTGTTTTCAATCCAGCCACTGGGAGCCAGAATAGGGTCTTGGATAGCTATGAGTCGCTGACTACAGTAATCTTGTCCACTGCAACTTTCGTCCCAATGCTTTCTATGAAAACAGTCAATCAAATGAAAACCCTTAAACTACGTGCGGAATAAATGTCCTAACAATAATCGACGTGAGCCTACATCAGGGACCAGCCAGTACTCTTTCTTTTCGCCTCAACTTTCTGTCTCGGGTTGTCTTTCTCTTTCTTGACGGGTGCCAGTGTAGACCCTGTCAAGTAATGCTACCAGTATATCTCTTTAAGGCGTAACCTATCCTTCTCCATTGTCTCTTCTTTATCTCCTGCGCCACCAGCGAATGTAACAACAGTATAAGAACTGAAAACCTTTATCAGTGACTGGACAAAGAAAAAACAACACAACCTAAATACAGTGAACTAAGCTAAACCTATTAAGCTTTAAACGAACTTAATTTAACTGAATTTTAAACATACGAAGTGTCTACTGAAAATGCATCAAATGATATAGCCGAACTCTTGTATATATTCGCAAGAATGATAATAAAACAAATTGGATGATATCATTTTAAGTAGAAATGAATATAGTGAGCCAGGTGTTAGACAGTGTACGAAGTTCGACAGCAGCCAGTGTGAAGTAATACGTGGGTTGACATTATCAGGGCATACTCGTTCTAGTTTCATGGGAACTCATAGCTTCTTCAGCTATCATTTAATGATCCAAGTGTAGATTTGTTTCATTAGCTTTCTCTTTCTCCTCTTCTCTCTGTTTGTTTCCTTATTTCTGTATCTGTTTCTATATCATTCTTTAAATGCGTGTCTGTGTTCCTCCTTCTCTATCTCTGTAGCGCTTTCTGTATTAATCTTTGTGTTTCTCGCTTTTCATCGTCTCTTTTTTATTTATGTCTCTCTCTCTCTCTCTCTTTCTCTCTCTCTCTCTCTCTCTCTCTATTGTTTTCTCTCACTGTTTATATGTCTTTCTGTTGTCATCATTTTGTTTCTATATTTTAAACTAAATATTTATACGTACTCTCCTCCCGTCTCTCTCCTTCCTTTTCTCTCCGTCCGTCTCTCTCTCCTCTCTCGCTCTCTTTTCTCTCTCGTTCGCCTCTCTCACATTCTCCAGAACATCTTCCGTGGGCAGTAATGTATCAATGTCCCCAGACATATTTTATCGCATCCATCTTAAAACTAGTTCTTGTGATCTTTAGCTCTGCCCATTTCTCAAATATTTCTAAATGACAGGCAGTCGAGTGTCTCTACCACAAACAGAGTGGGAAACATGTGACAAAACACTTACAACAGAGGCTTCTGTCTCTCTGAAGGTCCCTATGTTTGCATGTGTCACCCTGAATGTATGTCTAACTGACTACCTGACTGCCCTTCTGTCTATATGCTTCTCCATCTGTCTGCCTACCTGTCTGTATGTAGAGCTATATATCTGTCTATCTGCATTACTTCATGTCTACTTATATGCATGTATGTCTGCACGCAGTAGTGCCTGGCCGTGTGTTAGTCTGTGTGTTCGACGTTCTATCTATCTATCTATCTATCTATCTATCTATCTATCTATCTATCTATCTATCTATCTATCTATCTATCTATCTATCTATCTATCTATCTATCTGTCTGTCTGTCTGTCTGTCTGTCTGTCTGTCTGTCTGTCTGTCTGTCTGTCTGTCTGTCTGTCTGTCTGTCTGTCTGTCTGTCTGTCTGTCTGTCTGTCTGTCTGTCTGTCTGTCTGTCTGTCTGTCTGTCTGTCTGTCTGTCTGTCTGTCTGTCTGTCTGTCTGTCTGTCTGTCTGTCTGTCTGTCTGTCTGTCTGTCTGTCTGTCTGTCTGTCTGTCTGTCTGTCTGTCTGTCTGTCTGTCTGTCTGTCTGTCTGTCTGTCTGTCTGTCTGTCTGTCTGTCTGTCTGTCTGTCTGTCTGTCTGTCTCTCTCTCTCTCTCTCTCTATCTATCTATCTATCTAACTATCTATCTATCTATCTATCTATCTATCTATCTATCTATCTATCTATCTATCTATCTATCTATCTATCTATCTATCTATCTATCTATCTATCTATCTATCTATCTATCTATCTATCTATCTATCTATCTATCTATCTATCTATCTATCTATCTATCTATCTATCTATCTATCTATCTATCTATCTATCTATCTATCTATCTATCTATCTATCTATCTATCTATCTATCTATCTATCTATCTATCTATCTATCTATCTATCTATCTATCTATCTATCTATCTATCTATCTATCTATCTATCTATCTATCTATCTATCTATCTATCTATCTATCTATCTATCTATCTATCTATCTATCTATCTATCTATCTATCTATCTATCTATCTATCTATCTATCTATCTATCTATCTATCTATCTATCTATCTATCTATCTATCTATCTATCTATCTATCTATCTATCTATCTATCTATCTATCTATCTATCTATCTATCTATCTATCTATCTATCTATCTATCTATCTATCTATCTATCTATCTATCTATCTATCTATCTATCTTCTATCTATCTATCTATCTATCTATCTATCTATCTATCTATCTATCTATCTATCTATCTATCTATCTATCTATCTATCTATCTATCTATCTATCTATCTATCTATCTATCTATCTATCTATCTATCTATCTATCTATCTATCTATCTATCTATCTATCTATCTATCTATCTATCTATCTATCTATCTATCTATCTATCTATCTATCTATCTATCTATCTATCTATCTATCTATCTATCTATCTATCTATCTATCTATCTATCTATCTATCTATCTATCTATCTATCTATCTATCTATCTATCTATCTATCTATCTATCTATCTATCTATCTATCTATCTATCTATCTATCTATCTATCTATCTATCTATCTATCTATCTATCTATCTATCTATCTATCTATCTATCTATCTATCTATCTATCTATCTATCTATCTATCTATCTATCTATCTATCTATCTATCTATCTATCTATCTATCTATCTATCTATCTATCTATCTATCTATCTATCTATCTATCTATCTATCTATCTATCTATCTATCTATCTATCTATCTATCTATCTATCTATCTATCTATCTATCTATCTATCTATCTATCTATCTATCTATCTATCTATCTATCTATCTATCTATCTATCTATCTATCTATCTATCTATCTATCTATCTATCTATCTATCTATCTATCTATCTATCTATCTATCTATCTATCTATCTATCTATCTATCTATCTATCTATCTATCTATCTATCTATCTATCTATCTATCTATCTATCTATCTATCTATCTATCTATCTATCTATCTATCTATCTATCTATCTATCTATCTATCTATCTATCTATCTATCTATCTATCTATCTATCTATCTATCTATCTATCTATCTATCTATCTATCTATCTATCTATCTATCTATCTATCTATCTATCTATCTATCTATCTATCTATCTATCTATCTATCTATCTATCTATCTATCTATCTATCTATCTATCTATCTATCTATCTATCTATCTATCTATCTATCTATCTATCTATCTATCTATCTATCTATCTATCTATCAATCTATCTATCTATCTATCTATCTATCTATCTATCTATCTATCTATCTATCTATCTATCTATCTATCTATCTATCTATCTATCTATCTATCTATCTATCTATCTATCTATCTATCTATCTATCTATATGTCTGTCTGTCTGTCCCTATCTCTATATCTGCCTCTGTCCCTATCTCTATCTATGCCTCTGTCTCTGCCCATGTCTCTGCCTCTGCCTCTGCCTCTGCCTGTCTACCTGTCTGTCTGTGTCTGTCTCTGTCTGTCTGTCTCTGTCTGTCTCTGCCTGTCTCTGTATGTATGTCTGTCTCTGTCTGTCTCTGCCTGTCTCTGTCTGTATGTCTGTCTCTGTCTGTCTCTGTCTGTCTCTGTCTGTCTGTCTGTCTGTCGTATATGTCGTATCTATCTTATATATATATATATATTATATATATATATTATACATCTTTTCTAGCTTATCTATTTTATCTATCTTATCTACGTTATCTATATTATCTACCTTTTCTAGCTTATCCATCTTATCTATTTTATCTACCTTTTCTATCTGATCTATCTTATCTATCTTATCTACCTTTTCTAGGTGACCTATCTTATCTATCTTATCTATCGTATATATCTGTTTCTATCTATATGTTTGCCTATATATCTGTCTCTGACTATCTGTCTCGGCATAAAAGTCAGACTACTGCGCTCCTTGGTTCTGTCAATATTTCTGTATGCCTGCGAGACCTGGACCATTACAGCAGATATCCAGGACACAATACATGCAATGGAAATGCGGTGCTATATTAAACTCTTAAATGTTACATATAAGGATCGTGTCACGAACGTAGACATCCGTCAGAGAGTTGAAGACACTATTCGTTTTGTTGAAGATCTGTTCACAACTATCAAAAGACGAAAGATGGACAGGTGCGGGCACCAACGGAATTCCCAATTCGATACTCTTTGGATCCGTACCGGGACAGAGCGAGCGAGGACGTCCAAGGAAGAGATGGGTGGACAACATCGCTGAGTGGTCAGGCCTTCGTCACGGTGAGATACGTCAGGCGGCGACAGACAGAGAGGGATGGCGTGGGATTTTGGGAGTGTCTTCATGTGTGCCCCAACGACCTGATGGGTTACGGGATGAACTGAACTGAACTGACTATCTGTCTGTCTATATATATCTCGGTTGTTCTGTATGTTTGCATGTATGTCTACCTCTCCCTTTCCCCATTTTTCCACTCTCTTTCCTTCCTCCAATATCTTTCTCGATTATCCATCCATTTAAATACTCTTCCTCTTTCTCTTATCTCACACTCTCCTATATCTCCCAGTCTCCTTCCCCGGATATCTCCCTCTCTCTACCCGATCCCCTACTAGTCTTCCTCACTATCTACTCTCCCTCTCTCACCTCGTGTCCAATTTCCATGTCTCATCCTCATAATCTACACATTCACCGATTCCAATTTGAACATTGCACGCGTATTGCGCACCTTTGCCCTGTAGCGTCCATGAACACACGCCCGCAAACGTCTCCCCTGCCTCATCTTCACCACATTTGTTCATTTTTAGCTTTGAATATTCATGGCCTGGATTTGCTGGGTCACGTGAAGTCCCTGGCCACGAAAATGAGAAACCGATGGGGAAGAAGCAGGAATAGAAAATGAGAAGGAAGGAGAGGATGCGATCAGCTTGTTTCTCATCTTTGTGTAGACGCTAGCTTTATGCTGAAGGTCATAAAGTGACGAAATCAGACAGTTATAAATACATATATAAAGGGCACACATAAAGTGAACAGGGAAGTCAGTTGGAAAGTGAACAATGTAATCATTAATAAGTGAACACAGTGAATAACCTCGAAATGAACAACGTAATCATTAATAAATAAACACAGTGAATAACTTTGGAGTGAAAAACGTAATCATTAATAAGTGAACACAGTGAATAACTTCGAAGTGAACAACGTAATCATTAATAAGGGAACACAGTGATAACTTCGGAGTGAACAACGTAATCATCAATAAGTGAACACAGTGAATAACTTCGAAGTGAACAACGCAACCATTAATACGTAAACACAGTGAATAACTTCGAAGTGAACATCGTATACATTAATAATTAAACACAGTGAATAACTTAGAAGTGAACAACGTAATCATTAATAAGTGAACACGGTGAATAACTTCGAAGTGAACAACGTTATTATTAAAAAGTGAACACAGTTGTTGTTGTTGTTTGCGAATGCCCACAATTAGTTGGTTACTCTTTTGTGCACCATGAAAAGGACGTTAAGTGGCGGGTTTCAGTAGCTTTCCTCACATCCCGAGCGTGCTGATGAAGGTGGACATGGGCGGTTGTGCTATGCTTTGCTTCATCTGCGTGTCGCTCACTTCTACGGGGGATCGTGTAGTGAACACAGTAAATAACTTTTAAGTGAACAACGTTATCATTAATAAGTGAACACAGTGAATAACTTTAAAGTGAACCAAGTAAACGTATCTAAAGTGAACAAAGTAAACATATCTAAAGTGAACAAAGTAAACATGTCTAAAGTGAACAAAGTAAATATATATAAGTTAACAAAGTAAACATATCTAAAGTGAACAAATCATTCATCAATAAAGTGAACAAATTATGCACTTTTAAAGTGTGCAAAGAATCATGTTAAGATGGGAAGAAAATATACACATATAAAATGTAAAATGTTCAGTTCAAGTGCCATCTCTCCATCACATGTCGGCTGCAATGGATCGCTAGTGTACGCAATCTCTTGCCGTAATGGTGCATTCTGACAGTTTTTTCCAGTCCATCTCATGATGTATCCACACACTTAAAACGGTGTCTACCTCTTGAACGACCGCCTTCCACACTACTCTACAGTATAGTCTTCAACAAGTCTTGTTAAATGACCAAAATAAAGTAAATGTCTAACCTTGATTTCGTTCATGAATTCTCTTTTCATCCCCAACTTTTCCAATACCTCCAAATTTGTGTTATTCTTTTTCCAAGAAATGCGACCCAGTTGTCTATTTACCCACATTTCGAACGCTTCAATCCTCTTTTCCAACTTGTTATTCAATGTCCATATTTCTGCCGCATAAAGTAGTGACGAGTATACATAACACCTGACAATTCTCATTTTCAGATTATCATTGATCTGTTTGGATGTCAGTATGTGTGGCATGTTGCCGAATACCATCTTGGCCATACTTATTCTCTTTCTGATTTCATTTTCACATCTGCCTTTACCGTTATTACATGAACTAGAGAGTAGAAACGCTGTACGTTTTCAAGTAGTTGATCTGTTATTTTTATCTGCATACATGGTTTCTTGTCCCAATCATCATAGTCTTTGTTTTCTTTATGTCTAATCCAAACTCTTGACTAATTGTGTATATTGTTGTCATAAGCTCATAATCTTGCTTTTTGCCATTAAAACTGTATCATCCGCATATCTTAGATAATGCATTGCCACTCCTCCAATGACAAGCCCTGGCTTCCCCTCCAACGGTTTGAAAATGTGTTCTGTGTTGATATTAACAGGACAAGGAATACACTTCCCTGTCTCGCTCCTCTTTTTACATCTATACTTGGAGAGCATAACTTTCCTGATTTTACTGCAGCAGTTTGTTCCCAGTACAGATTACGGAGCAGTCTTATGTCTTTACCATCTAGACCTACTTCTTGGAGACATTTGATTAATTTCTCATGTTGGACTCTGTAAAAATCATAATGGTAGTCTTTTAAGCAAATATAAATGTCATTTTGTATTTCTATACATTTCTCTAAGTTCGCAAACAGAAAAATCTATACAGCTATAAAATGAACAATATATACAGCATGTAGAATTATAATGTATATAAATATATTCATGTATACAATTAATCAAGTATACATCCATAAAGTGGACACAGAATTACTGAAACAAATGGATAGAGGAGCTTTAATTGTATTTGTGACTTATGGAAATCGATATAAATTTTTAAGTCAAAAACAGAAATACGAACCCAAACTCTAATATAGATTATGTTCTGTTGTATGGATGTGACACATCACAAATTACACATTAACCCCCACCCTGCCATACCCTGACCCTCACACACCAACCGCAAAATAGAAATCAACGAAAATGATACTTCTTTCATAAATGGGTGTCTTGGACGAATAAAGAAAAATTAAAATGGTCTCATCATATTACTTACTTTTATATTAGGCTAAATGTCATCATTGTTTTTGTATCATTCCAAAAATAGCATGGGAATATCGAATTCCGGGTGAGTTAATACAGGTTTATATGATATTCAAAGGAAAGGATAAATTAGACTATAACAAGTTTTTCAAAAGAAAACCACCTACAAGAAAAAAGGGGCATATCTACAATATAACTAAAGAAAGGTACAGATTAGACATTAGGAAATATTTTTGTAGTAAGAGAGTGCTGATTGCTTGGAATGCATTACCACGGGACGTAGTGGAGATAAGGACAGTTAATGCGTTTAAGAATAGATTGGATACGCATAGTTATTAGAGCAAGGAAATTTCAATGAGACTGGTTGTATACATACTCTGCAGAGTCGTCTAAATTAATATCAAGACGTTAAGTTAAGTTATAGAACTGTTGGAAAGAACCAGGCAGATTTCAGTAGGACATGATCCGAGGAAGATGATCTAGCGTTAGATGGGACACACTTTAACGAAACCAGATAATATCATTATAAGACAGTCATTGTTCTGAAATCCACAGGGTTCGAACGGCAGAGATTGACTAACATACACAAGGAGAACACAGATTGACCAACATACACACGGAGAACACAGATTTACCAACATACACACGGAGAACACAGATTGACCAACATTCACACGGAGAACACAGATTGACCAACATTCACACGGAGAACACAGATTGCCCAACATACACACGGATAACACAGATTGACTAACATTCATTCTTCTTCTTCTTCTTCATCGTACGCTGTTTACAGCGATATTTACGTTGCACTGATTTAATTTGTTAGCCAGTGGCTCAGTGCATCCGATTTCAACAGGCGTTTCTGTAGGGTTGCCCTCCTTAGCCTTTGGCTGTCCCCAGCCTAACTGCAAGGCAGCAGTTGTTTTTGGTCAGAGTTGTCTCTCTTGGGAAGTTGTCTTGCAGGACTATCGAGTCTTCCCTACTCGTGTCTATAGCGTTTAGCAATGATATGATGGACTATGTACTAGTTTGTACTATCCCAGAAGAGAGGCAGTCCAGTGTGACTTTTTCCCAGGATCGTCACGTCCTGCCAGAAACGTAGCATATGAGTGAGGTATCTTTTTGCTCGCTTTATTTTCTCGGCTCATCTGCAGTGATGGTACGCCTAGCATTCCCCGCCACCCGGGAGCTTGTCACCATAGGACAGGAGGTGCAATGTCCGCTGGACTGCATCTCTTCTGCGTCCATTGGAATGACTGATAGCAGACAGATGCAAAGAGCGAGGAAGGAGTGCATTTTACAATGTGCATTCCTGCGGCTCGATCGGGCCGGGACACAAGCCACAGCCATGTCGTAGCCTCCCATCTCAGCGGCGCTGAGATTTTGGGCGGGATTCTTGCTTAGAGGCGTTCGGCCGTAATCCCTCAGATGGTAGCTTATCAGCCAAGCACGTGGACCAAATGTCAGCGACCTGTGATTCCTCTCGAAATAGTGCATTTGACCAGGTGACAAGCCTAGTCTTGCACGGAGATGTTGTCCGCCTAGGGAGCGGACATATCTCATGGTCAAGGGTTGAGTCTTAGCAGTTCGCATTGAGGTAGCTGATCTACTGCTTAGGGCACCCGACCGAGAACTAAGTCTTCTACAAATGATTTCATTCCTCATCGCCATATGGGGTGAATATCGAGCAGCTTCCCGCCCGCTTTTATCAGCGGACGGAAGAGACCTCATTCTGCGGCTTGACCGGGCGGGGCTGGAGCGTGGTCCCCAGGTCCCCACCATATCGAAGCCTCCCTTTGCATTCGTGCTGGGCTGCTTTTGGGCGGGATTTTTTGCTTAGAGGCGTTCGGCCGTAATCCCTCACCTTGCACCGTTGGCGTATCCGCCTAGTACGTGAACCAAGTGTCTGCGGCTCCTCTCGGGCTTAGCAGGATTACCGTAGCAAAGCCCTGTCATTAATAGGGTAAAACTGACCTTCAGAGGGTCTATTTCCAGCACCCGTTCAATATTTGCCAGACCGTATCAATAAAGGGCTTTTAGTTTGTCAATGGCCAAGTCGCTTGAGCCTGCGATTTCTGCAGGGTGAAGACTAGATTACCGTAGCAGGCGCTCTTTCATTTGGGGGTTTCGAGACTGACCTGTCTTCCGTGGGTCTAATACCAGCACATGTTCACTATTAGACCCATGGAAGGTGCTCTCTTTTGACAGTCATTCTACATTATTGGCGTGTTTAGGCAATTTAAGCCTCAGACTCCACTCCTGATAGTGCTCTTCCGTCAACTCCTTTATCAAACACTGGATGCAGACCAACCGAGCCACAGGGGGCATAACCCCAGATTTCTGAGTGTCTAAATCCAGCACCAGTTCCATATTAGACCCCAGGAAAGTGGTCTCGGCATGTCAGTCATTTCAGTGTTGGCCGTGTTGAGTCAAATTAAGCCGCAGGCTCCACTCCTGGTTGTGCCCTTCCGTCAATTCCTTTAAGTTTCAACTTTGCAACCATACTTCCCCCGGAACCCAAACACTTTGGTTTCCCGGAAGCTGCCCGCAGAGTCATCGAAGCAACTCCTGCGGATCGCTAGTCGGCATCGTTTATGGTCAGAACTACGACGGTATCTGATCGTCTTCGCGCCTCTGACTTTCGTTCTTGATTAATGAAAACATTCTTGACAAATGCTTTCGCAGTAGCTCGTCTTGCGGCGATCCAAGAATTTCACCTCTAACGCCGCAATACGAATGCCCCCGTTTGTCCCTGTTAATCATTACCTCCAGTTCCGAAAACCAACAAAATAGAACCGAGGTCCTATTCCATTATTCCATGCACCATTATTTAGGTAGCCGAGGCCTGCTTTGAACACTCTAATTTTTTCAAAGTAAAAGCGCCGGCCACCCAGGACGCTCAGCGAAGAGCACCCGTGGGAGAGAGCCGGCAGACGGTAGGGCAGGAGACAACGGGCAGTGAACCGGCCCGAGCAGGACCGCCCGCCTGCGCCTGAGATCCAACTACGAGCTTTTTAACTGCAACAACTTTAATATACGCTATTGGAGCTGGAATTACCGCGGCTGCTGGCACCAGACTTGCCCTCCAATAGATCCTCGTTAAAGGGTTTAAAGTGTACTCATTCCAATTACGGGGCCTCGAAAGAGTCTCGTATTGTTATTTTTCGTCACTACCTCCCCGTGCCAGGAGTGGGTAAGTTGCGCGCCTGCTGCCTTCCTTGGATGTGGTAGCCGTTTCTCATGCTCCCTCTCCGGAATCGAACCCTGATTCCCCGTTACCCGTTACAAACATAGTAGGCATGTCACGTACCATCGACATTTGATAGGGCAGACATTTGAAAGATGCGTCGCCGGCACATGAGGCCATGCGATCAGCACAAAGTTATCCAGAGTCACCAGTGGGGACGCCGCAACCCCGCGAGGGGAAACGACGATTGGTTTTGAACTAATAAAAGCGCTCTTTCCGCGAGGGTCGGAGCTTGGTAAGCATGTATTAGCTCTAGAATTGCCACAGTTATCCAAGTAGGATCGTGTCATCTATGGAACCTCGACTGAATTAATGAGCCATTCGCGGTTTCACCGTGAGACAGTGTGAACTTAGACATGCATGGCTTAATCTTTGAGACAAGCATATGACTACTGGCAGGATCAACCAGATATCTGTCGGAGACGTACGTACAGCACACACCGGTCGGCGGAGGAAGGGTGTGTAAAAAGCCTCACTGGGACGGCCGCAGGGACCGACTGACGAGACAGACGGACGGTTGTTCCACCCGTCCCTCACTCCGTCGACCTAGGACCGCCTGACAGGGGCCTCCCACACGCACCAGACGACCGACCGACCGGGCTCGCTCGAGGAGGGATGGCAGCGCTCTGTGCAGAACGGATCCCAACGACCTCGGCGATGAATTTCACTGGGACTAGAGACAATTTGGCCTGCCGGCCTGCCCTTCTCCGTAGGAGAACGCAGGGCCTCGAGGCACGATTCCTGCTTTCCATTTGCCGGTCACAAGCTCATTCCGAGAGTCGGACCACTAGCGAGACGTACTGTCGAGCTCTGCTATAAGCCTTAGATAAATCACCACGGACGGACCACGTTTCCTGATACGGACCAGACGAGCGCACCTCGGTGGAGGAGCCTCTACAACAAACCGCACCCAATTCGCTCTACGGGGAAAGGCAGGCGAGCGTTTTCCGCAAGCCCGCGCTATCGCTCCGCCTGGCGGGACTGAGATCGCTTTACGAACACTGGTTGAAATTGAGTCGCTGCGGCGAGACAACTACCCCAGATCAACATATTCGGAGAACACAGATTAACCAACTTAAACACGGAGAACACAGATTGACCAACTTAAACACGGAGAACACAGATTGACCAACTTAAACACGGAGAACACAGATTGGCCAACTTAAACACGGAGAACACAGATTGACCAACTTAAACACGGAGAAGACAGATTGACCAACTTAAACACGGAGAACACAGATTGACCAACTTAAACATGGAGAACACAGATTGACCAACATACACGCGGAGAACACAGATTGACCAACTTAAACACGGAGAACACAGATTGACCAACATACACACGGAGAACACAGATTGACCAACTTAAACACGGAGAACACAGATTGACCAACTTAAACAAGGAGAACACAGATTGACCAACTTAAATACGGAGAACACAGATTGACCAACATAAACACAGAGAACACAGATTGACCAACTAAAATACGGAGAACACAGCTTGATCAACATTCACACGGAGAACACAGATTGGCCAACTTAAACACGGAGAACACAGATTGACCAACATTCAAACGGAGAAAACAGATTGACCAACATAAACACGGAGAACACAGATTGACCAACATAAACACGCAGAACACAGATTGACCAACATAAACACGGAGAACACAGATTGACCAACATTCACACGGAGAACACAGATTGACCAATATAAACACGGAGAACACAGATTGACCAACTTAAACAAGGGGAACACAGATTGACCAATATAAACACGGAGAACACAGATTGACCAACTTAAACACGGGGAACACAGATTGACCAACTTAAACACGGAGAACACAGATTGACCAACATAAACACGGAGAACACAGATTGACCAACTTAAACACGGATAACACAAATTGACCAACATTCACACGGAGAACACAGATTGACCAACTTAAACACGGAGAACACAGATTGACCAACATTCACACGGAGAACATAGATTGACCAACATAAACACGGAGAACACAGATTGATCAGCATAAACACGGAGAACACAGATTGACCAACTTAAACACGGAGAACACAGATTGACCAACTTAAACACGGAGAACACAGATTGACCAACATAAACGCGGAGAACACAGATTGACCAACCTAAACACGGAGAACACAGATTGACCAACATAAACACGGAGAACACAGATTGACCAACATAAACACGGAGAACACAGATTGAAGACAAGAATAAAGGCAACAGAAAAGATGTGGACAGATCTGGAAACCATTGCGAGATCCTGAGGACTTAACGTCTTTATAGTAGCTTAGAAGACTCTACATAGCCTGTATACAACAACTTTCTTTGATAGAAGTTAACTGATGTGCTTGTCTGTAAACTCAAACACTAGAGCAAGTAGACATGCAGTCTATGCTGCTCCTAACAAGCCACATAACTATGGCCAGTGTTATGCCATGTCACGCAGTTAGTTGCCTTTTAGGACATGATCTCTATGGAGCAGTAGTGTATTCTTGCCTTTGTCATACACAAAGACCCCCGTGGACCACTCGATATAAGACTACTTGGCGTGTACTTGTTGATGACCACTGCTCCAAAGCGAATTGACACATTGTTGATTGATTGATTTGATATAGCCATAAAGTGAAACCGAGAGCCGAGGTAGGACCAGAATTATCAAGGAAAGTATAGGCGTCCGGCTGGAACAAATCACTCCTAGAGTGCCCTTGTCCAAGACAAACATTGGCCTAACATAATATTCTTAATATGCCAGACTGGCGTGTTAATGGGATCTTTACTGTGTTTTTGGTTTTTTTCACTTTGAAAGTGAATCCAGTTTACAACTATAAATGGAACAAAGTAGACAGGAACATTTCATATAACCAAGAAGGAACACAGTATACAGCAATAAAGTTAACAAAGTACAAAGCTTTAAAGGAAACAAAGTAGTTGAACATCAAAACAGTTGACTGGGTTTTACAATATTTTTGAAAGGCTACAAACTGCTCGTGAAACGTTTAGTTACAGGCCACATTTCAGAGATGTATAGTGCTCTTCGGAAGTATTCACCGTTAGAGGATGCACTTGCGTGCAGCTGATAGAGGTCGCAATGCTAACAATGCAGCTTGTTTTCCTAGCTACACAAACGCGTTGAATCTTTCACCCTAGGAGATAACGAAATACCAGGTTTATTCTAGCGCAGTGGTTATATTTCTGGGCTTGCTATATTTAAAAGCCAAATTCTCTGCCGATGAATTGCGCAGATTTCTATGTCACGCATGAGATTATAAAGCATGCAATTTCGAATTCAACTGTATAATTTCAAGGAATTCTCGTGTAAATTATGTCGGAAAATTTAGAAATACTGTGGATTGAAAATACAAATTGGGAATTGTTTTAAGGTGACAATTCTTTCTACATTGTTTGATCACCATCATTATTATGTGCCATGACGATATAAGATAAGAATGCTATCGTAGAATGATATTTTTTCATATTATCAATGATGTTCAGCTTCTACTGCATGTGAAGTCCGTTCTATTGTATGGCTCTGAAATGTATAAGACTACAAACACGATAACAACAAAAGCTCAGGCTTTCATAAATGGGTGCTTGGTGCAGAATAAAGATATTTAAATGGTATGATATGATGGCTATTGTGATTACGTGGGAGAGAACCAGACATAAATTGGTGATACAAGACATGAAGAGGAGGCGATGACGCTGAAAAGGTCATACATAAAGTAAAATAGTCTCTGTTCTGGAACCCCAGAGGCTAGATAAGTAGAGGCAAACCTTCTCATTCATAGCCTGTATTTGTTGAAGGCATGGATTGAGCTGACCCAGGACAGGAACACCTGGCCTGTATTTGTTGAAGGCATGGATTGAGCTGACCCAGGACAGGAACACTTGGCCTGTATTTGTTAATGGCATGGATTGAGCTGACCCAGGACAGGAACACTTGGCCTGTATTTGTTAATGGCATGGATTGAGCTGACCCAGGACAGGAACACTTGGCCTGTATTTGTTAATGGCATGGATTGAGCTGACCCAGGACAGGAACACCTGGCCTGTATTTGTTGAAGGCATGGATTGAGCTGACCTAGGACAGGAACAAATTCGTGTTTCCGGTTGTTCAAGATGGTGGTTGGTTTGAATTGACAGAACAGAGATTTATAACGTTTCAGATAAGTATTAGTGTTGAAAATTAATTTGTGTAATAATAACATAGTTGTGATTGTAGTTTATTGTAGCATACGTATTTTCAAATATAGTGGCCTTGTTATAACAGATAGTTAGTGACTTGACAGAATTAAATAGCGTGGAACAGTGAGCGGTAGTAACACTCAAGTAACACTAGGCCTAGTCGTTTTGATACTTTGTAGAAAGGTAAATACCAGCGACATTTGTTTGTTCCTTTTTTGGCGTTGCTTTGAGAAGTATACATTTTATTAGGTATTAATATAACTTATTGGCTAACGGAAATAAATAGCAAAATTAGTATGGCCACTAAGACGATACGAACTGCTGCGAGGAAAGGCCAAGTCAGATTATGTGATATGTGTGGCGAAAATGTTAGTATTACTACAACGTTGGAAGATGAAGGAACCGTTTTATGT
Source organism: Ariolimax columbianus (assembly GCA_036924085.1). Taxonomy (NCBI): domain Eukaryota; kingdom Metazoa; phylum Mollusca; class Gastropoda; order Stylommatophora; family Arionidae; genus Ariolimax; species Ariolimax columbianus. Next base: position 17,205,323 of record JAVGWX010000012.1, read on the forward strand.
AGGATATGTAGAGTTGAAGAGAGGCAGGCACAAATGGAGTGCAATATAAGGGAAAAAGAGAAGAGATTAGAGGAGATAGAAAAGAGGCAGATGGAAATAGAAGGGAAACAAGTGAAAATGGAGGAAATTTTAAAGAAGCTGCAGTCAAGGTGTAGTCAAGGAAGTAAGGGAGACTTGAGTGAGGAAACAGCTCACAGGGCAGAGAGCTTTGGAGAGAAGTATGCACATATAGGTGAGGGGTCAGGTTTGGTAGTAGGAGATTCAATGGTGAGAGAGGTTGGCAGACATTTGTCTAAACAACACAACATGTTTGAAAGAATGGATATTGGGGGAGCAAAAATAGAGAACATAGAGGGGAGAATAAAGAGGTTAGATGACAAAGGAAACAGTCATGTGGTAGTATTGGCAGGTACAAATAATGTAAAGAGAGATGGTACAGAAATAATTATGGATAAATATAAAAGTCTTTTGAGAACACTTAAGGAAAAAAAGTTTAGAAAGGTCACAATGATGGGCATTTTAGACAGAGCAGATGGGTCAGACTATCTAGATAGCAAAATAATAGGTATCAACCTTAGGTTACAGGTGATGTGTGCGGACATGGGAATGGAATTTATTGATGTTGAAGTAGACAAAAGTAAAATGTTAGATAGGGGAGGTTTACATCTAAATGAGATAGGACAGCATGTTGTAGCAAAGTATATGTTCTATCATTGTGTTAGAAATTTAAACTAGTAAGGCCTATGAAGTATGAGACTAAAGATAGGCCTACAATAGGGTGCTATAGAGGATGTAGTCAAAGGGGTAATTTGGTGTCAGGGAAGTGTGAAATACATGGTAGAAAAGCAAACACTAAAATGATAAAGCAGAAGCAAAAAGAGGAAAACCAACAACATTACAAACTTAAATGTTTTTATGAAATGTGAGAAGCATAGTAAATAAAAGAGAAGAATTGGAACTGTATGTAGAAGAAGAAAAACCAGATATAATAGTGTTAACAGAATCATGGACATATGAGGAGATTGCAGATAGTGAACTTGAAATTGAGGGATATACAATGTTAAGGAAAGATAGGATAATTGGAGACAAGATTAAGGGAGGTGGCGTTTTATTATACTGTATAAATTATGTTAATATAACGATCAAAGATTATTTATCATGTGGTAACAAAAATGAAAGTGTATGGGGAGAAATAGAAAGTGGGGGTGAAAAAACAGTGATTGGAGTGTGCTATAGATGTCCATCAAGTCAAAAAGAGGAAGATGAGGAGCTGATTAGTAGTATAGCAAAGGCAAGTAAAGGGAAATTATTATTAATGGGAGATTTCAACTATCCAGAAATAAAATGGGATATGGCAGAAGCACTTGTAGAGTCAAAACCTTTTGTTACGTGCATAACTGACAATTTTTTAATTCAACATGTAGAAGCAGCCACCAGAGGCAAAAAACATACTCGACCTGGTTTTTACCACAGAGGAAAATATGATTGAAAACGTTACCGTTGGGGAACTGTTTGGCTCAAGTGACCATCAAATCATCCGTTGGGATCTTATTGCAGGGAAAGAAGTAAACATAAACACGTGAACATACGACTACTCTAAGGCAGATGTTAAGAGAATGAAAGAGGCAGCGAACCACATAATCTGGAAAGATATTATTGTAGGAACAGATGTTGAACAGGAGTGGGAAAGTTTTAAAACAGTTCTAGAAACGCTAAAAGAGGAATGTGTTCCATGTAGGGAGGTAAACCCCAAGCGTAAAAAGTGGATAACTAGAATTGTAGTGAAATGTAGAAGAGCAAAAAATAAAGCATCGCAAAAATATATAGAGGCAGGTAAATCAAAAGAAACATATTTAAAATATTTGGACAAGCAGAACATATCTCAGAAAGCGAATAAAACAGCAAAAATAGACTTTGAAAAAAAACTTGCTCAGAGGATCAAGACTGACAGTAAAAGCTTCTTTTCTTATGTTAGAAATAAACAAAGAACGAAAGACAAAGTAGGCCCTCTCATAGACAGTACAGGGAAAATAATAAGTGAGAATAGGGAGGCTGCTAATCTGCTCAATCAGTACTTTGGCACAGTCTTCACAAAGGAGGACTGCTCCGAGATCCCAGAGCCTATAGATATTTTTTCAAAGAGACATGGATACAGCGGGATTAAGATCAATCTGTATTACAGAGGAAATGGTTTTTAAAAAATTGGAGGGGTTGAAAGTGAATAAATGTCCAGGTCAAGATGGTATTCACCCAAAATTGCTGTATGAAATTAGAAACCAACTAGCAAAACCATTGGCTATATTATGTTCTCAATCACTTACAAAAGGGATTGTTCCACGGGATTGGAAAGATGCAGGAGTGATCCCCTTATTCAAAAAATCAGATCCGACAAATTATAGACCGGTGAGTTTAACGAGCATAGTCTGTAAATTGTTAGAGTCAATAATCAAAGAAAACATTGTAATGCATTTAGACAAATTTAATCTAATTAGAAATAGTCAGCATGTGTTTACTAGAGGGAGATCATGCTTAACAAATCTATTAGAATTCATGGAGGAGGTTACTAAAATCATAGATAAAGGGGAGCCAGTGGATGTTATTTATCTAGACTTTGCAAAGGCCTTTGATAGAGTACCTCATCAAAGATTATTTCGAAAGTTAAAATCACATGGAATAGGTGGCGAAGTTGCCAAATGGATTGAAAATTGGTTAACGGGAAGAAGGCAGAGGGTGGGCATAAATAAGGAGTACTCTGAGTGGAGTGAAGTGAAAAGTGGTGTGCCACAGGGCTCGGTCTTGGGACCAATTTTGTTCTTGATATACATAAATGATTTGGACATTGATATGAGATCCATGATTGCAAAATTTGCTGATGACACAAAACTATGCAGTAGTGTCTCATCTAAAGCGGAAGTGGATATATTGATGTCGGATTTAGATAAAATTCGAGAATGGTCTGTAAGCTGGCAAATGGAGTTTAATGTAGATAAATGTACAGTCATCCACATGGGTAGATCCAATATGGAACATAATTACAGAATGGGAGAAAACAATATTAGAAAGATAGATAAGGAAAGGGACCTAGGGGTTATAATAGATCATACAGGAAAGGTGAGTGAGCAAGTTAAGGTAGCAGTGAAAAAGGCAAATGCAATGTTAGGTATGATAAAAAGAAATATTAAACATAGGAGCAAGGAAGTGATCGTCAAACTGTATAAAGCTTTAGTTAGACCTAGATTGGAGTACTGTGTACAGGTGTGGAGACCTTATCATAGAGGGGACATAAACATGCTAGAAAGAATACAAAAAAGAGCGACAAAGATGATAGTGGGATTCCAGAATTACAGTTATGAGGAACGACTCAGAAAAACCGGCCTACAGTGTCTCGAAGAGAGAAGAATTCGTGGTGACTTAATACAGGTTTATAAGATGATCAGAGGAATCGATAAATTAGACTATAACAAGTTTTTTAAAATACAACCACCTACAATAACACGAGGGCATAGCTACAATCTGATTAAAGAGAGGTCCAGGTTAGATATTAGGAAATATTTTTTTAGTCAGAGAGTGGTGTCTGCTTGGAATGCATTGTCAGGGGAGGTAGTGGAGGCAGGGACAGTTAATGCATTTAAGAATAAACTGGATGCGCATAGATTTTAGAGCAAGGTGATGTAAATGTAACTGGTTGTATACAGACTCTGCAGGGTCTTCTAAACCAGTATAAAGATGTTAAGTTAAGTTAAGTTAAGTTAAGGAACACTTGACATGTATTTGTTGAAGGCATGGATTGAGCTGACCCAGGACAGGAACACTTGGCCTGTATTTGTTGAAGGCATGGCTTCAGCTGACCTAGGACCGGAACACTTGTCCTGTATTTGTTGAAATCATTTGATGAAAAGGGGTTGTCATTGACTGACCAATTATTGTTTCAATTTTTGATTTGGCCATATTTTTGTGTTTTTATGTAAAGCCGTCATTTTGTTGTCAAAATAGTCACAACATCATGATTTCAGCGTATCTATTGTTATAAGCATGGGTGGGGATGGGAGTGGGGGGTGGAGGGGGTAGGGGTTTATAGTGGCCAATGTATAGGCAGCCCCTATACATTAAACGTGGTAAATTATGATGTCATTTCCGTTAGAAAAAAAAAATTATTTACTTATCGAAGTTTTGAGTGCATGTTTTTACAGTCAGCAGACTGATATTCAAAGCGCTCGACCAGCCGAGGTTTCTTGAGACTCTGTGGATACTGTTTATGACCGAGGTCTCTCCGTTGTGTAGCTGCACACACTCTGATAAACGATGCTCTGTGTCATCATCTGTTCTGCGCTTTGCGATCAATCGTTCGCTAAAGGAACTACTTAGTTAGTGCTATATGATCTAGGACTCATTAAATCGAGATTATAGATACGTGAGTACTGATGTGTGACAAGGTCGAGTTTTCCATTAGCCGAAAAACTCATAAAACAAAACGCCATTAAAATCATAGAGTTATGTTTCTATCTTGAAGATTTCATGGCATGGACATCAAACGAAATTAAGTTCGACCCAAAAATAGAAAAATTCAACTTCAATGTAAAGGTTGATGCATTGAATGGTTTGTAAAAACATTAAAAGCAACGAAAACAGCATAAAAAAGGGCAGTCTGTCAGAAATGGTTTCCTGTGCAGAATTTAGAGATTGAAATGATACGATCACTAATGTGGAACTGTTGGCAAGAACCATATAGATTTCAGTGGAACTGGGCGCGTGGAGGTGGAGTGGGCTATGTGACGGGGCCCACATTAAGGAAAACAGCATTACAAGAAAGTATCTATTCTGTAATCCTCAAGACAAGCGAAGTCAATGCAGACTAAGACACACATAGAGCAGACATCTTGATACAAACAGAGAAATTAGGAATGGCGTGGACAAAGCTGGAGACAATAGCTCAGAACATGTGGACTTGGCATGTATTTATTGAAGAACTATCCGATTATTTTTGTGTTGGCTCATTTATGTATTTATCCCCTCTTCTCATTGTGGAATTACGGGAAACGAGATAGCCGATGCACTATCCAAAGCAGGTGGGAAAATGGAACAATACACCCATACAGTGTCATATAAGAAGGCTAAAACCATCATTTGCGGCCAGTATAAAATACAATGGGAGAAAGAAATGGGAGAGAGTAACATTCCAGGCACGAGCCACCAGCTTCAAAGACACCAGCAAACTGCAATCTTCTCCATGAGAACGGACCACAGCAGACTAATGGGCCACCTACGTTGACTCCAATTCTCCAAACAAATGAATGTGCATGTGGGACAGGAGTCCAGACCCCTGAACATATACTTCAAGAGACCCTGGCCTACGAAGAACTAAGATGCAAGACCTGGCCAGGTGGAGCAGAACTGAGGTAAAAACTATGGAAATCAGCGGTTAGACCTAGTAATGCCGGTGTACTTCATCCTGGCGATAGGACGGTATACTTCATCCTGGCGATAGGACGGTATACTTCATCCTGGCGATAGGACGGTATACTTCATCCTGGCGATAGGACGGTATACTTCATCCTGGCAATAGGACTGTGGACTTCATCCAGGCGATAGGTCGGTGTACTTCATCCTGGCGATAGGACGGTATACTTCATCCTGGCGATAGGACGTTATACTTCATTCTGGTGATAGGACGGTATACTTCATCCTGGCGATAGGACTGTGGACTTCATCCAGGCGATAGGACGGTGTACTTCATCCTGGCGATAGGACGGTATACTTCATCCTGGCGATAGGACGGTATACTTCATCCTGGCGATAGGACTGTGGACTTCATCCAGGCGATAGGACGGTGTACTTCATCCTCGCGATAGGACTGTGGACTTCATCCTGGCGATAGGACTAGAATTTATCCAGGCGATAGGACGGTGTACTTCATCCTGGCGATAGGACTGAAGATTTAGCATGATCAGAAAAATACTAGAACACAGACGAGAATATAGATGTACTTATCTGGTTTCCTTGAAGTTTTTTTGACAGAAACAATTGTTATCCACTGCCACAGTGACAGAAAGGATGTTAAGTCCACTGCCACACAGACAGAAAGGATGTTAAGTCCCCTGTCACACAGACAGAAAGGATGTTAAGTCCACTGTCACACAGACAGAAATGATGTTAAGTCCACTGTCACACAGACAGAAAGGATGTTAAGTCCACTGCCACACAGACAGAAAGGATGTTAAGTCCACTGTCACACAGACAGAAAGGATGTTAAGTCCACTGCCACACTGATAGAAAGTATGTTAAGTCCACTGCCACACAGACAGAAAGGATGTTAAGTCCACTGTCACACAGACAATACAAGATCGGATGTAGATATTTTAGTTTGCAGTTCCACGGTGGATCTAGATCTTTTGCTAAACCAGCCACGTGGACGTACTTCGTTCACTACATCCTGTATTCACCCGAGTCTGTTGTAGTTACTTGTCTTTAATGATAACTATAGGATTAATTCCTTATTTATGCTACAAGAGCAATGGAGGGAATAATTTGATATCCATAGAAGTGTGCGTTAATGAGAACTGTTTGAGAAGACATGAACAAAGAGAGTTTCGACCCATTTACGATTGACAAGATTCCAGAGTTACGATACGCAGACGACACAGTGGTACTATCAAGAAGTACAGAAGGGCTAGAGAAGCTACTTTCAGCCGTAAATGGACACAGTACATATCAACACCTGTTTATAAACATACATAAAACAAAGATAATGACATCCGACAAAACACGATGTCAATATAAATTTACAGTGGGTGGTGAGGAAATAGATCAGGTCACACATTTTGAACATCTGGGCTCCAGAATTGACAAAAATGGCGACTGCTCGAAAGAAATCAGAAGAAGAATAGCCATGGCAATGCAGAAACTGAACAACCTGAAGAAATTATGGCAGAGCACCAACAAAATTGTAAAAGTCAAAGTCTTAAGAGCCTGTGTTTTTCCTGTGGGAGCTTATGGTTGCGAATCAAGGACGATTACCAGATCTTTCAGAAAAAGAATTGAATCTTTCGAGTCAAAATGTTACAGAAAAAGCCTCAGAATACCATGGACAGAGAAAAAGACAAATGTAGACATTCGGCAAGAGTTGAGCATAGAGGAGAACTGATTTATCAATTCCATGTTGGATAGAAACTGCAAATACTTTGGTAATATCAAGAGACAACGGTCTCGAGAGAATAGTGATGGAAGGTACCGTGCCAGGTAAAAAAGAAAGGGGTAGACCAAGATGACGATGTCACCAAGAAATCCAGAAATACCTGGGCATGACTGTGGCAGAGGCTGGAGTTTTGGCATGGGAACGATTTTCTTTCAGGTCGACTGTGATGGGATCGACGTTCTATAAAGGACATGCTACATAATGTAGATGTGTGCTTGTCATTGTAACAGCTACTTTTATGGAGTTTTGCTCGCTTTACGGATTTTCTCCTGTTGCGGGCTGAAGCAGCTTTTATCTTGTCTCGGTGGATAAAGTACACCTGGGTCTTTCTCTGTGTGGTGTTCGGTCCTCAACATGATTACCAGTACGAAGAACGCAGTGCTTAGTCCCACCTCGCTGGTGGAACTGCTGTAGCACAATCGTTTATCAGGTGCATATCGTTAAGTAGGTTCCTGTTGATTATTTTTCACCTGACCTTGACGTGAGGTATTATAATTGTCTATATGTTTCACCTGACCTTGACGTGAGGTAATGTTATTGTCTAAATGTTTCACTTGACCCTGACGTGAGGTAATGGCTTGGTCTATATGTTTCCCCTGACCTTGACGTGAGCTAATGTTTTTGTCAACGTGTTTCCCCTGACCTTGACGTGAGTTAATGTCTTGGTCAACATGTTTCTCCCTGACCCTGACGTTGGCTTATGCTTTGTTCAACATGTTTCCCCCTGACTTTGTCATTGGCTTATGGATTGATCAATATGTTTCCCCCTGACCTTGACGTGGGCTAATGTCTTGGTCAACATGTTTTACCTGACCCTGACGTGACCTGAGGTTTTGTTTTTCTGGGGAGCCGTAGAAGTAATCAATAGAACGTATCTCTGATGATGTTTTTTTCTCATTTCGGTTCAGTTACCATGAGGAGTTGGGTATTGTTGTACTGTAAGGATCATATTTGTGCACAGCACAAAAAACACTGTTATATACGGCATTTATTCACATTTCTGATGTTCACTAGAGAGTTTACACGCCTCAATAATAACGGCGTATCGTACTTGAAGTCGCTGCGTACTGAGCATGGCAGGTTTTTATTTCATTTTCGGCAGAAAAAAAACTACCTAGCACCATCTCGTTGTGACTAGACAAAGATCCAAACTACTCGGGCAGCCACGCATTTAAGAATTCCACTATACTCCACCAAACATCTCGACTTTACTACATCAGAAACTTCAATTGTACCGGACTTTTAAATTAACGATAAATAAATCCCTGCCGCGATTCATCAAAGATTATTTGTTGTCTGCATGAAACACATTCTCAGTGAATTCCATCTACCGTGCAACGAGTGTTTTTTCTATGTGCTTAAGAAACACCATTTTCCAGTTGACCTCGACGTCTCGCCGACCTGGATATCAATTTCTTGTTCCTCTTCCATGCCTGTCCCCGTCGACGTCAGCGTCACCGTCGCTCCTGGCATTATGGATTTAAGCAAGCTAAAAGATCTTAAGCTGGCCCCCCGAGGAGCTGCGGGGGACAGGCCAAGAATATATATGTCCAACAGAACTCACAAAGTTGTGGTTGTCTTTCCCAACGGGGAGGTTGTTGAAGGTAAGAATGTGTTAAGCTGTCTATATTATAGCTGTGATTTATGTTTTATTCTTAATTTGATTTAGTTAGCACGTTTAAGAAAAGGAAAAAAGTACAATTATAAGAATGAATAGCATCCTTGCCCTGTACAACAAACGACATGTAAGTCGCGGAACGTTTTTAGTCTAGACAGCTGTAAACTCATAACATTCGAGGCTGACCAATTTCAAAGCAAATTTCAGAAGCAGGTCAATATCAGTCGCTGACAATATCAGATGAAGAAAGTAACACATAAGCAGACATAGGAAATAGAAAAAAATATAGGAAAGACACCAAAATACTGAACAAATATCAGAAGCAGACAAAAGTAAAAAATAACTAACAACGGAAACAGAAACAAATCAGAAATAGCCAACACTAGAAGCTGACACAAATCAGCAACATCCAACATTAGAAGGTAACACAAATCAACAACAGGCAGCATTAGAAGCTGACACAAATCTGAAACAGCCAATATTATAAGCTGACACAAATCAGAAACAGCCAACGTTAGAGGCTGAAACAAATAAGAAACAGCAAACATTAGAAGCTGACACAACGATCTGGCTATGTGGACCTCTGAAAAAAATCTCTACGTAGCAAACAATTGGATGCAGCAGGCCCTAATATCATTGGAGGAGTGGGCGAAATCATGGCTGGCCAAATAAATAAAGAAACAACAACATGTACGATACTCTCGCTTTCAAATAAACCACAGAACACCAAAATAAGTCTTAACGACAAATATCTACCGCCAAACAACAGCCCAAACTACTTGGGCGTCCCATTTGATCGGCGGATGACATGGAAAAGTAAGATCGAGAGAAACCGAATGAAAGCCAGACAAAGAATGGCAATAATGAGGAAACTTGCTGGCACAAGCTGAGGAGCAGACGAAATAATACTTAAGAAACTGTACATTGGAAAAGTGAGACCAGTTCTCGAGTATGGCATTGCGGCATGGCAACAGCAGCAAAGACTAACTTTGATAAAATTAGCAAACTTCAAAGCCAAGCCATGAGAGTTATAACAGGAGGCATCAAGTCAACGCCAATTGAGGAACTTGAAAGGATTACATATCTGCAATCCATGACCGACAGAAGAGACTGCAGAGCCCAGAGCAGCAAGCAGAGAAACTCAGAAGACTGACAGACCATCCAATGCATCAGAGACTAAACAATTTCAGAAATGGGAAACTAAAGCGGAGAAACTTTGCAGAAATAGCCAAAGCAAAAATGCACGAAGACCCCATGAACGCACTAACAACACCAAAGCCCATCCCTACTGTATGCAAACAAAGCAGAATATCATTCCGGAAGTGTTAGAACATATACCAGGTAATGGAAACAAGAGCAGCCAAACGGAAAAAGAAAGAAGAGACATAACCCTGAGGTACGTAGCGGAAAACTATCCAAGCATGCACTGGTCCCATGCATACACCGACGGTTCTTTAACAAACACAACACAGAAGGTAGGGGGAGGTGTATTCCTGAACCGTACAAATGGTAGAAAAATAACACTGTCAGTGGCAACTGGAAAATTCTCAAGCAATTTCAGATCGGAGGCAGAAGCACTGAAGGCTGCAGTAAAAGGAATGCTGACAGGCGAAAGCAATGAAATCCAGATAGTCCTGTTTACAGATGCCCTAGCCGTGGTTACAGAACTAAAAAGCCAGAACAATACTGAACTCAATGATTTAAGAGCAGTACTCTGTCAACTATGCCAGCAGTCCGCACCAAAAAGAGTAGTGGTACAGTGGGTTCCATCCCACTGTAACATCCAAGGCAAAGAGGGGGCAGACAGACTGGCAAAAGAAGGTGCAAGACTACCACAACCATATTCTAGTGTGACCTACGAAGAGTCCAAACGGTTTCTTAGGGCCAGATACATGGCCAATTGGGAAACAGAACATACTGCCTACACACAAAAAATGATCCCTATTACCAGTTGAACATAAAAGAGCAGGTCGTGGTCTTCAGACTCCGCACAGGCCATAACAGACTGAGGTACCATCTATTCAATAAACTGAAGATAGGTGGCACTGACGAATGCACCTGTGGTACAGGGAAAATGACCACTGAACATCTGCTGCAAAATTACCCGACATACGAGGACCAGAGAAAGCACATGTGGCCATCACCAATGGCAACACTAGACAAGCGCGATGGCAGTGTCGACAGCCTCGGGATGACAGCTGCTTTCTTAAAACAAATTCATGTTGACGTCTGACAACGTACGAAGAAGAAGAAGAAGAAGAAGGAGGAAGGAAGAAGGAAGGAAGAAAGGAATAATAAGAAGGAAGGAAGAAGTTAGGACGAAGGAATGGAGAAGGAAGAAGGAAGAAGAAGGAGGAAGAAGAAGAAGAAGAAGATTGAAGAAGAAGATGAAGAAGGAAGAAGAATAAGAAGAAGAAGAAGATGAAGAAGGAAGAAGAATAAGAAGAAGAAGAAGAAAAAGAAGAAGAAGGAAAAAGAGGAAGAAGAAGAAGAAGAAGGAAGAAGAAGAAGGAAGAAGCAGAAGGAAGAAGAAGAAGAAGGAAGAAAAAGAAGAAGGAAGACGAAAAAGAAGGAAGAAGAAGAAGAAGGAAGAAGAAGAAGAAGAAGGAAGAAGAAAAAGATGGAAGAAGAAGAAAAAGGAAGAAGAAGGAAGAAGAAGAAGGAATAGAAGGAAGAAGAAGAAGAAGAAGAAAAAAAAGAAGAAGAAGAAGAAGAAGAAAAAGGAAGAAGAAAAAGGAAGAAGAAAAAGGAAGAAGAAGAAGGAAGAAGAAGAAGAAGGAAGAAGAAGAAGAAGGAAGAAGAAGAAGAAGGAGGAAGAAGAAGAAGAAGGAAGAAGAAGAAGAAGAAAGAAGAAGAAGGAAGAAGAAGAAGAAGGAAGAAAAAGAAGAAGGAAGACGAAAAAGAAGGAAGAAGAAGAAGAAGGAAGAAGAAGAAGAAGAAGGAAGAAGAAAAAGATGGAAGAAGAAGAAAAAGGAAGAAGAAGGAAGAAGAAGAAGGAA